>VZTM01003312.1:0-26698 GCA_013400555.1 Jacana jacana | reverse complement strand
ACAGCAACAAACTCACTGGTCAATGTCGGTGTCACTTTTCTGGGAGCAGGACTTTTTGAGCATCAAGGAACTAATTTTAACAGCCTGCTGGAAAAGTGTTAAGTGCATTAACTCCCTGTCAATCACATTTTTAGCATGCCGGCCAAATAATTATTATTTGGCTCGAGACATTCTATTGAAACTTATTTGTATGGTATTCTTATCTGTGTACCTTATGTGACTAATGATGATTGTTTATGGAGAGGTGCCTGTCCAATTATTTTTGAAGGAACACAAGAATGCAGAATGACTGGAAGCATCAGGTTTTTGCCAGAGAATGCCTCAGGTAAGAGGAGAATGGCTAGAGGCTATAAGGAATCAAAAGAGACAAGTCAGAGTCGTAAATTGGGAAACTGACATATCTCATCTAATATACTTGCTAACTAGGCCTTTAAAAACCTTGACATTTAACTAAGTTTGTGGAAAAGTTATAGATTTTGTCCTTTTCTATTGGCTATAACTCATTAATATGATGAACTGAGGTGTTTATAATCATTACCAGCATTAGCAGAATCCCATATGGGATCATTTAGAGATCCAGTTGAGCACCTAAAACCTGCTCAGTTGTTTATGTAGGTTGTGCCTTTTTCAAAGTCAAGTCAGTCAAAAATGATATTGCAAGTTATTTACCCTTTTGGTACTTCGGTGTGTGAAATAGGATGAAAGAGTGCTGGTATTCAGCTGAGGCATTTAAATAATGCTTTGGAAGTCCTGGCCTGCTTAGAACAGACTGCAATCTTTACTGTAAAACAGAAATTCCTGATAAAAGGTAGTATAAAAACAAACTTTGCTGTGAACGCTGCCTATTAACTCAAATTGATTTAAATACATTAGGGACTTAACTTTTTTTGGTGAAAATAAACTTTGTCTTTACCCATTACCATTTCAAGGATACACGTACTGTGTCATTGCATACATGCCCTGCCCTGATTCTGATCCTGTGTACACAGGTTTGTATATGGGGGAAAAAAAGTAATTTCTGTGTGAAAAATAAACCAACAAAAAGTCAAGCTGTAGAATTCTGTGAAATGAACAACAAAAGGAACTCACTGCAGTATGGAAAGTGAAGATCACACAATAAAGCAGGAGGAGGCACTATAGCACAATAGCTAGAAAACACTGTTTTAATTTCTCAATAGCTTTCCATTTGAAGAATTAATTTAAAATAATACACTTTGTAAGCCATCATTTTTATGCTTAGCAATTGCCATAATTATTCCAAAAAGCAGGGAAAATGTGAACAGAGCTAGTCAATGGGGGTGGGTGGAAGCTATTAGGGATTGTTTTCCCAGGGCAGGAAACTGAAATTCAGTAGGAAATGGCATTTTGACAAGCACTTTGTATTTCCAACTAAAACGGAATCTTGCTCATTTAGTGCAACTGGAAAACAGTTAATTGAGGCAAAACCCCCATTTAATCTTAACACATGAGAAACTATATTGACTTTTATAGGATTTGAGTTAACTCTTCCAGCACCAAGAATTTATTAGTTTTACTTAATGTACTTTGGAACATGAATAAATTATACTGCAACATATGACAGTAGGAGAGAAAATGACTACTACTGTTCAGTTGTGTGACGTTTTCCATGCTACCCCCATTTTCAGCAGCTCATAACTTTCTGAAAACTTCTGGCTGCTGGGTGAAATTCTCATAGTTTAGGTCCCTGTTATATGAAAATTATTTTTTGAAAGTTTGAGGGCTTGTTCCATTATTTCTGAATATGCTTGGACAAAAACTTGTAGCCCATCAGGTAAACCTTCTTGTTTCTTCTGCGCTATCCTCTTGTCCAAATGGAGAGTGTAAAAGGGATCATTTTATAGGAATTTGTGGACTGGAAATGAATAATTGCTTGTCTGCATTTGAGTAGCTTGGTTAGTTTTGAAAACAATGAAAATCTTAGAGGAATTTTTTGTCCAGTATGCTGCTGAATTCCCTAAGCTATTTGTCCTCAGCACATTTTTCATGGGATAATCAAACTTGTTGGTATTATTTTACTTATAAGTAAAGTAATTTTCTTTGTCAGTAGAGACATGCCTGTCATAATCAGCCTCCCTCAGAGAAACTTTAGGTCATGGAGATACCACCAATATTCTTTGAGGGGCTCTAACAGAAAACCTATGGCAAATGAGACTGTGATGGGCTGCTCCATCTTGTTATTTTAGCTTTAGGCTCTTGGTTTAATACTTCAGCAAACGGGTAGCAGAACAGAACATGTTGGTGGGCATCAGTTCACAGGTCAACATCTTAGCATAACCATTTTCACATCAGCCTTTTAAGATAATATGCTTGTCTGGGAAACTAGACAGCTGAGAAACGGTCACAGTATCTGATGTGCCACCACAGCAACACATGGCATGGAACAGAGGGATGAAATGCTGTAAATGGCACCAGAGCTTGTAGGACAAGTGACATACACTAGGGTTTTCTAAGTTCCAGGTACAGCAAGGCTGCTTTATCCTACAAACTTAGTGACACTTCTGATGTATTCCGTTCTGGAGGTGGGGTCATTAATTTAAATATAAAATGACTAAATAAAGGCATGCAAGGGGAGTATTGACTACAGTCATTAAAAATAAACCCTTCTGAAAAGACAACCTGGAAGGGAGGAGATCTTCCCTCCAGAATGAAAAAAAGGATGAGTTGCTTTCTTTCCTTCTTATCAGAATTAAGCATTTTAACAGATGATGCTTAATTAATAAATGTGGCACAAGAGATTGAGAAAACTGTTTCTTTTAAAATTCTGAATGTAATCTCCCTTTCTGCATTTACAAAGCAAATGTATAAACAGAAAAGAGGAATAACAATATTTCAGTTCCTGTCAATTCTTTGCATTTGGATTAATTTCTTGTAAAATGGATGTAAAATACATCTCCACAAATGAGAACGGATTGTTGCATCTTTCCCTGGCAGTAATGCGAACCACACTGTGCCAGGTTTTTATGCTGGGTCTAAACTTGCAGGTAGCCTTTTCTGTATTGCTGTAGACTAAAACCTCAGCCACTAACTTGACCAAAATTCTAGGTCCAGCCCAGAGCTTCATTGCTTAAATAACATACCTTGTTTCAGTATTACTGTGTAGCTCTTACACCCTGCTTTCTGTTGGTTAACTGATAGGAATAAGTGAGCAGAAGTTAATTAATAGCAGCAGTAAATGAAAAAAAGATATGAAATGGTTTTGCTTCAGTTTAAGGTACTATCTGCTGTTGTGGAGGTTACTGAAGTTAGCAAAGAAAGTGATACAAGATGTATACAGTATATTAGCTATATTTGTAAGAGCATTTTTGGAAAGGTGTATGTATAAGTCTTCCAGTGGCAAGTATTGTTAATAAAACAGCAGCTCAGTACATTCAGACCTTAGGAATGTCTAAGTAGTCTAAATGCATTTGGCTGCCCATGTTGGTTTCCGATTGGCTGTTCTGTTCAGCATGCGGGCTTAGCGCTGTGCTTCTAACAGCTGCTGACTTCAGTGAGGGCTTTAATCCTACACATGAGTATAGCTCTTTCTGCTTTACAATTCCAAAATTTATTTAATCAGATCTGAGACGTGCACCTCCGGGCATGAATCGAATAATTATAGAGAAGGGACTGGAAAAGTACATGGAACATTCGTATTTTTAGCAAAACAACAGTTGCAGATACACTTTACGAATAGTACTTGCACTTACATTTTTTTGTCTTACTAGGGTGTATGAGAAGAGAACAACAGAGTGTAACCCATTCTGTATAAGTCTTCCTTAATTCTGTCATATATGAACATTTAAGAGGAATGGAGGATCAGCAGAGGTGGCACCCCTTGGGGCAGTGTGACTGTCTCTCTAATCTCCATGCATGATTAGAGCTATAGGTTGATGGTGTGGTGTGGGAGACTGGAGAGACAGTGCTGGAAGCTGGATGAAGCTCTGTGTCTCGCATCCCCTCTACCAGCAATGCCTCTTTTGTACCACTGTGCTCTTAGTACAGATCCTCTTGGAGGGAGGGTCCTGTGGAGCCTCAGGACTGTGAATCTGGTGCAGGGAAAAGTATGTGAAGGCACAGAGGGGTTCAAATGGAACCAGAGCTGAGATGCTGAGATGGAGGGTGAGAAGTGAAGGCATCAAGGAAGAGAAGACAAAGCCTTTAGACCTGCTAACAAAAAAAACCAACCCAAACCCCTCTTTTGTGGTAGTCATAACCAGGCAGGAGACAACAGATAACCTAATATATCTTTCCCCATAGCAAATTTCTGTGATCTGAGGTTCCAGACAGTTTGATTTGACATACAATACGTCCGTTAGTTATTGTTATAGGGCTTGATCTTAACCCGCTTGAGTCAGTGAGCACTTTTGTTCACTTTTGTTCTATATATTCAAAACACAAACCAGTATTTCTGTTAAGCTAATCCCATACATTTAAAAAGATGTGGCATTTGACTTATCTCATATATGCAGTCCTTGCCTAAGGGGAATCAACATCACCCAGGGTCAATAGCATCCAGTTTGGTTCCATTCCTAGCTCTGGTGGACTCTGTCAGTAGCTTGCAGGACAAGTTTATTCTAATCATATAGTGCCTTAGTTTCCTCATTGTAAGACTTGGATAATAACTTTAATTTTATTTGTAAATATACAAGAACACTTTAGAGAAACAGATGTCATTATTTTTAATTGAATCAATTATGCCTGCATCCCAAGGTATTTACTTAGTCTAGGCAACACCTTTCTCTGCATGGATGAGGCCGCCAGGCTAGACCTAAATCCACATGAATGGAACCATTAATTTAATCTACTTATTCTTATCTTCTTTCTTTCTTCTCCTATAATGGTATACCTCATACTCTCCTGCTGGAGAAATCTAAGCTTGGCCATTTAAGGTAACTATGTAGAACACAGTTGTTTATAACTAACGCACAGGCATCTTTGCAGTATCCAAGACAAGAAACATCCAACTCCCCTTATTACGTTCTGGTCAGTCCCTTATCTCAGAGCATTCTTGGAACATGTGCAAGTAATCTGTCTTGTTTACCAGAGGGTACGTCATCTGATTTTTTTTGGTGAAAACAGTTTTAATAGCCTTCCTTTCTGAAAATAACTCTGAAACTCTGACATCTCCATTACATTCATGTCCATTTTACTGAAGTGATGTTCTTCCAACAGCCTGTAATGTTTTCCCTTCTTTTGTTCACTTATTGCTAAGAAAGCAGGCCCAGGAGTCATTTCAGCTGCGTCCCAAGTTATTTTTAGTTGCATTGAAAGCATTACTTAGATCAGAGCAGTACTTAATTATTTGTGCAATTGTATGTTTATCAACACTTTGGTGATTCTATAAAAGGCAGTTGTTACATCTTAATACTTTCTGTGCACAGAAACACTGTCAGTCTTTGAGGTAAAAATGCCTGATACTCACTATACCTGGCTGTAGGAGGTAGCACTTATTTTCACTACTAATTAAATGATTTATCACAAAATATTTGTAAGCAGCAGACATCACCTTTTCCCCCTAGCAGAGGTCGCTTGCAGCACTGTCAGGGAAAGGGTACCATTTTCTGTCTTTGAAAATTGCTTACCCATTTGGAACAATCTTCCGGAAACTGAAACCTTCTCTTACAGCTAACGGAGTCTTAGTTCAGATAGCTTAGCATAAACTGCTCAGACCAATGTGTAGTTGGTATTAAAAAGCACAGGTTAATTTTAGGAAAGCAGCTGGCCTCAGCCTTCCTTTAAGTGATTATATTTATCATTCACTCTTTAATACTATTGTTTTTGTAAGTCTTATTTGCAGCCTATAGTCTCCCCTGCCCCCAGTTTACATTTTTCTAAAAGTGTCTCAAAAAGACAAAAAAAAAAAGGCATTCCCACCTCCATACTATCAAGAAACCATCTGTTACTTGCCCATTTCCCAAGATGATGAACACAAGCAAAGAGGGGAGATGGTTTTTAAAGCACATGCTTTTATCCTCCGAGGATCAGGTTTATCAGTGAATTTTCACCAACGTCCATCTGTTGTGAAATGCACTGTTCTCCCCATTTATCAATGGAGAATTGAAGTAGAAGCAAACAATTTACTCCATCTTATCCTGAAGGGTTATGATAGAACTAGGCCAGAGCTTGAATTCCCTGATCTTGATAGAAGGCTTTAACAACGCATCGCATAAAATTGCTAACGGAAAAGATACAAATTTGGCAATTGAATTAATGATGCCTCCATCATTATATGAGGAGGAAAAGAACAATAACAGCAATTTGACTTATATTACACTTGTTTTATGTCTTTAGAAGTCTCTCTTAAATTGCTTATGTTTTGGGGTGTCTGATTGTGTATGGGCTGACTTCAGGGGTCAGGGGGAGGGGGCAGGCAATTTCTGGGATACTTAGGGGTTTCTCTTGTCTAGTGCTGCTAGTACCCTTCATTGGATTCTGGCAATTGTGACTAATTAAAATAAAAAACAGGTAGTCATTTTTCAAAACAAATGCTAAGTCCATAAATAAAACATAACCTGACTGCAAAGTCATTATTTTAGGGAATTACTGTGTTGCCATATCCATTACAGCATATGATAATATGTACAGGTTTTTAAATTTATCTTATTAGTTCATTGGCATGGTTGTCCTCCCAGGCAAATTTTAAGACTATATAAATACCATGGTTCTGTCCTAACTCTTCAAATTATAATCCAGGTTTTAATCTTGGCTGTTAACTGCTGATACATTGCCTATGGTAAATAAAAACAAACTTACTGGAAAATCAACACCAGTTTATTTGTTGAAGGTGTTTGGCACATTAATGGGGTATCACTATAATTATCTTAGTGGAGGGCAGAACATTTAAGTCAATCTTTTGTCAAGATTTTGGGCTGAATTCTCTTGTATCACTGTTGACAGGTAGATGAGTGCTGTAGCACACCTATGCTGAGAACCAGCCTATCATCCAGACATTATGCTGTGTAACTTTTATATCATATGTGATGTTCTGATGGCTAGACGGGGTTGTTTGGAGTAGACCTTTTGTCTGGTTCTTGGAGAGATGCAAACAGCTCTCACTGAAAGCAGTTTTGATGTCTTGGATTAGCTCTTCTGTGTTTTTCTGACTGTTCTTATTGTGAGGTCTGGTTTTGAGGGTAGCTGAGAAAAGCCACTGACAACAGCAGATTCTTTCATCTGTTGGTCTCTCTACCCTCTGACAATGTTGACAGTCAGCAACTGAATAGGCAATGGCTCTAAATCTTGCAAAATGATTAGCCAAAGGCTGTCATAATTCATACACACCTGAAGATTGAGAAGGGTTCTGCCCAGCTTGGGTACCTTTCCAGATTTAATTCAAGTTAATCTTTGAGTTAGCCTGACTGAAACAGAACAGCCACTCTGGAAATGGAAAGAAAACCCTAATGGGTTTGTAATTTCTTTTAAGTTTGGACGCCTGTACCTACTGAAAGCTTAACTTTGAAGATTGCAAAGGATCAGATTATATAAGCATCACCTTTACAAAAAACGTTAATAAAACCATAGGAAAAAGCTAACTGCAACTCCTGTATTCCCTATTGTCTCTGCTCAATCTAAATACTTCTTTTTCTTCTTGTTTTTTGTAGAGCCAGGAGATGATTAAAAAGCTGCAGCAAGTTTCTCTTCTTTCACACTAACATGGAGCAGTTCGCAACAAGCAACTACAGACATTTGGCTGTAGTTTTCCTTAGTGTGCACTTTACAGTTAGAAAGAAAGGTAATACATAACTTTAAAAAGCCACTTGTAATACTGTGTAGCTTTGGTACTTTAACTGTTTGCTTATTCTATCTGATTTATGAGGTATTTGTAAGATTTTAGCGCTGTTCATTCCACAAGACGAAGCACTGCCGCGGCCAGGAGCAGTCGAGCCAGACACAATCAATATGATTGGTAGATCAGCTTCAACTTTAATCAGAAGGCTCTCCCCTCAGAAGGCATCTCCTCCAATCAGAAGGCAATACTCTCCAGTCAGGAAGCACATACAGTCGTTCTACAGTTACAGGTCCTCATTCGCTAAGCACTACATTTCGGATAGGGAGAGGGGTATTGTCCACGAGCTTTCCACGCGCTTTCCACAGGCTTAAAGTTGCCCCATGATTGGCTACAACTTTTGTGTCATTTGCTGTTTCCCACACTTTGTTTCGCCTTCACTATACTTCGTTTTGCTTACTTCCACTTACTTTGCATATGTGCCCTTTCAGTAACTCCCTCTTAAAGGGCCTGCTCTCAACAAAGCACGCTGAAAATTTCTATGCAGAACCAACACTTAACTGTTTGACTGTTACACAGCAACAGTCAGGTTAAGAAACACTTCTGGCTTCTGCATCCAAAAGCCGTAACACCAAACAAATGTAAATGAGGCTCTGGAGTACTGCAAGCACTTCAATGAATTACTGTGTGAGAATTCTCCTATGTTTCCTTCATACACATGGGGTAATTTGGAGAAAAGCAAGGGAAGGCAACTGGAACTTCAGTTGAGCTGATCTGCAGTCATGATGTTGAATAATTAACAACTCGTGTTCACTGAAATTCTGGCAAATATCTTTCTGTTGTCTATTTGGAGTGAGAAGGGCCTCTGGCTGCCTCCCCCGTCTGACCTTCCCCCAATGAAATACGTGCCAGAAAGTTGTGTTGGGACAATATATAAGAAATTCTGTGAAACTGTTTAATGAAAACACACAAAATGGACTCACGATTTGAAGGTCATTGTGCCTAGGCTTTTTGTCACCCTCACATCAGTTTTCATCTGATGAATGCTTGGGGAAGGCAAAGGTACAAACCCAGCACAGTCAGAGCTCTGATAGTCCTGTTGTCCTTCAGTGCACTGCCCCACGAGGCTGTTGTGACCTGAGATCAGAAGCGTCATTTAAAGTTGTCAGGCAGAGGTGTGTGTCACCTGGCCAGCCCCATTTCGGGAATCATTTTACTGCAGTCAGTGAACAGACAAGGACATTTGATAATTAACTGTAGTTTACACTTCAATTGAATTAATGCTTTTTCACGTGAATAAGTAACATTTTTAATGTGAAGAGGTTACTGTGTAATCCCATTTTTATTTCATATTTAGTGCCATATGCTGTGGATTTTGTTCTTTTAAATATTGTTAATATTCTCTTTGAATGCATTATATACAATAGCACATCTCCCTTTTGATTTATAAAATATGCTTATGAGACTAAAACCATGTATGATATTAAACTACTTTAGAGTAATAGGGCCAGTGTCATTTAAAAGAATCCTCCAAAAATGCAGTTTATGGTCTCAACAAAGTCTCTTCAAAAAGATCAGCCCTAGAAGCTTCTGGGGGAGCAATCTGGGGCTTCTTTAGTCAGCAGGGAGCTGAACTCTGAGCTCTCACTGCTCAGCACAATTCATAGCTGCCTAAATAGCTTTATAATTCCAGAATTTCATCTCATCTGAAGCATCAAAGTAGAATACAAATAGAGAAGTGGCCTTCAATCAGTACCTCCAACGAGAAGACTCATGCATTTGGAAACAACCTGGAAGCAACTGCAACCTTCCCTGTGAGCAATACAACCACAGCAAGCAAGCAAGCACATCCTGTACTACATGAAAAGACATCAGATTTAGCTTGGCTTGAACTCATTACAGGGTGGAGATTAATCTCCAGATAGAAAATTTGTCTTTTCTTTGCCAAATAAATGTATGAAGAAAACACGCTTGGCTTCTGATATTATTTGTCCATCAAAAAATGGTCAAAACCCTGGTTTGCAGACATTTCCAGTAAAAATATGTCTTTTCCATCAGGTATGTTTTACCAGAAGCCATTTTCTCATAATTAGTAAAAAGCAAAAATTCTAGCAACTGTTAGAGTGTTTGTTGTCCCTCTAGAACACACTCAACAGCAATAGCTTCAACGTGGGCTTTACTGATTTTCATTTAAATGAAAGATTTATTTTTTTTAATAAAATTTTTGACGGAGAAGAAAGCAAATTTTTTTAGTGAAAATATTGAAAAGAATCCCATTCAACTAATGTGCAACTACTTCAAATTTATAATAAGAGAAAAATTTCTCTTCATTTTTCAGATACAGCTCTCACAAACCAGATATATATGCAAAATAATCCTTTGTAGCTGTTTCTTAAAGATACCTCTGGCTCCAAAAAATGTCTCTATACTGGACCAAAGTAGACACACAGTGTCTGGTAGCTATATTATCCTTAAAAAGGAGGAAAACTACAGAGGGATGTTCGCTGTAGTAGGAGAAAAGAGATTTTTAGATTTTTCTGCATTTTCTCTGTGAGGCTGTGTTGGCAGTGTTCATATTAATTTAATTTTGTCACTATGTTTCTCCAGTAAATATTCAGTCCTGCTGTAACAGATGATTTGGGATTGCGTTGGCAGAAGAAGCTTCAGCTTTTATTTTTACATTCTGCTGTTGGTCATTTCAGGCAGCGTTCAAGGAATGTGCATATTAAAGGAAAAGGCACTTCAAGCACATAACTGCTCTTGCTTCTCGCTGCTGTACGAGGGGCGCCTTCATTTACATCATTGGAATGCAGAACTAGTTTCACAAGAGTTAGATGAGGCCCATGAGGCCCAAGTCCTCGCAGGCTCGCAGCCATATCTAGTTATTCATCAATGCCAACGGGCTCTCTATGCACAGAAACGTTCAGAGAGGACACAGTTCTGCTGTATAGACCTGGGTGAAAGACAGCTAAATGGGAAGACTCCTATCATGCCAGTAAGGGTACAATAAAGAAGAGCTGATCTGTAATACGCAGCTCCACCTGGACATTTGTAAATGGGTACTATGTTCCTCAAGTATCTTTGGAGTAGTGGACACTTCTGTTTAAAGGAAAGAAGCCTGTGCAGGAACAACTGCTGATTGCCCTACTGCTATAGATAAACAAATCCTGTCTACAAGCATCAGAAACAGTTGGTGAACACAAGAGACAGAGTCCAAAAACTGCACTTGAGAAAGAATACACAGCCTGAGCACAGGTCAATGTCAACATTTGTGTGACTGAGAATACAGGATGTTTGCCCAAGAGAAAATTCTGGCATTTCTGAATTTTTGTCTTGCACCAGAACAAGGCGGCACCATTTCCAAATTTGCCACTAAATTCCCCCAAACCCTGGAGGAGAAAAGATTTTGAACATCTCAACATAATATAACAATACAGAAGCAGTCTATAAAAAATAGATAATGTAAATCATAAACTTTAACTTTGTTTTAAAGTATTAATAATTTAAGGGTAACTACTGAAACTGCGCGTGTAGTGACATCCAGAAGGGCTGGCCAAGGTAATTCTGAATACAGGAGAGATAGATCTGCGTAACACTCAAAGTAAAGCCTCATTACCTACAGCTCTTCTCCTTCCACTGGACCTAGTAACAAAGTAGAACTCATCTTTTCCTTTTGACACTTATTTTAGTGTCAGTTAAATGGAGAAGACTCTAAAGTTACTCTGTGGAGTTTCTTCTGCTAAAACACACACACACACAATCCTCACAAAAATAAACATTAAAAAGTGAGTGACCAATCATAAAAGACCTCTACAAGAACACAGATGCCCAGTTCCACCTTTTATTGCCCGGTACTAGAGTTTCTCAGCAGGAACCATCAATATAGCCCCAAAGAGATCAAATGACATCTTTGTGACTGGCTATTTATCTCTATCCCACTTCTGTCAGGAAAATTTGTACTAAAAGGATAACAATGATTCTTGAATTTGTAGTATCTAATTCCTGTGATATAACTAACTGCACAGTGATATATTAATGTCAATCTTAGTTAAACTGGTCCGATTTTGTTTCAGTTGCTATCAGAAATGAATGTCACCCTTATAAACTGTATTCATTGTGAATGCATTGAGTATAACGCAGTGCAATGTTACCTTCCAAAACCAATTTACGATGGTTTCAGAGTGTGTTCATGTTGGTACATTAACCCATACCAGCCCTTTAGCAGTGAGGATTTAAACCACAAAGATTAACAAAAGCAGATTTTAAAAGAGTTCTCTTCAGCTATGTCAGTGTAAGAACAGAGGATGAAGCTGTGAACCTCTCTTTCAGTGTGGGCAGTTGCTAATGCAACGCAGTAAAACAGAGAACATTGCAGTTTGAGAAAGAAAGGAGAGGAAAGATGGTCAAAATAAATTTTATTGAGGAAGAATAAGCAGGAAAAAAGCCTGACACGGCCATATTCTTGCTGGCCCTTTTATGTCTTCCTGTTTCGTATGGGTTTACAGACTTCTATCATAAAATGAATAAAGAACACATACTTGGAAGAGTAAAGTTACTTTCTGAGGGGAGTGGGAAATGTATCCTGTGCGGGGGAAATGTATGTAGGCAAGGAAGTAGGAACACCTGCGGAGAAAAATGTGGGAGCCATGAAGAAGAGCTCAAAGGCTTAAAAGGAGATTGTAAGACATGTACCGCAAAGGAGGGGAAAATAGAAATTTTAGAGGGGACAAGACAGGCCAAAGACTGAGAATGAAGGACTGGATGTAGAAGGAGAAATGACACATAGCCAGAGGTTATTTTGGTCGTAAGAAAAAAAGAATGAAAATATGTGGCAAAAAGGTTGACTGAAATTTTAAAAGTGTTAATGTTCAAAGGATCCCATGATAGTTTTTTTAATGAGGATTCTTACACACGGCACGGCCCTGACTGCAAGTGTAAACTGTGGGCTGTCTGCAGGATGCCCTGCTGTGTGTAATTGTCCCACCCCACAGACACTCTCTTAACCAGCCATTGTGTGTTCTGGTTTAGAATTACAATCTCTAAATAACAGAATTTCCCAGTTTTGGGGAAGGTGTAAATTAAAGGTGTAAATGAATCAAAAGGTTATGCTTTTAGGAGATTTAGAAGCTGCAGACCAATTTCTGTAAGATTTTGAAACTAAACTACTAAAACTATTAAGCCACAGTGTTAATTCTGAAAACAGAATTTAGATGTTTTTAAGCTCTTAAGCAAATGAAAATAATAATACTGAGTTAGCTATATGCATTTTTCTTGCATGTCTTGGGCAGATATTACTTCTGAGCCTAATTTAACGCACCAAATGCATGCATAACATTTCAGAGCTAACCATTTAGCTGAAAGATCAAATTGAACACACATATCCAAGACAGTGTGGCATACTGACTGGTTTAGAACTGGATAAACCAAGGACTATTAAGAGCTGCCAAGCTGTTCTGGAGAGTAAAAAGAAAATGTCAGCTCTTCTTTAACCTTAAAATCATCTCCCTCCCTCCCACAAAGTGAGAGAGATTTCCCAAGTAATTGTGTTACAGTTTTCTAGGGCTCCTGATGATGTGTAGCAAGCTCCCTATAGCTTGTAGGCCAAAAGAAACTGACCACCTCTGAAGAAGGTCAGTCCCCGTTTCACTACGTGACAGAAGATACATTGGTTGCAGGTAAAACACTGAGATGCAAAAATCCAGTTTTTGAATCTTTGTCTTAACCTGAATATGACCATAAACAACACCTAAATTCTTGCCATGGTGGTTTCGGGAAGGATGAGAACACTTCATAAATGCTGTCTGCATTCTGCAGCCTTAGTTTCCCCGCAGTTACCATCTCTGCCGTCTTACAAAAGAATCTCCAAGGACTTCTTGTGTAACTCATTTTTTGCATAGTTGCTGGTCCAGTATGTTGCTTGCTACATTTGTACCTTTCCTCAACATCTTACTTCTTGAATGAATACTTGCTGAACAGGACTTCACAGGTTCTTGGTGACAGTGTGCAAATGTCTGCAATCAGTGAGGGCATACAAATATAAATAATTTCCACGATTCATTACGTGAAATTTAAGTGGCTTCTAGAATCAGATCAAGCACATTTTCCTCTATGAACACGGTGAGCATCTCCCCTGCCCCACCAACTGCAGAGAAGCTAATTTTGTTTTCAATTTTATATTACATTTCAGGGGGCATATAGTGACTAAATGTCTTTCATAGTTTGTGCTATATGTTTACCTCGTGAAGGTTTACAGAGAGTAGGAGTCAAGCAGCTGTGCAGCTGCTGCAGCCACAGTGTCAGGTTAAGCAAAGGAAACCTTCACTTTCCCCAGTGAAACGTGCATCTGCAGACGTGTCCCCCCAGACCATAGCTTTGCCACTAAACTTTGCATACCAGTCTTGGACGTTTCCATTCTCAGTTCACAGTCACGCTGCAGAATTATTTAGACAAGCTCCAATTTCCCCGGTTTGGCTTGGGAGGGAAAAGTATATGGTGCTGCCAGGCAGAAGATTGTATCGTCGTTTTGGTGGAGGTTTCAGGCTCTGTAGAGAGCCTGTGGTTGTGGCTGTCACTCTCTGCCACACTCAGAGGCTTTTTTTATTGTCCCTGTCAGTTAGCAGCCCAAGGTTACTGCCAGCTCTCTGTCAGTGCTTTGATTTTTGTCAGCTATGGCCAGGTCCTTTTAGTTATCTGCTATCTTTTCAGCTTTGTTCAGCCTGAGCTCTACTTGTCTACTAATTAGCTCTTTGGAGATTTCCCTTTTAAAACTCACTATCACAGAGGACAGGAACCGTTCAAAAGTTTTGTGCTTCATAGAAATTCCATATTCATCCACATCCCATACAGCCATCTTTTTAAAATTAAAAGTGGCAGGTCAGGCCAATTTAAGGTATATAAGCAGCACGGCCTGGAAAAAGATACCTTTAGGTTCTTGATCAGGTATGTAGATGAATGACAGGAAAAGAAAAAAGGTTTCCACTGAAAGGACCAAGGTGTACAAATAAAAAAGAAACTATCATTCTGTGTAACATATTCTCATTTTCTTTATCTTCTGGTGTGCAAATATTGTGCTAGCTGAATATAAAAGTAGCACAACTTTAGGGTACAAAAAAAACCCACACTGTAACAACATCAAGAGTGGTCTTACATCAAGGAGGGCCCTGAGGATGTCTTTGTTGTCAACTTCAGAAGAAAAGAGAGGAACAGAAGAGGAAACTGGCAGAAGGAATAGATGCCAAAGAGAACTCAAAGGATTAGGTCCGGGTGAGGTGATCGGTATTCGAAAACAGTCTGCCTTCTGGCTCTGATCTAAGGGAATAGGCTGGCAGCAAAGCCAGAGGGCATAACAGCACAAACACACCTTCAGCACACTGCTGGAGGCTTGCCTCAGTGCCTTAAAAATTGTGGTAGCAATTAGAAATAAAGGTATATAGGAGCAATAGGCGAAAGTGCTCTATTTATGAATAAAAGTCCTCTTTTTACATAACACTCAGTCTACTTGTGTCTTTTTTCCCTTCTTTTTTGCCACTTAGTACGTTTTTCTTGTGGTGGCTCATCGATGCTGTAAGTTGCGCCTACGTTGCACTTACATAGTGTTAATGCCTGGAAGATGAAAGTAAAAACCTTTGAATATATTAATGCTATAACACAGATGTCTTACTTTTTATACTCTTTTTTTAGAAATATGGTGTGGTTAATAATGATGCAGATTGTGCTGGATGGATGAGCAGATGAAACAGGGGAATACAGATTAAATAAAAATTTCTTCAAAGCTTACGTTTGCTTCATAATTTAACTTCTGTACTTGTCATGATAGTAGTAGCTAGGTGCAACCGTGCATAATCACATTGTTCTAAATATCCTGGTGAAACAGAACAAACCTAATCTAAACAGCACTGCCACACTTGTTCAGAAAGCTGGGAAAAAATATAATTAGGAAACGTCAGCTCAGGTCTGTGGTTGATGATAATTAGAAATCCAGAGTTAGAATAAAAAGTACACAAACAGTTTTACAGTTGAGAACCTAACATTTCTTCCTGAAGGCAAGGCTGCAAAGAAACCACAGAATAATCTGTCCAGTCCTCCTTTTTTGGAACAGCCCCTCATGCAGTTTGTACCTAGTGTCTTGGCTTTCAGCTCTCGTATTTGTCTTATGCATTGGACAGCAGAAAGAAATACCGATTTGGCAGGTTTTGCTTTGTTGATGGGAAAGCTCTCTTCTCAGGTCACTGCTAACCTGGGTGATGCTTGGTCAGTGTGTGGCAACTTTGCCTCATTGGAGCACTTACACTTCTATCTGAGAGCTGTTCCCCGTCTTCAGAGCTCAAGTTTTTGATGAGCCAGGTATTAGAAGGAGTTACTGATATAGAGGATCTTATTCTTTGAACTCGCCGTGTACATGGGCTCCTTTGCTCCTGACGTCTGGCCAGACTGACAGAACGACATACATTTAGTTGTTTCTTATTAAAAACATCTTCAGATGTTTTCAGCCTCTCTTAAAACTGCCTCACAACTAGTCTGGCTGATGGAGGTGGCTTTACACATTTTTTCTATTTCTCACATGCTGAAGATTTCAGACATATTCTATTACAATATCATGATCCTGCTGTTCTCAAGGTTGGGTATGTACCATCATCTTTTCAGTGTTGGTCTAAATTCGGGCATATTATTGGCGTAAAAATAATGCAGGTATTTTAGCTGTGTGCATTAAAATAACTCTGAAACCACTCTGACTAGTTTTAACAACAGCTCTGGCTATTCATGCTCATTTTCCAATTGATTCACAATCTTGATATTGCAAATTTTGCATTTGAAAACCCAACTTTCATATTGACTTTCATAACTCGCATTCCATTGATAACAGCAGGTTTGATATGAAAGCTACTTGGTGTCCTTTTTGGAAAAGCAACAGCCCAGACAGTTTCTCATTGGCAAGGCAGGATTTATTTGTCCACACTTTCTGAATCTAGCATTCGTCCATTAAACTTGTTCCTAGAGTTACGTACTGGATGCGCCAGCCTGAAGCAGTTATATCCACATGGCATCTTTGTTCAGCTGACACCCTAAACACTTGGAAGCAATGTAGCTCAGAAAATTGACTTATACTAATGGATAGTCGCTTAGTCTGGTCTCTCCTTCCTCACTAGGAAGATACATACTTCAGGTGTGGGCAGCTGTCGCATTGCTTTAGCCTTTCCAGGTTCAAGGTAGACTTGTGACAGACAGCGTGACCCCTGTGTAACACTGCTGACAGTCATTACTTCGCTTGTTTTTCCCTTATTTTAGTTATGCTTCCCTAGCTCGCTCTTAGAAGCAAAAGGATGCTGTAGACATGATCTACCCTGACTTTGTGCTAACTTCAAATTGCTCCACCTGAGTGTGCTGATCACCCTGATGTTTATCTCGAGGAGTCCTCTTAGCATATTTGGCTGGCAGCTTTAATATTCTTTTACAGCAAACTTAATCCATATTGTCTCTCTCAGCCACCCGTTTCTACCCCATAGTGTAGAGATTAGGGTAAGCAATTGCTTGCTTAATACAATATTCCCTGGTTGCGAGACAGTCCCTGCTTTTGCCAGCCAACTCAGATATTATTTCCTCAATTGCAGGCATCTGTTATCGAGCTCAACTCAGTACCATGTTGTATAAATGAATTGCTCTGTGCAAATGTATTTTGTCAGTTTTTTCACCAGCTGTCATCCTGCTTACCCAGCTCCAGGGCTGTGTCTCTTCACTGAATTTTTCCATTTGCTTATCCTGAAAGCATTTAATGCATCAGTTGAATCATTTCATCTAGTTCTAGTGCTGCATGTCTGACAGACATTAGAGTCCTCGAAGTACGTCTCAGTAATCTCTTAATAGCTTTGTTCCAAGGTGCATATTTTGCTTTGACTGATTTTATGTCTTTTTCTGTGTTTATGGATTGTTTGTCCTGCTGTAATCACTGAGGCAATACATACCCAGCAGTGATTCAGCTGGTCAAAAACAGGCTGAGGATTCATACAGTATTACAATTACTGGTGCATTTGCAGCATGCTTGGGAATTCTGTGAGAAATGCCCCATTGGCTGGGTACCCACGGATTGCCTCTACCGGGCAGTAACAGAAACAAGAGGGGGCCCCGAGAGAAATAGTCACTACACACACATTACTCTTACATCAAAACAGTTCATGCTGAAATCTGCTTCTCAGAGAGGAGAACACCGACAGGGCAGGAAGTTCTGGAGAGAACTGTGTATCTCTGGCCTTAATAATTTAAAAAGGTATCTCCTGTCCTCCCAAAAATAAAAGCCTCTTACCACTATCTCAAGAATGTAAAGATCAAGACTAGTAAAAGCAAGAATAAAACAGAAATTTAATTGACTGAATCTGGTGTCAGAAATGAGGTTTAACTAGTGGGCAAAACAGTGATGAGCACACTGTGCTCCCCCTTTCCCTTTCCCATCTTACCTTCCCTGAACAGGGGTGTATTTTTGCACAGAGAATGGCAGCTCCTGAGGTTACACCGTATCTTGTGGCTACAGAAAGATCTACAGGCCTGTACCTCCCAGTCAAGTTTCATGAATTACATGAGTTCAGTGGAATCACACCTTTTGTTGAAATAAAGTGTTTCTAACAGTCTTGGCCATAAAGGAAAATACCAGAATATGAGCTAAGTTAAATAACATCACTGACACCTGCCTAAGCTTGCAGAAAAATGTGTTAAGATTTGTGCATGAGAAAAACTAATTTATTAATTAACTAATTTCATCTCATTGCTGTTTTAAATGACAAGCAAAGCCCATCCCACAAGGAAGAGAACAGAATCAGCCATCAAGGGGAGAGGAGACCCAACTAACTACTCCTGTTACTCTGAAAGAACTACTCCTCTTCATGGGGAGAGGAGGTCTCTGGTTATGGCTCCAAAAGCTCACCTCCAACCCTGAGTATGTGCATACTGAGGGTCACAGCGTTGGGCAGGGAAGAGAGCCACATCGCAGAGCTGGAACAGGGGCTTTTCCCTTGTCACAAGACAGGTATGGCTCCATCTTGCCTTATGCCATCCTCATTACTGTGAAAGCAATGGCACCAGAGCCCAGTTACCAACCCAATGGAGTTATCCGGTTGAATGGCCAGTGGAAGCTGTCACGAGGAAACCATGCTTTCTCTTGCAATTGCTTATGTGAGTGGAATGGCAATTTTTCTTTATAGCCACGAAACCCATATTTGAAAACTAAGGTTAATTTAAAATATGAAAAACCTACATCCCTATTAAAATAGTTCTTTTTCTCTACAGACAAACACCTATTTTGCTGCAGAAGACAACAGTAAAACCGGCAAAACTCCCATAGGTAAAATTTCATGTTGTTGTTCTATCTGCCATATCTGAAGTGCAACACAGGCCATTTACTGGGGATGGGAATAGCTCTCCAGGGGAAGAAGAGGCAGACAGTATCATGTTAACACCAAACTTGCTTTCTTCCTAGGAACTTAATTAAAGAGAACAAACAGTATTTCTTTATGGCTTTAGCAAATACTGAAATCCTTAAAATCCATTTTTAAGAGGCGTAACTTAACACCCTTACTTTACAGGGAAGCAAAACCAAGACAGAATTTTTGGCTAAACATTTGTTAAGAGGTCTTCATTTTAGCTCCCTTGCATTTTGGATGTCCAGGTCTATTATTCCTCCTGCTCCCCCCCTTCTTCATCTAAAAGACGCTGGGCTCTCACAACTACAGGTAAGAAGAGTTCTGTCAATGCTCAGCATCACAGAAAATTAAACTCAAGTGATTTGGGGTAGAAGCCCAAGTGGTAAAAGTTTCAGTGCAAGAAACTGGACTCTGAGCATCTTACTCAGGTCTTTGAGTTTTGATTTCCTCTGGTTCAGCACTCCTGCACCAGGAATTCACAGTGCTGCCACCATATATCTATGTGAGTGCAAAAAGTCTTTTACAGAAAAGGCCAAAGGGCAAACAGCCACTGCATACTTTGAAAGTCAGTCTCTGAAGTGATGAATGGTTATGGGGACATCTACAGTCTTTCAAAAAGACAACAGCCTACTGCCTTCATTCTCTGAACTTATTAAGCATGGATCACTCCAAACTGAAATCCTGCAGCCACGGCTAGTGCTTTGATAAACCCAAGGGCAATGGTCCCAGTGACCAGGATCAGCATACAGTACTGTTATTACTTGGCTTCAGCTTCTTTTCATCCTATTGCAGATTTCATAGGCATATCCTAAACAATGGCTGTTGCATTACTCTTGGAAATAAAGGAACATGATGTTAAAGAAGTCTCATCTTCTTCCTGTCGTGGTTGGTTTCACACATTATTGCTCTATACCAAATAATTTCAATGTCCCTTTTTTAATGTCTAAAAGCGAAGCTGCTGTGCAAGGTGAATGGGGCTGTGGAGAGAAGGCACAGCAGGAGTTTAGGATGCTTGGGAGTTTTCTACATCACCATTTTTCTCCTGGATACGAGTGTAGCAAAATAGTTAAGATGCTTGTAATTAATAAAATATGAAATCTGTGTAACTTCTGACTCTGTATTTGCAATAATACATTAAAAATGGTGATTCACCTGGTTTGTACTGCAAAGATGAAGTAACATACTTTTTTTGAGCGGTTAAAAGAAGTCTCTCAGTAAATACAGTATATATACTTGCCTGGTTTTTTATTTCCTAAGTCATCCAACCCTCACTCATGTGGCAGTACATACCAGGTAAATAGGTAAGGAAGCTTCTCACTATTTTTGGAGTAGTGGCAAGAATTTAACAGCCTATCAGTGGCCTTGAGCAGCCACTGTCTCAGACTGCATGATGCAACATAACTTGAAGTCGAGGTCCCCTCATCTGATTCCTTCTAGATGTGCTTTAAATGTAATTTTTGCTGTAATGTTTACAGAATGCCCCCAGAATAATTGTAAGGTTACTGGAGACTTGTGATTACGTTTGGTAGTTGCCAGATTTTGTTTTCCCAGGCACCATTAGCAAGTTTGCTGATGATACCAGACTGGGAGGTGCTGTTGTCCCTTGAGGGTCAAGAGGCCTTGTGAATTGAGACAGATTGGAGCACTGGGATGAAATTTAACAAGTCAAAATACCGTATTCTGCACCTAGGATGGAGTAATGCCAGAGACAAGTATAAATTGGGAGAGGAGTGGCTGGAGAGCAGCCCTGCAGAAAGGGATGCTGGCTGAACAGAAGTCAGCAGTGTGCCCCAGCAGCCAAGATGGCAAACAGCATCCTGGGGTGCATCAAACAGTATAAACAGCTGGTCAAAAGATGTGATTATCCCACTGTATTCAGTGTTGGTGACACCTCACATTGAGTACTGTGAACAGGTCTGGGGCCCAGAATTTCAGAAGTATGTTAAGGTCCTTGAATGCATCCAGAGCAGGGCAACAAAGCTGGTAAAAGGACTGGAAGAAACGTCCTGTGAGAAGCAGCTGAGGACTTTGGGCTTGTCTAGTTGGAGAAAAGGAGGCTGAGGAGCAACCTCATAACTGTCTACAGCTTCCTGAGGAGAGGAAGTGGAGAGGGAGGTGCTGATCTCTTCTCCTTGGCAGTGACAGGACAGGTGGAAATAGTTCAAAGCTGTGCAAGGGGAGGTTTAAACTGGGCATTAGGAAGCATTTCTTTACTGAGAGGATGGTCAAATCAGGTAGAAACCCAACTCTTCCAAGAGGGCACAGTGATTTCATAAGGATTTCACCAGAACAGAGAAGTCCACCTCTGTGAAACTGTAAGATAAAACATAAACCTCCTGAACGGTGTTGATCTCTCACTTCAGCAATGCAGGCACCATTAAAATAAATGCAACTATTTGTAATCAAACTCCTGTACTGGGGTACTTTCTGCTGAGAGTAGAGATTTTAGTTTCAGTTGTGGTTTTCTGTTTTAAAGCTTTTAGCAATGCTTGTGTCCTATAGAAGATCTAGCAGATCCCTAACAAATACTACCCCATTTTATAATAACTGATCCATAGTTTAACTTTTGTCCTGACAGAATAAAAATCCTGGTGATATCTGGCACAGTCAGGGGTGACCATAGAGATGACTATAGATAGTTATATGGAAGGGTTTGAATTCCAGAGAAAATGAAGAGTGGAAAACAAGCAAACAGGAGATAATCCCACACTGAATGCAAATAATTAATGGAGGTTGCTAGGAGAGAAAAGAAAGGAGAAAGAGAACTGAATTGAACAAGCAAAAAAGAAGATTTAATTTAGGCATATTATATACACGTTATACTAATGTTATATACATGTTATACTATTGCTCTAAAATAAGAACAGGCTGCTTCTCAGTCCTGCAGGACTTATGCATTTGCCTGTAAGCTCGTAGGTGAGCAAAAGGGCTGTGAGTGGTCAGGACGGGATGGTGTTCCATCTCCGACCTCTGCCTCTGAAGTGTAAAGAAACACCCTGAGCCTGACATGTACCACTTGGGTGACATTTTACACCCTGACACAAAGGTGGCCACAGAAATTATCTACACTATTCTGAAAGTCATTCTTGTTTCGGGGACAACAAACTAATCATCAGTGGTGTTCTATGTGGCAATAGACACCAAAGGTTATTATGTTCTTTTAATATTTCTAGGTAAAACGTGTTAAGCCCCCATGATACAGAGAACAATGAGGTGTCACAACAGCCTGCAGATCAGAACAGAATGGGAAGGGATCTCCAAAAAACCAGGACTGAAACGTATTGTTTCACAACTAGAGGTATCATTTGAGATGTGAAAAATAAAATGGCAATCACTAGAGTCAACACTCTGCAAGCACTCATTTGAGCAGGCAATCTATGAGCTACCCTCTGGCAATCACTGAATACTGTAAGGCCAGTAAGACTTGGAGTCATCACAATTCTTAAAGACATTACCTTCAGGTCATATACAGAAATCAACCTGATGCAACAACTTCTTGTTATCAGAAATATATTGGATATGGACCATCTCTAGAACAGAGTAAAAGCAAGACGTTTTCCATTCCTGGGCAGGTGGGGCATCCACACATCTTCCCTCTTGTCTCATGCCTGAGCTGATCTGCATTACAGCCTTCTGCCAGCAGAAGTGTGTCAGGGAGCAGTGTGGTGAGGTGCGAGCTTTGACTAAAGCCAGTAATGCTTTGGCAGCAGAGGTCATTTGCACAGCCACAAACTGTTCTAACAAAAATCTGCTTTTATCAGCCAGGACTAAAGTGTTAAAACAAAGGGGTGATTTTTGTCTGGGTTCTGGGGCTTTTTCTTGGTTGTTTTCTGGAATTGACATCCTTAGAATACTTTCAATACAGGCTTGAATTTTTGCTAGCATAGAAGCAGCTTGGAAGAGAGTATGAGGGAGCAGCTCCTTTTTTTGGTGTGCATTCCTTTTGTCCGAAGCAACTAACCTGCTCTTGTGCTATCCTGAGGTGCCTTGAAGGAGGCAATTACCACTGCCCAACCCCAATCACCAAGTTGAGATGCTTTCAGTCTAGAGAGCAAGCAAGAACCAGAGTTAGACATCTGTCTGATGAATGGAGAATTTTACCTGTAGCCATTTAAAGTACTTCTGTATTTCATAATGTTTTTCACCCAGCTGTTGTTACATGCCAGTGAGCATTGTATATGCATTAGTATATCATTGGAGAAGAGAGAGGAACACATCTACATTGACAAACACTAGATACCACTTTGTGTAGTGGTTCGTTCTCCAAATCCCAGAACATGTATGCAGGTGCAGTGTCCAAAGCCAAATTTTCAGGATCTCATTATGAATTATTCCCAGCTTTGTGAATGACTGTGGGGTTTTTTTTAATGGCACTAGAAATACTCAATTTCTCACTGTAGCTGTGATTTAACCTACCTTTCTCCTGCTTCCAGACCAATAGATTGATGGAATGTAACACATTCAGCCTGACACTAATTAAGAATTAAACACTGTCTATTCTATTGGTCTACCAGAGAACTTTTACATGCATTTTATAAGAGGAAGAAGACATACCTTTTCTGGAAATTAGAATAAATGTGCAGAGATTTATATTTATGGGCACATCAGATAATAAACCTCTTCAGGAGTAGGAAAATCGGGCATAATCAAAGTATGCAGTTTTTATCAATGTTCAAGTGATATACAAACTAATAATCAACATGACATTTCATCGTTCTTGTACCAATTCTCAGTGGTTCCTTAATCCTCACCCTACTCAGGAAGAAAGGGATTTTTGAAAGAGGAACAAATCAAATTGTTTTTCAAATTAGTAAAAAAAGAGAACAGAAACACTTTCCAAATAACCTAGAAAAGGGATAACCTGACATGGATTCCATCTTCATGTCCTTCTGGTGACAAGGTTGTATCTTCCTGGGCATAACAGTAACATCTTCAAGGAGGTAGAGGAGTTCTCATGACTCAAATTCATAGAGTACAGAGATGTCATATCTCCCACATTCAGTTCTGGTGGATTACAACTTTAAAAGCATTTTTGTCTCCCAAACAATGTAGTGGAATATGAGAAGGGTGAAAAGTATAATTAATACCAACTAGGATATGTAAAAACACAACTTCTCTCTGCCAGAGAAGCAGTGAGTTTCTACCTGGTCCCTTTTGGGCTAAGCTGTTTGATCAGCTTCCCTCAGTCTCTGTGGATGTCCTTATACTAGTCTAATTGAAGGACCCCTGTTCTCTTTTTATTTTTGCTCTATGAAAAATGCATTGGAGATGTCTTATAATGAACTTTGATATGGTGAAATGATAATAATGTCCTAATTATATATAAAAATGTAATTACACTTGCTACTATTATAGAAAAACTCCCTTTATAATGAAGTGTTATGTTAGAAAAAAAGATTTCATTATAGGCGGATTCCTTTACTTGTTAATTTGGCCTGTGATTCATCGCTTTAATATTAAAAAAAATTTTCTCTCTAAGTTACTTTTGATGTTTCTCATTTATGGTTCATTTCTCTGCTCTGGCACCTTAAGATGCCAAAAATTACAAACTTATTTAAGATATACTTAAAAATGCACTAGTTCTTTAAAAGGAAGATGGGGAAAAAAAAGGAGTAAGAGTCCTTTTTCTGGTAAAAATTCTTTCTAATGGAACATGGAACCAGGTTAAATACCCTGGCTGTGTTCTTGCTGACCCATTGCCTTTGCTGTTAAAACTTTTTTCCTCAACATATTATTAAAGAAAGGTTATATCAAATACCTAAAACTGCTAATGAAAGGAAAGATATCATTGAAAACAGATAATTTAGAAAGACCATAGAAGTTCCATGAAAGAAGTATCCAGACACTTACGAAAGTTGCAATAAAGTGCCAGTCCTGAAAAAATAAAAGAGGAGCAATGTGGTCTTGGGTCTAATATATCAAATCTGATATGAGTTCAGAATAAGAATATTTTCCCTCCTGTACCATGAAAAAAGTACTTCAAGTGCTTTTATGAGCCAGCAAGTTTCCCTCTGCATTATACCATAGCTTGCAACCAATACCCTATTCCCTGTTTAAAAGCCAGAGAGGGAAGGTGATGGTAAGGCAGTGATTTGCTAATAATTGAAAAAGATAACATTTTTTTTTGGAACAGGAAATAGCATTTCCCAACCCAAAACATAAAATGGTTTTGAGGTGATAGAATGTCTAACCAATTCCACTAAACCACATAGTCACTGTAAAGAGACATCTCCTAAGATCTTTTAAATTGAAAAAAAGGATTTTTAATAAAGCATACATTCCAGCCTATATCATATTTCCAAACATAGAGCTTCAGTTTCCTTTTGCATGGAAATCCCTTGTCCCGTCCAGTCTCTTTCCTCCTTTGTTTTATTCAAGGTGGCCTCACGAAAGAGGATCTTCCCCACAAGCCATCAGCTGCCAGGTCTCAGCCCTTGCTAGAGTGGGCAATGGATCTGCCCTGTTACAGTGCATTATGGAAGTAAACAAAGTGTGAGGAAGAGGTCTATACACCTAAAAGCTTCTCTATATTTTCAAACTGTACTGGAGACATAACGGAAGATAATTCTTACAAGCCATGCCTCATTTCTGTTACCACTAATAACATTTATTTATTTATCTGTGGACAAAGCTGACACATTCTGTACGGTGCTTACTGTGCACCATGGTCTGCACTCTTGCACCCTTGCTAGATACTTGTGTGGAAATACCTTTCTGCTCTCTATAGTTCACATACATATATGCCTTCTAGCCAGCATATAAAGACTGAAAGCCTCTGAAGGGCCAACTCTGTGGCTTCAGTAGTGTCCCCCATGTTTTCCTCATTTTGCACTCTTGCAAAGCTGCTCAGTCGGCCTTTGCTGAGTCAAAACCCCTCAATCCTGCGAAGGTTCTCACAGAGAACATATAAGTATCATGAGTTTCATCCATATAACTTTCCTTGCTTCATTTTGCTTATCTGAAAAGGGAGACATCCAGGAGCACGTACTGTTTAACAAATAAGAAAAAAGTGAATCTGAGCATAAATATCCTAACCTAATTGAGACGGCACCTGCCCCTCTACCTGGTTTCATCTGCATTGGTTAGGAATTCTGAATGATATTTTTCCTGTCCCATGATATAGGTAGTGTCTATTAAAGTCATATCCAGTTACCCATATCTTGTGGTAACATGATCAGGTCTGACATTTTATTCCTATTCTCTGTATAGCCTAGATCTGGCTAGTCCAAATAATTGGCACAAAATTTCAGTATTTGCCTCTCTAATATTAAGAACGCAAGGAAAAAAAAAAAAAGGTGAGGGGGGAAGGGAAGAGAGAATGGAGACGGAGGAGAATGGAGACGGAGCTCCCACCAAAAAAAAGGATACTGGGAAAAGCTCCAAAAAAAAGACATTCTTGCCCTAAAGTGAAGTTAGTGAGGAACAAGCAGTTGTTAAAACAACATCCCTGGGGACAGGAACACTCTTCTCTGCAACACCACCATCTCACACTCCAAAGGATGCTGTACCATACCGTTACACTGTTGCATCGCTAGACAAGATTATTTAGAATCATAGAATCATA
>VZTM01003310.1:79648-104242 GCA_013400555.1 Jacana jacana | reverse complement strand
ACTAAGTATGTATAGTGTGAGATTTGCTGAGAGGATGCCTTATGTATTCAAAAATATGAGCTTACCTAAGCTGTTTCTTTAGTAAATACGGTGGAACAACCGAGTGAGGTACATTTTGCTTTTGTTATTTATTGCAATGGCCAAATTTCCATTAAAAAACCTGATAAAATATTGTTTACACCATAAATATACAATGCTGTCATGAAAGCTGTCATGTTGAGACTATACTGTGAGTATGCAAAAATGTGTCAGTGTGAACTTTAAGTTATTGGCAAGGGGGAAATGTTTATAATAGAGGGTTGAAAGATGTGCAGGGATTCAGAACTGTCATAAAAAGATGTGAAATGTAATTAACCTAAAATAACCTTTAAAATATTTTTGAGAGTGATAAATTAAATGAGCTGTTGAGATAACTTAATGAGATATTTTAACTTTATACCTTAAATAATATCCTATTAAAATCCTCAAGATTTTGCTTTGTGATGGAATCCACTGAGACTTACATTTTCACAATGACCTCATGATTCAGTAGCATTGTTAATATATTTGGTGCACATTTGAGGGGCAAGGTGTAGGTTAATGGCAGCATTTGTTCTTTAAGTGCCTGAAGCCACAAAGCTCTAATTGAAGATATGAATGTTCAAACCTCATTATTTTAATATGGTCATACGGCATAGTGACAGTAAAAGTAGTTATATGATGGACTCCTGTGGCAGGGTTCATAATTTGTCCATGAAAACAAATTATGATGTGAAACTTGGAATTAAAATTCTTTGCCTTGGAGTTTAAATAGAATGTTAAACTTCAGGTCTAACATGATTTCTGTATTTGCATACCTTTAATAGAGAGAATACGGCTTTGTGTTTCATTTACACAAAGTCACAGTGCATGGGCTAAATTTTCACACAAAGGCTTCAAGTTGGATACTTTCTTAGTGTTTGTTTCAAATAGTTAAGTCTGCAGAGGTACATTTGGCCAATTTGCATCTGGAATTTTCTAAATATTGGTGATTGGCCTAATTTAATGGCTGAGCTGTTGCCAAAGAAAATACATACTGCTTTTATCACTGTGTCAAGAATACAAAGGTTGAAGACAAAGGTCAGAATGTTCATTAGTGCGTGCATTTCATCAGTTCTGCTAACCTTGGTTGGCTGTTGGCAGAGTTGCATACTGTGCTGTCTCCTCCTGCCCGTTCTGTTGTTTCTAAGCTCTCCTTTCCCTCCTGTGTTCTCCCAGAAGTGCTTATTTTCTTCTGTGGCTTCCCCTAGCCCCAGAAAACGGGGGACCCCCCCCGCCCCCCCAGTAAAAATGAGTTNAGTAAAATGCAGGGAGTTATGAACTTAAAACATGTGCATGCATTTCTTATCAAAGCAATCCTAAATCTTATGAGAACAAAATAGGCTAATGAAATAATTCAATAAGTTTGCCAGAAGAAACTGTGTTTTTTTGAAGGACAAGAGGAAGAATTTGTAATATTGTGTACACACAGAAGCCACTGAACAGAATGGAAAAGTGCCATGTCAGCGTTGTCAAATTATATCGATTGGGCATCAGCATCCATCCAGATTAAATGAGCAGCTGTTTAAAGTGGTATATTTGACAATTACATCTTTTTATTTTCCATATGATTACTTGCCTGCTGACATGTTTGTTTTCTCCATGTAATTTACGTACTGTGTTTAAAATGTTGCTGACTGAGAAACAGTTGAATTATACCAGACATGGAGTAAAAAGAAAATCAGACTTTCTTGTGGCTGGTAGGAACAGGTATGAATATCAGGTAATACCCACACACAAAACAGTTGATTACAGTTACATAGCAACTTAATTCCAAGAGAGCATTCTAATGAATGGACTGTTTATTTTATGTTTTGATTAATGCTAGAGGTTATTTAGAAATTGGATAAAAATTAGGTTTAAAAAAGGGAAATGGCAGCAAATCTTTGTTTAAATGAGAGGTGTTGAAAAACTTGGGAGACCCTGTTCCTGTGGATTATTGTTGAACAGGTCTCTGATACCACCTGCCCTGGGCAAGTGTCAAGAATAAATTAAAGCCCATTTAACTTCTGGAGTGCTTGGCCATTAAACTTCACCCTACGATGGTGTGATAGATATCACTTACCATTCTGCTATTTTTCCATAAGCAAAAGGTAAACTGCTGCTTTCCCCTTGGCTTACTAAAAATTGCAATAACTTCCCAGGAAAGGTGTTGTATTGCCAAACTTCTTTGAAGTACATTAACGATGTATGCCCTTCCACCTGTGATCCGAGTTCTTTTTGGTCCCGTTGTTAACAAGGCTTTTGTCATCAAACTTTGCCTACCTTGTATGAAATCTCCACCTGAGAACAGTGGTGGACAACTGTTAGTAATGGTTAGTTCCATTTTTCCTTGCACATCAGGAAACTTCTCCGATAGTTTGGTGGTTCAAAAGTAGGTGATGACAATTTCACATTCTGGAGCAAGCAATGCAGGGTTGGTTAAACTCCATTTTGTGCTAAGTAACATGGATAAAGTTGATTTAACTCCACTTGACCTCAGGCACGTAATTGAACTTACTCTTTTGTTATAAACTTCTGTGTTGAATCCCTCAGTTCAGAGTAATTGAAAGTGTACAATAACGCTTACTACCCATAAGTGTAATTATTACATTTTCTACTATGTTTTACAGATAATTACTTTAATCCCATAAAAATGCTCGAATTCTGACATGGCTGTACTGAAGACTGGCTGTGTCATTTATGTGCCCTAATATTGTGTTCTCCAAGCGTATGGGAAAGTTGAAAGAGGCTGGTGGTGTGGCTGGGTGGTGCTGCCTGTTTGAAGACCCTTCTTCCTGCCCCCATTTGGAACAGCTAAAGCACCAGCAGGTAGCACAGACCATCTAAGCGTTGAAACTTGGATCTAATCAAGAGCTATTAGGCACTGTATGACAAGGACAGGTAATGCTGACTGCAGTGTGCTGAGGAGGACCAGGCGCTGTAGAACGTGATGTTAGTGGGAGACTTCCATTAGGTATGCATAGACCGGACACGTGCCACACTGGGACATGATGAGAGTAGACTTTACATGTTCAGTGACTGTTGCCTAAGAGAGGTCACGCTCTGGCAGAGAGCCTGTGGGAGAAGAGGTAACATTGCTTTTATCCTTAGCAGTGCTCAGTTCTGCTTCAAAATGTAAGTCAAAAAGCCACCCTAAAGGGTCCAGCTGAAATATATGTATGCAGGGCTAAAAATAGTCAAAAACCCACTAAGGTTGCTTTCAGTGCAAAAAAGATGAACTAATTTAGAAAGAGAAAGCCTGCTGAAGAGCAAGGGACATCAGCTAAGAGACCCTTGTCTTTGTAGTCTCTGTGGAACCTAGTTAAGGACTTCAAGGAAGAGAAATGCTGTGTTCCCCCCTCCCTTTCCTAAATCACAGTTAAGAATGGCTAAAAGGAAAGTGTAGTGGTTAAAAACAGGATAAAGGAGGTTGCTAATTCAGTGAGTAAAAGGAGATAATGACACAGCTTCAAAAGAATTCAAGGATGAAACAGGTGAGCCATTGTTTGTGCTGCATAGCCTATTGCTTAGAATAGTTTCAGTAGTTGAGGATGGGAAACAGGCAAATGTGGTAGCAACATTTTTAAAAAGAAAAAGGATCCAGGAGAGAGATCTGTGGAGTTACAGAATTGCAAATGTTCTCTTGGTGTTACAGTTGCCTGAATCCTAATGCCTACGAGTGTAATTAAGCATTTGTTTGCATTAACACAATATTTGAATAGACCAGCCTTACCAAGGCATTCAGATAACCCTGACAGTGCTGACCTCATGGTTTATACTCTGCTATTACAGTAAGTTTGTCATCAGTGGCTTTGTATTTATTTCTAGGTCATCAATTAAAATGCTGAATAATGTTATATGCATGACTGTTCTGTTGACACAGAATGGTCATATTGAATAGCAATTATTCTGACAGCTGCTTTAAAAAATTCAATTAATTGGCATGTTCTTAACGCAGAAAGTTTTGCTGTTTCCTGGAGATAGGTCTTTTCAGAGCTGCAGTTTGCAGGCAAATTAAAAGCTCTGAACAATTCTAAGGTTGATGTCTACATGTTTACTTTATCAGCAGAGGCAGTAATTTAAACACCTTCACATCCCCTCCATCTCCCCTGAATACAGAAGCACCTAAGAACTCTCCTCAGAAATCTCAGTGGTTTATTTGCAGCCTTATTTGTTCCATACAAATCCTGATGACTGTTATTACTTCTATTTTTTTTTTTTTTTTACATGGAAAAGCTGACAAAAGATTAAAATAACTATTTTGTCCAGGATTAACATCACCCTAGCTGCTCTGAAACCTACTGGTTAATCTGTTTACTCTTTGACTCTGGTTTGGCTGGGTAGGAATGGACTTCTCTGTTGCAAGGGAAGGTTTGAAGGCAGTACTGAGAAGGAAAGGGGCTGCTAGAGTGGGAAATTCAGGAGCATGAGACAGAGAGCAAACTGCTAAAATAAACTGATTCCTGATAACTTTGAGGTATATTTAGAATCGTGCTGCTGTTGGTGTTTGTCCATCGCAGGTTGCACTTGCACTTAGTTGCTTTCTTTCTACTTCAGTGATTTCTGAAGGGAAACCTTAGAAGACAGGAGTTTCTTCAGCTTCATTACCTATTCTGGAAAGAGCTTCTCCTTCCCTTGAATTCCACCTTGACTGTACAGATTTGTGTTTTGCTATGAGATCATCCTCTCAATATAGGCTTGTTTACTTAACAACTTTGGCAATTTTGGAAGGCTTCTTTCAATATTCAACCATCTATCTTTTGCATTAGCAGATTATTTTCCAGCATGGAGCTGTGGATTGCTGCTGGTGATTGTCAGTGGTTTTTTTTTTTTTTCTTCTATGAAGACCTAATGTCATAGTAGAATTGAATTCTCTCTTTTGTAATGTAGTTTCCTGCATTAATTAGTTTCTTTCTGGATCCTGTCAGACTCAGTATGATACCAGTCTTCTGAGAAGCTTCTTTTGTTGATGCATTTAGAAAAGGCTCTACTTCTTTCATGGAAAGAATTTTCCCTAGGGATGCTGCCAAGACATGGAAGACCAAGAAATTTAATGTCTTCGTATTGGAGTGTAATCAAGCTGGCACTCGCTGGCACTTTGTCTCTAGAGCTGGAACAGATCTGTAGATGAATATGTATTTTTGGCATTGGGTTTAACCAAAATTGAGAGTAACAGTGTAAATGATGATGATAGCCAGCAGCATTGAGTAGTGGTAGGAAATAAAAATTTCTGCAATTGTTCCTTCTTTCCTGGTAACTTCCAAGCCACAGGCCAATTTCATCCAGTCTTGAAAGGAAGAAGAAATGTCAAAAGTAATTGCAATTGCAATTTCATAAGAACTGGAACCGAGTAGGAGGCACCCCCTCACATTCTCCGAGAGAGAGAGACATTGCATTGTTTACTGTGGCTTGGCAGAACTGGTTGACACTCAAATGTGACAGCTCTTGATTAGCTGGGGGAGATGCTGTCTCCGGTCATGGGAGGGGGCAAAATGACAAAAAGACAAACTCGAGTCTGTAGGAAATGTGTGTCTTTAGCTCTGTTGCTTTGTTGCTTGGGAAGCAGCTTGTTTATATTGCAGTACTGAGAGAATCTGACATCCTTCTGTTTCCAAAACCACTGATGTTAGTGACTGAACTCTAGGTGAGGTTGGAAGAACAGCTTGTGAAACACTTCTTCTAATCCTTCCATGTCAGTCTGGCGTATTACTTCTGCCATGGAAGGAACAGCAGGATGCTGCTCCAGCAAAATGAAGATCTTTCCGTGTGCTGCCTTTCTGCAGCGTCCTGTGGCTGTCCCGAGCTGAGACTGCCCCAATGGTCAGCACAGGGACGTGATGGGCATCTTTCCTGGGCTGTGAATCTCACCTTTTTGGAAAAAGGGGGAGAGAGCCCTCATGTTTTGGTTGTGCATATTGGAGCACAGCATTCTCGTGGCATCATCTGCAGTTTATTTCTTTGCTTTTCAGTACTAAAGACATTAAAAATTAGTATTCTACAAGCTTGAAAGAGAGACTATTATCTAATTGGCTTTTGGTTAGGAGGATACTGATTTCTAGGTCAATGTAAAACAAATGAGCATTTAAATTGAAGAGGAGCAGCTGTTCCAAAGCCCCTTTCCACAGTGCCTGGTTTTGTTAAGGATAATTATGTCTAATTTTAAATTATGATAGCTCTGAGTATTGAGCTTTGCCTTGTTACATCCACTAGCTCATTCTCCTTCATCAGTAAGAATATTCCATCATGGAGCTAGGTTTCTGATTGGATTTATTTTTCAGGATCTTTTGATTTATGAAGAGAAATACAGCTTTAAAGGTGGGGTTTTCAGTACTTTCATGCCAATGTTACCATATTCTTATTTTTTGGGGTCTCAAACCAGATACAATGTTGTCTGATTCCCGTGGAAGGATGCTGCTGCAAGAATATATATTTATGTAAATGTATAAGATTTTTTTTGTTCATATTTTTCAGCTTGAAAATGGAAATGTTAGACTAGTGCTGAAAAACCCAAGCAAGCTCTTGTCAGCCCTTAGAAGGAAACATATGCTAAAGATGTCCTGTGGATTGCATACTGCTTGTTTCAATTAACACACCAGTATTCTCTGTCAGTTCTGGAGACAAAAGCCCAGGTGACAATTCAAATGTTGCATAAAAATAATGTTTCAATTTCTTACTGGTAGGCTAAGAACAAAATGTTTCACCTGCTAGCATCGGTGTTACGTTAGTAATTGAGTAGGATGGCTGAACACTTTAAAGAACATATATTTTAAATATATTTCTGCTGCAATGGGGCACGTTTGTTTTTGTGAGGAGTTTGTTGCTGGACACAGCAGTGTTGTAGTGTCATGCATTTTGTGTTTGAATGGGATTTGGAGTAAAATATATAACTATATATCTTTCTCAATGAATATCTCTAGAGAAATGTAAAATTTGTATTTATTGCATTTTAATTTGAAGTCCAAGCATTTTTTTTACCCCCTAGTTTTATGGAAAGAGGTTGTCTTCACATGCCTTTTAATAATAATGAACGTCACGCTTTTCCTCTGAGAAATACTCTTTGAGGCTCTAAGTCAACACCTCTTGCTGTCTTTGCTTTCCTCACCTCTGAGTAAATGTAATAGGTTCTGTTAAACAAAACAAAAGTTTGAGAGAATGCCAAACTATTATTATGCATCTACTCTATTTTGAGGAAAAATAGCTTTTAAAGGAAAAAAAAAAAGACAGGAGAACTCATAAAAATGAGAAGTCAGAAGTTCTGACACACATTATGAATAAGAGAAAGAATAAAAATAATATTTGTCATTGCACTTTAAATTTTGAAATCCTGAATGAATTTTTTCTTTTATCTTTCAGTTTTTGCTCTAGTTGAGTGGATAAACGTTGAGAAAAGGGATAGCTATAAAAAAACCGAACAGCTTTTAACGTGTCTAGCATTTGAAGGGGATGACAAAATTGTGAGAAGTGAATAGCAAAATTTTGTCTGAGACCAGAAATGGAAGAATAAAAATGTCAGAATCCATCAGAGAAAAGCTGCTGCGGGGTGTCTTGCTAGATCAATGTAAGCGTAGTCTTTTAGAGGAGAGAGCAGGGGAGAGTAACATCCTCTAACTCAATGTTTTGGCTGATCTTCAAGTGTTTATTTCAAAGGCAGTGTTTGAATGTTTATCACGTTGGTCTGAAGCAGGCAAAATGATGCAATCTTTGGAGACTTGTCCAAGCACTTTAATGCCAGCTGAAAACCAAGGTAAAATTCAAGGTATATTGAAAGGAATTGCATGTGGGATTGAATTGGGAAAATATAGTCAGTGCTGCAGGCTTCGTTCTGAGAAGAATAATTAAAGAAAAATCAGGTGTTAACTGTCATGGCTTTTCTACCAGTAACTATGTTGACAGTTTAATTCATTATTTGTAAATGTTATGCTAGTGTAAGAAATGTTCCTTGTTTTCTAGAGCATCAAGTGCTTGTTCTGATGAACTGGGTCTTCAAAATGAAAAATCATTAGAGAAACACAAACAAGAGCTGGTATTGAGTCCTGGAGCTTTGGTTCTATTGCCATTCTGCTTAGAGGTATTCACTGCTCAGGTTTAAGTCAGAATGTCTCTAAAGCATGAGGGTTGTCATTAATAAAGTAAGAGAATCCTGATTCTTGGTGATGTCACACAAACTTTTGCTAAATATAAATTCTATTTATTCAGGTTTAAATTTGTGGCATATATTGGAAAAGACTTCTTTGCCTATTCGAAAAAAGTGTGTTGGCATTGCTTTTGAAATACAGCGTCAGAGAAGCTGGTTTCCATGCTGTTCTAATGCCAGTTAAACTTCAGAACAAGAATGTTTGCACAGTGAATTCAACATCTTCCATAAATATCAAAGTTTAATTGAAGAATCCTTTCCAAAGGTATTAGCTTTCGAAGGGCCTTGAACCGGGGAACTTGTTTCTGCCTGGAAGCTGGTGCCTCTTCTGAATATACCGTCTATGGTACAGTATGAAAGCAGTCGGTCTGGAGATGAATGAACTCCTTCCTCCGCCCTTGTCGACAGCGAATTTCCATTTGTATGGCAGATTAGCGGGTGTCCCGCCTGTCAGCCTGTATCGCGTGTGGGGGATGGGGCTGGCTTGCCCAGGAATCTAAACCTAAAAAAAAAAAAAGAAATGCACTGTTAAAGCCTGATCGTAGTGGAANGGAGTCACCATCCCTGACTGTGTTTAAGAGTAGATTAGATGTGGTGTTGAGGGATCTGGTGTAGGGGAGAACTTGTAGAGTAGGGCTGATGGTTGGACTTCATGATCCCAGGGGTCTCTTCCAACCTAAATGATTCTATGATTCTATGAAACTTTGAGGGTTTTAGACATTTTTTTCCAACATATCTTCTCCTTTGGACCAAGCCTCAGAAGCGGGGTTTGTCAGGGTTCGGAAGGAGTTCCTGTTACGGTTCATTGTTCACGCACAGCTTTGCTCCAAAGGCATTAGTTTATCAAACTCAATCTTGTAAATAGGCAAGGAATCCAGAAGGAAATCAGACAAGCTGTCAGGCGAGTTTCCTTAGGTTGGCTGCCAAGTCGTTTGGTTTGTGTTGTTTTTTGGTTGTTTTGTTGTTCTTTTTTTTTTTCCTTCTCTTTAAAGAAGTTACCTCATCAACCCTCCTTCTTTCAGTAGTCTGTCAGTTTATCGCAAAGGGACACGTTTTAAAATCTCCAGATAAACATAACTTGATCAAAATAAATAATAATATAAAACAACCCAACCCCCCGAACACTAAAGTTTCAGATTGACAGTGAAACATTTGGCTCATTTTGGTTGCGCAGACAAATGTTACCAAGGACTTAAAAAGAAAGATCCAGTGAAATTGTCAGCTGATAGACTTTCAGAAAGCCATCTTTTTCCCCAGCAGACAATATGTTATGTAAGGAAATGTTATAACTTAAGGTTTGCCACAGCTTGATGTCTGTTGCTTTTAGTTTTGACTAAATAGAGTAGGAAATATAATAATTCTTGAAGCATGAAAAATGTGAATTTTGAGTCCCAGTACTTCAGATCAGGGAATTGTTCTGGAGAGTTCCTTGACAAATAAAAATTGATGCATGCAATTGAAAATCTGTTGGCTTTTTAAATCTTGATTTTTGCATGGGAGTACTCTTTTTGTATGGCAAGGCACAAATGGGTCTTCATCATTGGATCATCCTATCGTGTAATGTTGAAGTCCTTCACACCACACCTCCCATCATGGGGTCCCAGTTGTGTTGTGAGTCTTTCTGGTGTTGCTGTAGTCAATAAAAAATACCATAAGATGCTTAATACCTTTTCTAAGTTGTCAGTGCAGGTGGGTGTAGCTCTCTGTCATTAAGAGTTTAAGGTCTGCAGCTCTTGGATTCACTTAAGCTGTACTAGAGAGTACACAGATTTTTGATCCCCGGTGTAATGATTTGATCGCTGGTACAGCCCTTACTGAGGGTTTCCATTCTGCCCACATAAGATGGCAGGGTGCAGTGCTAAAAGCCTGGAAGGACTAGGAAGTGATAGCAAAATTAATTGCTCTCTTCTTCATATTTTAGTTAATTCTTAATAAACTGGATTAAACTTGTTCTGTGAAAGTTGAGTGATTCTTGCAGTACGCCCCAAGTTTCAATTACAGTTGAAGGTATGTGGAAGGTATTTTATATTCAGCATAGACAGTACAACAAACAAACTGAACTCCCCTCAAAGATGAGTCATGTGGTTCTACACAGATATGGCTTTGTATGTATGTGCACTCTAATATAGGAGATACAGGCTCCTTTCTTATTTATCCTTCTCAGTTGCTTTGGTGATTAGAAAATCTGAGTAATAGGATAATAGCTTACGCACAATTTCTCAATTACTGTTTTTGTTGTTGTTGTGAGACATATTGTCCATAGGAACGATTACACTGCTTCATAGTGGCTTCCTGTGGTCATCGCTTTTCTGACTGAGATTGGTATGCCTTTGGTCATCTTCCACTGGTGCTATTCAGAAACCTGTGGGCTACAGAAGAACTCAAAGAATTGTTGCTTTGATTCTACTGAAATTAGTGGATGGAAAAATCCAGTCAGCTTCAGACAGTTACTGGAACTGTTCTAACCTCTCAGATTTTTCTTATACAAGACAGAGGAGTAATAGATTTTGGTAGCAGGCGGTAGAATGAGTTCTGAATCATGGATGAGATTTCTTCTTCTCAACAGAAATTAAATGCTGACTGAAATCTAGGCGCAGACCCCTCCTAGAGTTTTGCTCTGAGAGGGTAGGGCTGGTTGCTTAGTAGTGTCTAAGCAGTAAAATTCCAGGTCCCCTTATTCTTGAATGTCTTGCCATACTTGTGGTCATTCCTTTGATAATTAAAGGAGATTGAGTTATTGAAGTCTTTTAACCCTGATCTTTTTCTACCCTGAAACATTTCTTTTGGATTCTTCAATTTCATCAGTACTCACTTGCCACGTTATCAATACTTATCTTGGAACATGATAACACGTATTATTTTCCGTAATGATCTCATGAGTGCCATCTATAGAGACAATACCACTCATTTATAACACCTAAGTTCTTTTGGGCTGCTCAGGGTTTACGTGAACTGTCATAGCTCTCATGCTAGTTCTAGAGTTATTTTCTGGCTTACACTTTCACTGTTACTCCCAGTTCCTTTGTGGAGTTGATACTTTTTAAGATGGAAGACGCTATTGCCCTCAGCAAGCGCAACCTTTGTGCTTTCTGCTGAGGTAAAACCATAGAGGATTGTACTGGGTGAGCCCATTATCTTATCTCTGACAGCAGCTGATAGCAGGTGTCTTAAGGCAGGGTCCCTTCCCAGAATGCTTGCAGCTCTTTGTGACTCTGAGTCAGCTGCAGTGTATCTTCCCGTTTGAGAGTTCTTGGCAGATGCTTCAATGAATTTATCTAAAAGCTTTTAGCTATGCTTGTGATTTCTGTGCCATCCCCCTGCCCCAGCCTTTTACAACAAGAATTATCCCAATGTGGCTATTGTTTAAGGCACTACTTCCTTTTTTTTCCTTGAAAATTGCTCTTAGCTTCATTTAATTCATCCTAGTATTGGCAAGCTGATAAGCTGTCCCTCCCTGCTTGTCAGACCAACCATTGTAGGAACACACAGGAAGTTCATGGCTCTTTCCATTTCTTGATGTCTTTAAATCAAGATTGAATGGCTTTTTCAGAGAGAGAGCACTGTGGCCAAAGAGGAACTGGTTGGCCTAGTTCCAAATGATCCCAGTACCACACTACCTTTTCTCTTTTCTCCTTACTGCAGAGCATAGCAAAGCTTTCCCCAGAATCTTTATTTTGATGGAGGAAGAATTGTGTTAGGAGCTTACTGATGTTACTGGTGAACAAACTGTGAATACCCTCTTGTTATCTCCCTATTTTTTTTATTTCAGTGGAGTTGAGTGGTAAGGTAAATACTGTAATTCTTACAGGATTCAAATTTTACATGGGCTCCTTATTATGAATTTTTCTTCTGATAAACAGATGTTTTATTAGGCCTTTTGTAAATTCTGTCTGCATCTGAACACTGAGAAATTTTTTTTATGATAACTTTTTATATAATTGATAAAATTATGTACTTCAGTTTCTTTAATAGCTTTCAGTAGTAGATCTATGAGCTAAATGTCTTATAAAAATACATTCATTGGAGACTTATCTGGGGACCTCTTAAGGCTTTTTAAGATGTTAAAATGAATGTAAGGATGACATAATCTCTTGAAATGGCAGATAAATTTCTGAAGGTAATATTTTGGAAAAAAAATAGTAACTCCATGTCAAAGAATCACTTTTCACTTCTCTTGATGCAGTTTGGTACTAAGTATTCTTCCCCACCCTCTTTCGTCATTGCTTTTCAGTGGTGGATTTTGTTGAAGGAAGGAGAAAGGGATAGTGGATAAATAGGAGGCAAAAAGAGGGTCGCCACGTTTGGGATCTTGGTGGTGGCAGTTTTTGATCTGACTTGCTTAAATAAGAATTGTTTCCTCTGAAGAAGGGAAGGGGAAGGGGGAAGCTGGAGGAAAAACCATGCCTGCTTTTTTTGCGGCAGCCCTGATTGGCTTCTCTGCCCCAGAAACTGGGTAAGCGTGGCAGGCAGCCAATTTGAAAAAGCATTCTCCCCAAGAAAGCTTGAAATTTGGAAGAGAACAGATGATTCTCATGGTATTTTGAGACTCGTGCCAGCCTCAATCAATTATAAGTCACTTGTGAAGACATTTTGAGAATTGGCAATGTCTGAAGATTAAGGTAAATAATCCAGGAAGGATTAGATGTATATGTGCTAATGAGAATGTTTGCAGTTACATTCTAGAAATAAGTGGTGTTATGTACTAGTATTATCAGGCTGAAACCTTTTTGTTAGCTGTGTTAGGAGGAAAATACAATGTGAATGGTATTGCATAGTATAAGACTCCTTGATTCCTCTCACAGTATATGCTGTTTAATGTTGGTCATCTTAGTCAGAAGAGGTAAGATCAATGATCCAGATAATGTACAGTCTAATATAAATATTCCTATAATCTCTGATAGACTAAAGTAAACTGCAAAATGCATGTAATAGATATGAGTATGCATGCCAAAATATTTTGCTTCTATAAGATGCTAAAAGTGAAACCCAGTATTTATTTGATCCTAATGTCTGATAAAGTTATTCTTTGGAATGTTTTTCTGAGAAAGCTTGTTTGATGGCAAAGTGTGGGAAGTTATACTGAAACACATCATAAATATAATCACAGGGAAGAAATATGCTCATCTTATGTTTCAGTCTGCTGTTAAACAGCTCTATCTGTATTTTTGTATTGCTGTTCTCCCCGGTGATTTGTTCTTAAGTTCTCACGGGGAGTTTTGTGCGTGGCTGGTTGTTTTCCAGTTATATTTGCAAAAGAAGATACTGTTCCTTTAAAATCAAGTGGCTCATTGAGTTGTTGTTAGGAGCGCGCTGGTTTTTATATGGTACAGTATACTCCATGCAAATGAGCTGCCTGCTCAGGCTCTGGGTGGCTGCTTGCCCTGGTGGGGAGCTCACAAAGACTCCGCAGACCTAATTCAGCATTCAGTTGTGTAAAACGGCAGATGGAAGGAGGTATCGGCGAGATGAGGATTGATTAGCTGCTCACAATAAAAAGACCACACTCGCTCCACGGAGGATCAGAAAAAGCCTGGTGAATGGGATTGAGTTGTATCTGCTTTCAGCTGACTTTACAATGATGTGTTTAGCTCATGTGACTCGGTCACTTACCATGAAGATCAGCTAAAGATTTCCATGTAAATATATATTCCTTTAAGCACCATCAACCTGTGTGCTTGCATTGAGACTTTCTCTTTCTTCCGTGGTTTGCAGCTGTCATAACTGTGGGAACAGGAGCACTTCGTGGAGCTGTGGTAGGCAGCCTTCGCTCTGGGCTCATTGTTGTTGCGTTTGCACACTTCAGGATGTCTGGCTGAAATCCCCTCATAAACACAGCTCTTGGTGAAGTTTGATTTCTTTCCTACCTTGTGAAATCCTGCAGAGGCTGAAGTTAAGATTCTTTGTAAATACAGTGTTTATATTGAAAAGTTATAAATAGGCTCTTCCTAAGCTTTTATCAGGAGATGAAATCTGTTGCTTTAGCTTTCTGCTAAAAAAAAAATCAAAGGTTGTTGCGGCAGTAGGCTGTTTGTTAGATTTGCAATATTTCCTTTTCTCCTTTCTAATATAGGAAGGGCATGTGTAGGACAAAGGCTCCTTGACGTGCTCAGTGATTTCACTAATACTGGGATGAACATAGCTAGATTTTTACTTTCTCTTGAAACGGTGTGAAGCATCATTGTTGTTCATTTTTCAACACGGGCTTAACAGCTCATTCTAAAATGTGATTGGGATACTGTGTATACAGAGGCAAAGCCTTTCTCGACCTTGCTGGAGTTGTCTGTGTGAAGGGAGCTGGAAAAAAGAAACTGCAGGACAGGCTCAGACTGAAAAAGTCTCAGCTGAACTGTGGGTTGGTGGTTTCTTTTTTTTTCCCCTTTTTGCTATGGATGACAAAAAGGGAAGGGCTTCTTAAGCCAGCTCTGTCAGTGATGAATAGATGAATGAATTTTTAAATGTTCAGAACTTGCAACATGTGTTCCAGACCCTTCAGCACATGAGAGTCGCAGGATCTCAGCAATGAACTAAAGAATGTGCCGTGTCTGCTGCATAGGAGAAGAGCAGCATACCTCAGAGATAGCAGAAACAAAAGAATGTGCAACAGTATCTGAAGAATCTGACAGTGGCTTGGTCCTACAAAGCAGCAAAGGATTTTTTCAAAATTTAGAAAAATAATTTAATTTTTTTTTTCCTAGGGAGGTTTTTCTGTGTTTTAAATAGAACGTTATCCTGTGTGTCCACAGAATTGATTTTTTTTTTTTTCTCTCGTTAGTGTGACTGTGGTTTTTTTTTAAAGGAAGTGTGACCTGGATTTTGAGAGCTTATTATCAACAGTAAATGAAAGCAGCTGTTGTAGTTTGCAGATCCCTTACAACAGCTCAAGGAAATTAAAATAAAGTGAAAATATGTGCGTGTGGGATCTGAATTAAATTCCCCTCTTTGGCCTTACATGGAGTCGTGGGTTATTATACACTTCTATACGGTTGTGTCTATGAGGGGATTGAGACATCCGACCTTGAAAAGCTCTAGGGAAGTCAAACAGATTTTGTTTTTTCTGATGTGATCTGCTAAATCTGCCACAGAAGAGGCAGGCAAAATTACGGACAGATAGTCAGAGACCGGGGCTGCAGTTCTTCATGACAGGCAAGTGAAAGACCACGTCCTATTTTTAGCGAGTGGATTGAGGGAGGGTGGGAGGGGTAGAAAAGTTCGGAAATAATGGACTTCTTTAGCAGTTAGAGAGCAAAGCTAGCCAGAAGCAAGTGAGCTTTAGCAGGAATTTGTGATCTGTGGAGGTGAAACATGGATGATTCAAGCATTCTTCGAAGAAGAGGGCTGCAGGTAAGTGTAACTTCACTCTACCTTTTTTTTTTTCCCCTCCTGCTTGCAGTGTCAACAGTCTCCTAAGGATTGTGTCGATCTGTTGAAGTAAATCAGATTGAGTATATAGCCGTGATGCTAGAATTCAGGTTTTTCTTTTTTTACCTAGCATAGATTTTATAAGTTAAAGGTAGTATTTTGTATAAAGCAATAAAATAGAGTTGGTTAATTTAGTGGTTTATATCCAGTATTCTTGTGAACAGTCTTATGGAAAGAAGTGAAGTCTAAACTATAAAGCTTACCTTAGTTTTGAAACTTCACTTTTACAAGTACTTATAAAAATCTTTTAAGTGACTTTTTAGACTTGCCTTAGAGTAGCCATTTTAGTTGAGCATTATTTAGAAATTAAATGTCAAAGCAGAGTGACTATTTCCACTTACTTTAGAGCTATGCTTCTTTATTACTTCAAATGCACAGCAATCCAACACTAGAATGCAGTTCTGCCATGCAAATAATATTTGTATTTTCAGCACCTGTCATTTAGTTGAAATAAATACTCTGGCAATTTGTTTTGAACTTCAAGGTACTAGTGAAGTTTTGTTTTGCAGCAGAGGTTTTATTCAATTGCCACAGTATGACAAATATGGTAATCTGTGTTAGTGTCACTGGCGTGTGACTACTGGGCTGATTCCTATGGAGTAAACCAGCTGGAGGGGAGTGAGCTCCAAAATCTTGTTTGAGCTGGGCTTGGAATAGATTTTTGCCTGAAAGCACCATATTCCACTTTTTGCATTGTAATAGGATATAGCCTATTATATACTTGCTAGCATAAATAATTGTTTATAGACCATGAACCTTGCCTAATAAACAATAGGACAGGCATGGTTAATTTAACTTCCTTTTGAGGCAAATAAATTTACTATTCCCATACAAACTACCATTCAGACCTTACTGGTGCTTTAAGGCAATTACAGAATTACTGTTGCATTATCAGAATGTATTCTATGTAGCACCTTTTAATTTTGTTCATGTATATTTTGATTTTTTCTTTCTGCCATCTTATTAATATTACTGAAATAGTTCAAAACACTGTGCTGCATGTGCCATGGTGACAGTGAGTTATGGTAGTGCATTTGCTCATCATAAAATTAGCTGTGTTCAATTTTTATACGTTGGAGAATATAGGAGTAAGATTGGTTTTGGATAAACTTACATTTATTTTCAATGTATTTAACTACTTAGAACTTCATAACCAGTAAAATATTTCTGACAAAAGATAATCAAAGTCTTTCAAGCCCCATATGCTGATTTTTTTTAGAGCTATCCTGAGCCTAGAATTTTTCTGGGCTGTTGTATCTGTTTGATGTGGAGGGGAGTGTTTTTCATGATGGTGCTTCAGGGAAGTATTGAAAAAGGAAGGGAGCTTGGAAGAGCCCAATTGTCTACTAGTGTCAGCAGAAGACATGCTGGGAGTGAGAATGCATTTCCCTGGTTTGTCTGTACTACGGTGGAATTTGATAATTTTAGTAGTCTTGGGTATTTGCTGTCTATATGTAGTGGTGTGTCTCTATGCACTTGAGTAGGTATGCATAAGTACACATGTATATATATAGATAGGTGTAATTAATACCTACGTTAAAAATGCTTTGGGAACTAAGAAAATATGCTGAAAGGGCGTCAGGAAGCAAGACAGGTACATAAGTCCAAGAAAAAGTTTGTTGAATTCTTCTTTTCCTGCATCTCGGAGTAGACATTTTAGAAGTAATTGTGACTCGGGGAAGTGACCGTTTTGTAGAAAACTTCAAGGTTAAGCATCAGGAAAGATAAAGGTGTTGGTTCATGTTGGCACTGCCAAGGCAATATGTTTTAATTACAGTTTTTTGGGAGCTGGCTGATAGTAGTTTGGGAAGGCACTGATGAAAAAAAAAATTACTTTCCTAGTTCAAATTGGATGTTGATGGCCTTTAAAATGAACATCACAGCCCAAATTAGGTTCCCTAATCCAACCTCTCCACTCTAAGCAGGGCTAATTCCAAAGTTAGATCAAGTTACTGAAGGTCTTGTCCAGGCTGCTTTTGAGTATTTCCAGGGATGAAGATTTTTCAGCCCTTCTTGGCACCTGTTCTGGTACTTAATCACTTGCACTGTGAAAATTACAGAATGATACGAGGTCTGAAGAGACCTCTGGAGATATCTAGTCCAACCCCTCTGACAAAGCAGGTCCACCTAGAGCAGGTTGCGCCAGAACGTGTCCAGGTGGGTTTTGAATATCTCCAGAGACAGAGACTCCAACAACCCCTCTGGGCAGCCTGTTCCAGTGCTCTGCCACCCTCAAAATGAAGATGTTCATCCTCATGTTTAGATGGAACTCAAGTTTGTGCCTGTTACCTCTTGTCCTGTCACTGGACACCACTGAAAGAAGACTAGCCCTTCCTCTTCAAGCCACCCACCCTTCAAGTATTTGTAAGCGTTGATCAGATCCCCCTTCAATCTTCTCTAGACTAAAAAGACTCAAGTACCTCAGCCTTTTCCTCTAGGAGAGATGTTCTAGTTCCCTAATTGTCTTTGTAGCCCTTTGCTGGACCCTCTCCAGCAGCTCCCTGTCCTTCTTGAACTGGGGAGCCTGGAACTGGACATAATACTTCAGATGGAGTCTCACCAGGGCAGAGCAGAGGGGAAGACTGACCTCCCTTGACCTGCTGGCCACACTCTTCTTGTCATTGGCCTTCTTGGCTACAAGGGCACGTTGCTGGCTCATGGTCATCCTGTTGTCCACCAGGACTCCCAGGTCTTTATTGTTTCGTTTTGTGTGTAACTCCTGCTGACTAACAAGAGGGAACTGACTTTGTTTTCCTTTTTTCTATCCCTACTGAGAACACTGTGTATAAGGCAGAAATCTGAATTTCCAGGTGCTTTTCCCATTTCCCCACTCCTTGTTCATATCTACAGAACTTTTTTGTCTGTTACTGGATCAAACTCTCTTTCTCTGACCTTTCCCAAGTTTCTTTCACCTTTTGCTTTCTCTGACTATTTTGAAAGTACTGCTGGGTTCTTTCTTATTTTCAACAATCACCTGTTGAAGGACCTGGTTTGCATGACTTTCAGGTTTCCTTGTGCTCGTTTCTCACAGGTGGTTACTCTTCAAAACCTACTCTTTATTTTCTCTGTTAGATAAACCATTCGAAGCTCATCTTGTTCTCCAACAAATGAACGTGTATGTTTTCCTCTTGCTTCTTGTTACCTCTATTACCTTGAAATATACTCGGTGTCACTACTGTGGTACTTTATCTTCTCTGGGAAGTCTGTTGCAGTGATGCCTGCAGTAAATAGCCAGGGCGGAGCGTCAGCCGGTAACCTGAAGGAGCGGGAATTGTTCCTACTGGCAAAGTCAATGTATTGGTGCGTGGCCCATCTGTATCCCCTTCCTCAGTTGTTCAGTCTGGATTTGTTGCATCCTGTTTGGTGTCACAAATTCGATCCACGCATTTGTAATAGTGAAATATAGAGAAATGAAGATCCAGGAGGGGCAACCCAGATCTTCTGTGTAGGTATAAATACATCTGCATATATTTATGTGTGCACACAGAGCATGCTCACTTGCTGGTACGGCTGCACAATAGTATTGGCAGAAGACCAAAGTGTTTCTAATAATGGAATTTTCTTTTAATTTCTAGCCATTCATTGTAGGTAATGAACTAGTTACTGCCTGGGGTAGTGCAGGTGGTAGAAGCTGCTTCTGTTGCATTGGGCAGAGATCTGTGGTTTGTTGGTTTTTCTAGTTACTTGTCATGAGGTAAAATCCATCATGACATTATCACCAAACGTTGTGAGGCTACCTAGGTTTGGTATTGTTTCCTATGCATGTGTATCAATTGTTGTTGCTGGGTTTTTTAGTACAAGTGAAGAGTAGTAGTACCCACTGGGGCCCTGTGAAGATCAGCTGGTATTTTGAATGTTGTCTTGCACTAGAAATCTGTATTGGTGCCTTATACAGGCAAGAATTTAGAGTTTCTATCCCCTAAATCCTTCTGAGTATGTGCAAGTAAGAAAAGTAATGGCGTGTGTGATGTTGCAAATTTCAGATACTTGTCATGGAGGTTACACTCTGCATTTTGTGGTATTTCTCCAGCTACATCTGAATACCGCTCATTATCATCAGCTCACTTCTCTGGGTCCACCTGAGAGTGCTAGCCTCCTTTCATTTTCTGCTGAAATTTGGGCTAAGATCAACTAGTTAAATTGGTTTGTTGGACACTTTTTCTGGTGGTTTCAGTGCAGATGCGAAACACAAACTGCATCATAATACTTGGATGTGCTTATTTTGGCAGGTGTTTTGGTGTTTTCTGCTACACAGTGTGATTGACATGTGTGTGTGTATATATATATGTAAAATCCCCAGTAGGATGATTTCTTAATTCTAAAAATGAACCTTACATTTTCCGCCTTGGGAGAGGTGAGGGGTGGAGGGGTGCAGAAATAGGGCATGAAGAATGTAATCTCAGAGTATTTGGTGAACTTGGTTTTGAGCTTATTTACTTTACTCAAGGGACTGAGCATTTCTTTGTGGTGTTTTATGGGGAAAGGGAATCAGGGAATCGGTGGTTAGAGAAACTCTAAGCTTCAATATATTTAACAAGCAAGGACTGAGTGTACTGTTCAATTTTCCATTCAGTTTAAACCTTCTCTGGGAGGCCTTTGGATGTAATTTAGAGACTCTGAAAATGGACCTGCTTTTCAATTTTGTTTCCTTAAGAGTATCTTTCATAATTACTGCAGGCATACTTTTGGGGGCTACAGAGCTGGTTGCAAGATCTAATAAAGAATGCAGTTAGTAAGAATGTTGCTTTTTACAGTATTTTTTGTATAAAAGTTAAAAGTAAAAATTGTGTCCTCTAAAGGAAGCTTTTTATAGTGAGGGGAGACTGTGAACGGCACTCAAATTTTGATTGTTTTTCTTTTTTGTTCTGCTTTTTAAAATCTTTTGAAATATGTACTAACTGAAAGGTTAATACGTACATTTTAAATTACTTTAAAGGCTAACTTTAAATTCAGCAGGAAAATGCATGTATACGTCCACATGTGAAAATCTTCAGATCCTCGGAGTCTATTGGACCTGAGTTTTTGGTACTGCCTGCTGCAAGGTACCCTGCTGTAGGAAACACTGTCACCTGCTCCCAGGAGAAACGTGGCTTTGCTTTTACAGCCTTTAGAAGAAATTTGGCTTGGAGTGGCTTTTTAAAGTATGTAGATGTCTGTCTTTCATTCTTGTGGTGCCTTTTTCTTGACTTAGTGTCTTCTGCTGCTACGCTGAGCTGTGCAAACCAGCCGTAACTTTCAGTTACTCTGCACCCCCCTTTAAAGCCCTAAACTTGGCTTGGACTTGGCCTGGACTATATCATTTTCTTTGTGCTTGAGGCTTGGTGGTTGACAATGGAAAGCACATGGAAACAAAAGAAAACATGGGTTTTGAAGTAAACAGGTTTCTCTCCCATCCTAGAGATGTTTATCCTTCTGGGATACCTGTGATAGGTTTAAAAGAAAGGTAAGAAACCTCACAAATTGAGATAAAAATGTTTGATCATCTTTCCTCATAATCTTTGAGGGGATTGTTTTAAATAGCATTCTTCTAAAATCTTTGAATAATAAGCAGTATAAATTGGATAATATTTCTTTTAATCAAGCTCAACATTGGCTTCCTGGAATTGCCTGTAGTGTTCTCACGTATATGTAGGATAATGGCTTTTCTCTGTTCTTAAGACAACAGAAACATGACATTGTTATGTTTATATCAAAGCAAATCTGACAGGTTTTCTGACTTGAAAGCTCAGGCTTAAGAGTTCTTTCAATTTTAAAAAAAAAAGACAACTTCATTGAAATTACGTTTGGAAAAAAATGTGAATATTTCTTTGAGTTTTGGAAGTTACCTCTGGAAGATATTAGAAAATTGGGTGTAAAGTTTCACATTTGAAGTGTGGAATAACTCAGGGCGTATTTCTGTAGTTACCTGTCATCATAGTTACTTGAAGAATTCAAAATGCAAAAGCAAAATCAAATTCACCCCTGGAGTATGATCACATGTTCTTCCTAATTTAAGTTCTTTGCATTAATAAGACTTATTTTATACTGCTTACAGATTTACCAGGAACATAACTGAATCCACAGATCAGATGTCTGCTGAAGGACTTCCAACAGTGATGATGTAGGTAGTCTCCAGTTATACTGACATCTGAAGAAGAGGTAGTAATATGAGAAGAGACATAAAAATGATTTATGCAGATACTGAAATGGTAGACTTATCTTAGGATACAAGAAATTGCATACTGATTTTCTTTTAAAATTATTAGCCTGAAAATATGACCTTTTTTAAACTAACTTCCAAAGAAACACTTGGAGTTGGTTCCTATTCTCTCAGTAAATTTTCAACAACTGAAATACAATTAAAATTTGGTCTGGAGGAGATGTCCAAAAAATAGTTTAATTTCTTCAGCTTCTGTGAAAATTAGTAGCTGACAGAAGGGGAATGATGGGCATTAGTGTTAGCACAGCGGTGAAGGGCAAATGAACCTGCTGTTATAGGTGGGTTGGCTGCTCAATAGCTGTGGGTGCCCAGACTAGCAGTTCAGTGAGCACTCTCTTCTGCTCAGGTGGAGCGTCCAAAGGGACATGATGAGAAGAAGGACTGAGGAACACTGATCACACGTGAATGGCTACTAGAATTCATTAACTAGATCAGTCATAAGCAACTTGTTTTGACCAAGCTCAGTCTGTGGAAACAAATCGTGAATTTTTACTACACAAATCCATTATAATCTTGTGTGTGTACGCCATATGATATAACATGGGAAAATGGAATATTATGGTGTGTATGAGTGTACTACATCTCATCAGAGGATTCATGCTCAGAGAGGTTTGGAGCATCATTGATTTTTGGTGGGTATCTGCCTGGCACGTGAGACTTCACACCGGTCTGCTTTTCCAGGATTGGTGCTGAGGGTGCGTTTTGCAATGAGTAGGAAATGGAACTGAGGTTGGGGAGCGTGTGCTTCTGGCAATGGCTTTGGAGACAGCAGAAAACATACCAAGGGAAAAATGTGAAACCTTGTCAGGATAAAAAGTCCTTGAAATATGGACAAGGATAAAAGGTTAAATGGTTTGTTCAGGCAGAAAAGATAGCATTTAGCTGCTGTCTTCAGGGTATTGTTAAATTGGTCTGATAATTTGCTATAGTTATGCTTAAATAAGTGCTTTCAGTTTGTCCGTGAGGACTTTGTGAATGCTTGTGTAGCTGAATTAAACTTTTTATTTTCAGCCTGTGAGAAAAGATAAAAATGCCAGTAATTAATTCCCCTTCTTCAGGAGGAAAGGCTTTGTTAGCAGATGACTGCATGGAAGAATGGTTGTCTCTGTGTGCGTATCTGAGTCTAAGTAGATGTTGCACAAAGAGGTTCTTCCCAAAGATAAACTAAACAGCAGTAATTTTTTCCTGTATTTCAATGGCTTGAGAGTGTCTGCTTGGTAGACTTGCTTGTTGCCAGGAGGGCAGGATGAATAGTTTTTGCTGCTGCTGGTGGTTGCAGGGCTTGCTGTGTGTAGACAGTGGCTTTTGTTTCTTTTCCTCACCATTAGCCGCTTGGGGTGCTTTGCTTGTGTTGATATCCCTTCCATTTTTGTCCTTGCTTAATGCTGGAAATCCCAAATCTTAAAAGAAAACCCAGTTCTCCAACCTAGCAACAGAACGTGCTGCTACCACGCTGCAAGACTGGTGTTTAATCTGCTTATCTTGAACAGTCGTCACTGCTTACACAGACCCACTTCCCTCTTTAATGAGAAGAAATGTCCCGCAGTGAGGCAGCATGTATTTTGCTTCTAGGCTTATGTCATCAGCCTAGAAGTTGAAATTGGTCAGAGCACTTTGTTATTTTCCTGTCAGTTCTGCTGATTACGGCTGCCTCTTCAGTTTTTCTAATACACTGAGAGATAGATGGCGGGGTTTGTGTGAGGAAACCTAATTAAAACATGCCAAGTGAAAATCTAATTTTGAACGGCTCTCGGTATTGATTGGGGGCAGGTAGCCCACATATTTTCAGGGGATGAATATGAAGTATCTTTGCATTCTAAATATTTGTTAATTCTGGCTACTGGTCAAATAAATGACAAAAGTATTATGAGTTGCAGTATTTTAATAACACCTAGAAAAGGCTCTCTAGAATGTGAGGAGACATTTAAAGTCAGTTGTAAATATGTTGCAGTATTTCCCATATGATTCAGCAGTTCTTCCTCTTTTACTTTGTATTAAATGGCTTTATGCAAGCCATTAGCATTTATGGGACTTGTAAAAGGTGTGGGATTGTAGCGTTTCTGGGCTCAAGACAGGATAGGTGTTTCAAGGTTGGTTGTTCTTGAATTTCTAGAAGCTACCATTAAAAAATATGGAGTAGTTTGTAGACACCAAAGTGTGCTTGTGCAAAATGTCTATAGCATTTCTGTGGTATTCTCTGAAGTATATGATATGAAATTTTCAGATGGGGTTTATTTTCAAGAATTGCATACCCTAGACTTTTTTTGATATGTATATACTTAACAGTGAGATGCAGGTTTCTGGACTACTCTATTCAGCAGCTACGTGAGCACCGGGGTCTTTTGCCCAGCAGAGCAGTGTGCAACTGCGACTGTTTTTCTCAGTGTCCAAGACAGTTCAGGTTTTCCCTGTGGTTTGTGTTCAACTGCGAGGCCATACTCTGAATTTCCAAATCTGTGGTTGTACTGGAGCAGCCTTTTTTTCTTACAGGAACAAAATGTTTCAAGCTTACATACTGTTTCAGGAATCAAATAAATGGCATAGGCCCGGGTGGGCTTGCTAACATTTTGCTATCTGAATGTTCACTTTTCTACTTGTTAAGGGTTTTTCTTAATTATCATGCAGGTTAAGCAGTGTAACATCTGGCCTTGCTATGAGTGGCACGTTTGAAAGAGAATGCTAAACAAAATAAAAGCCATCTAAAAATACAGGTATTTCGAGTGATGTGGAAATGCGAGGTTTAATGTAGCCACATAGGCTTTAGAAATACACATTTTCACTTTACTCCTGTCTTGTGAAAACA
>VZTM01003310.1:53143-78221 GCA_013400555.1 Jacana jacana | reverse complement strand
AAGACTGGTAGGTTATGCATCTATTAATTTGAATGTGATAGTCTTATTTATTCCAAATTAAAAAGCTAATTTCAGTTTGGATTCAATTACTGTGTACTATAGCGTGAGTACATAATACATGGTGTTTTCATAAAGTTTAATCACATAGAGGCATGTAAATTTTCTATTTTTGCTTTAAGGATCAAAAATTATATCCACTATGAGAAGTATTAAGTTGTTTCAGATTTTGGTGGTCTTTATTCTGACATTCAGCTTCACTGTCCTTATCTATTCTTCCATTTTGGTTTAATTGATGTGTCTGAAAGTAATAAAGTCCATTTTTCCATGCATTCTGACACGTTGTGGCTGTTGTGGGCATTTAGGTGAAGTGTTCTACTGCAGGGTTTTCATAATACAGTGAATAAAGGGTTTAATTCTTCCACTTTCTATGCAGAAGATACCCTTAAATAGCTGTTGCTGTTCTTTTAATGAATTTCTTCTTCCTAAATAATTACATTTATAGTTTTGTGGTGTTATTCTTCGGAGATGAGATAAATATCATTATAAAGTCAGGGCTTTGAAGTTAGCAGCACTTATCTATGAATACAAACATGGATGGAAAGTGGTTCAATTTTGTTTTTACCTGTCTTTGGTCAAATCTATAAATGACTTGCTTTACTAATAGCAATATGCATTTTAAATCAAATTTTTTTAGCACAAGAGATGCTTTCGTAGGCAAAGGTTTCTCTTTCCAAAACGATCTAGGATATTGGTGTGATAAAATCATGTTTAGAATGAGGATGGATATAATTATTGCCTATTGTATGACATAGCTTAAACAACTGTAACCTGATATAATTACTTTTAAATTACTTTCTTCAAAAGATGAAAATATTAATTGACTTTGACATTTATCACTCCTTTTCTATCAGCATAGGCTAATAAGTGTCACTTGCATTGGCAGCCAAAAAAATGAAATTATATCAAATGTCACTGGGGTAGGTTAGTGCAGTCCTTTCTGCTCTGTTTGTCCCGTGAGCTGTGGCTTGTACATGCTGGGAATGACTCTAGGCTACGTGGCTTTGAAACGGAACAAGCCAAACCTATGAGCATCTCCTTCCCAACAAATTTGTGGCCCTCAGACTATTATAAAGTGTTTCAATCATTATGCTGCTTTTTGTCTTGAGGTCTGCAAAAATGTGTGTAGCTTGGCTTTCTTTTTCATAATTGTAGTGAAGAACTTGGCCAAGGTGGAAGAATTGTGTACCAATGAGAAGAGAGGTGCCCCTGTGGGGGCAAATTCTTGGGTCTCTCTTGGGAGAATTAGAATCTTTAACAATGAGGATAAACTCGAAGTTCAGAGGAACAGATTGTGGAGAGGTAAGGGCAAGAACAAGATTGGGGTGACTTGAAAAGGGACGTGAGTGCTTTTACATTTCAGATTAATACGAGGGTTGCAAAGGCTGTGGGTTGACAGTTTGTTCTCTCTAACGGTCTCCAGTCGTGTACTATTTGTTTTTCTAGCTTTTATCTTCTCTTCCGTCCTTAAATGGGAACGTCATGCAGCTTCACGTTCTTAGCTTAGTTGCCTGTTTTGGCAGGCCCTACCTTAAAATTCTGTGGGCTGAACTTAAAGCTGGCAGTTCTGTTGCACTCTGTGTCTCAAAATATTTATTTATGAAATAACATCCAAAACTTCTTGTATTGAAATGGGCAAATGTTAAGGATTTTTCAACAATTATGATAGGGGAGAGTTATGCTGGTGCTGGTGACTGCCTGCTTGTAAATTTTGATAGTTTGACAGTGTTGAGCTGATATTTTTCTTCCAAAGTGGCTACCAAGAAGAAAGGCCCTCAGGGACGTGAGACTACTATAGACTTTCTGAAAGCAATGTTGTGCTTGATTAAGTTTAGACAGATGATAGAGTGATGTAGTAAAATCATTTTTGTTAAGGCATAATATAACATAGAATGCAATGTAGTACTATTGGGACTGATAAAAATGAAATACTAAAGAAGAACCATGCCCTTACATATAGCTTTCAGCAGCAGATGCAATAGATGTAATTTAGTTGTGTGGTGCTGGAAACATAATATTGATTTGCCATGAATCAAGAGAAATAGCTTGCACTTTGCCTAGTTGTACGGATGGCAGCAATCTCAGAGCAACAAGTTACCTAAAAATGGTACAGTAAGAGAATTCCTTCTTTTTGATAGTGATTGGGAGATGATTGTAGCCAAGTAAAAAAATATAGTTACATGTCTAAATGGTGAGCTGAGAAGTTCTTCATGTGCTGTTGCTGGGAACTGCCCATATTCCGTGTACTTAACTCATACATTTTATAAAGAATGATTTCTTGAAAGCTAGCCTTTGCCTAACTTGCATAAAATTGAAGGCAGTGCAATGAGAGGGGGTTGGGGTAGAACTTGCTGCGTGTTATCGCACAGGTAACTTCACCTTTCTATGTAGTGTTTGTGTACCACAAGAAAACCATATATTTTTCTGTTTTAAAAAATCAAACTAAATAGCATTTGAGGTAAAGTTGCACTGACTTCAGAGAAGGTTATTCTGGTTACTGTGTGACATGTAACTTATTTCTGTCATCTTTTTGAGAGGCAACAGGCAGGTCTCTTGGTCTTAACTAGGCGAATTACTGGATAAAGTGATTTCCTTTCCGTGCTTGTGTTTTTTGGCACACAATATAGTGCTAATAAACAGTTTTAATAACTTAACTTTTCAACCGTAACACCCGTGTTTTCTTGTTGTTTAAGAGGTTGGTGTATGGTTTTAATTCTTTTAGTCCTTAATCCGCAGGTGACCTGGTTTCTTCCTGAAGGAAATGAATTTAAATACCCTTAGTGTGGACACTGATATTTTAAACACAGCTGTCTGGTATTGGTACCTTGGGTTCTTGAGAACTCTGATTTCTTGCGTCTCTTTATACGGTGGGCACTGCTATCAGGTGAAAGTGAGTCTTTCAAGAAACAACTACTTATTTTATTTTTAAACTTATAAAAATTCCCCACTGTAGGCTAATTAAAACCTTCTTACAAGCTGGCTTTGTCTCCCTTTGTTATTTCTCATTGATGTTTAAATGATTGTGTGCAGATCCTGGTTGTTGTGCAGGTAAAGTCCAACAGCGTCGCAGAACTCTGCAGGTTGTGTGATGGGCTTGAGAAGAGGCTTCGTGCTTAAGTTTCTTCTGTTTTCTGGAAACTTTGGAGTTTAACAACAATCATTTCGATATTCTCTACGTTTCTTCCAGGAAGTGAGCTTGATTAGAGGGTTGCTAAATTAATGGCAGCAGGGTGCATTGTAGAAATGAAATCTGACCACTTGAGAGGAGAAGTGATGTTTTAAATAGAATGGTTGCATTTTTTTCCCAGCTAGCCAACTCAACTTCTCCCCAAGTATTCTTGGTAAAGAATTAGAGCTTCTAAACTCCTAGGAGGTAGATTGGAGAAAGCATTAAAATAATTCCTTTTCATATTTCAAGAGCCCCCCTGCTCTCCTGAAGGTAGAAAAAAAAGAATACAGCAAGAAGTTTAGCTGTAAAAATAGGTTACCTTTGTACATGGGCTGGGCTTTTGGGTCTCTGCTGAGTGTTTTCATGGAATTGGCTGATTTGGCTTTTGCTTATTTTATAAAAAGGAAGAAATAATCACTTTTTGTTCTCATGAATCAAAGGCTGGGATAAACTTAGTCTTGTGTGGAACAAGTTGACGTTAGGGTGGAGAAAGACGGGTGACCCAAACTGTGCGTGAAAGCTCAAGTGCTCAAACAGTTTGAAATGCCCAGTCAGTTCTAATGGAACTCTCAAAAAAATGATATTCCTATTTAACATTTGTGTAACAAGCAGGTTTAGGGACTGTGTTGTGCTATGGAAATACAGGGGGGGGAAAAAGCCTTTTATAACTCTTGAATGAGGATTCTTTCCTAAATGTCAGCCCTGTCTCACATTTTCTGCCACTTTTAGTCTTGGATGTGTGTCAATTATAAAAATGTGAAAATAGAATAAAATCTTTTTATTAGTGTAAGAAATGATTGATGGTGTTATGGATAGAAATTGGTTTTAAGCACAATATTTTGAAACAGTTTGAACAATACTATAGACTTTTATTTAAGGTGCCTCAAAATCTTCTGGTTTCTGCTCTTTCTCACAGTCTTTCACCTAAGCAGATTTGGACAAGTTTTGAGTTGTTTGAAATAACATTCACTTTACTGTTCAATGATTATCCCTCTTTTCCCCCCCCTGAATCTTATGTTTGCTATTTGTGGCGTTGCTAACTTGTGTAGTCCTAAAATGCTTCATAGCAGCCAGAAAATCACATTAAATCAGAAAATGAAAAATTATGCGGACAAGGGATAAAAATAGCTGTAGATATATTTTAAGTTGTAGCCACAGGCTGTGCTTAATTCCTTGAATGGAATATTTTTCCAAACAGAGGGCATCTTAAACTTGGAAAATGTAGACAAGGGAGTCAAAGTAACTCTAAAGATCATAAAATCCAGCTGAGAGCGCAGTAAGGTAGAGATAAACATTCATAGCATTTGAACGTGATATTAGTTTTTAAAGGTTACAATTTAAAATCAACTTCAGAAGATAACTTTTTTTTAATTAAAAATGAGGTAGTATCAGAATAATGAACGTTGAAATGTTAGACCAAGGGCAACTAGGAACAAAAAGATGTTGCCTCTCTCACTCCCACATGAAAAAATCATTACTTTGCTGTGGAAGTTTAGAAATTGTTTTCTGTTTTTGTTAGCAGAAGGGAAACCAAAGACAAGCAAAACCTTAGCAAAAGGCCTTAAACTCAGGTTTGACATGTGTGACTCTAAAACTGAGCAGAGCGAATGAGACTTTGGACTTCTAATATTAACATATTTTTTTTTCTAAAAAAAAAAAGTATGTTTGAGAAGTGTGTTAAGTGACAGAAAATGAAGAGGGCAGGTGAGGTGAGTAACAGCCACGACGCAGCCTGCAGGCACGGAAAGAACTCAGAAGGACGTTGAAGACCTGAGTCTTGCAGTGCCTCCGCATCTCAATCTTTATACATGATATTCATTCTTGTTACCCTGAAACGAGTTCTTGGGTCAATAGTAGGTAAACTGAGCAGTTTGAAATCCCAAATAAAAGAAGCTATCTGTCAGAATCTGCTAAGAGGTGTTTGCCTTTATAAATTGAGCAGAAATCAAAGCCAGTGAAACCCAAATGAAAAACTAGCAAAATGGAAACCAGTTAACTTCAGATTTAACAGTAGTAAAATAGTTAGAAGTTATTCACTATTACCACTGTGAAATAAGCTGATAAGTTATTGAATTCTTTTGTTTGGAAAAAATTACTTTAAAAATAATACATTCAACTGTGAAGATCAGACAGCCCAAACCAAATGTTTTTAGAATCACATTAGCAAGTAGCTGTCAACTTCTTAGGAAAAGCATAGAATTGAAGAGAGTAGAAAAGTCATAGATGGAAGCAAATAAAATGCTACTTGCAGGTTTATGTGAGAGAAATACTGAAGGGATTGCTTTGGACGTATGTTCCTTGGTTAAGTTTTGTTTCCCATATTAAAATCCATGCTTGGATCTTGTAAATGCTTCCACACACCATCTATTTGTATTATATAAACTTCCAAGATAAGCTAGAAACTGAAAGAGTTGGTTTCAAATACATATTATGGATGAAAGATTGCAGTATATGTTAGGTCTGATCATATGGATATACTGTCTTTTGAACATTTCAGGAAGCAAATCTTATTTCGTTGCTTTAATATGTTTGAAGTACAAATTAATCTTACACCTAGATTAGCATTACTGGGATGTGATAATGGATTAAGGACTGATCTTTTTTGCCCCCTGTTTCATCAGCTGCTTTCTTCTGCAGGAGTGGTAATTGCTTTGGAATGGAAATCTTCAAATAGTATTTCAGTTGATAAAGATTTGTGCAATATCCATGCAGATATTATTTTGCATTAAAAAGGATTTTTCCACTATGTATTTTGACACATGTTAAATAGCGTCAGAGATATCAGAATGTGGATCATAATTCCTTAAAGAACTTGTGTAATAGCTGTATGAGTAGTCTTGTGTAAATATCAAATCATAACATGGAGATCAGCTCATGAAAATGTTAAGCTAAAATATATGAGTATCAAGTGAGAAACAGAACATTTATCACAAAATACAGTTAATGCCACAGGATTGACTGTATACAAAGCAGAGCTATCATAAGGGGACAATGAACACTATTAGATCGACATGAAAAACAAACCCATTAATGCTAACACTGGAAGAGAAGTGCTAACATTACTAATGTGAGTAAGGCCTCCTATTTTTGATCCAGGTAAAATTTCATCTATACTGTATTGGTCTGGAAGATTAAAAGACGTAGCTGCAAATTTGATGGAATTGCAGCCTCAGAACAAATAGAAACAGAAGTCAAGCTTTCAACATCAGATGAATTCATCAGAGCAGGCTCATCAGAGTGTTAAGAAAGTTAATGATGATAATGTAAGTAACGCTTGTAATGGACTGGTAGCCGTGCACGTGGCTACCTGCTGCGTCTGACCCGAGATGTGGCAGCTTTGTGTCCTGTCCTTACCCGGTCGCTTGCGGTAGTTTGACCATGGCCTGGATCACAGGCAGTTTGAGAATTAAGACTGTTAAAGCTGTTCCTCAAGGGCAACCTCAAAACTATGGAAAAAGCTTCCATGCCTTTCGTAATGGCAGCCAATATGCTACTGGGTTTATTGTGGTAACTCTCGATTGCAGGAAAGGGATTAGAACTCTGCTTATAGTGAAATATTGAATAGGAGCACTTGCTAAACACAGTTCAACCTTTCAACATCATCAACAACAAAAAACATTGCAGAAGATGAAAGTGGGGAAAACTCCTAAACAGTGACAGAATTTTACAAAAAGGTGGTTTATTTGTTTGTTTGTTTGTTTTTTTGACACAGGAGGTTACTTTCTGATGCACAGGTAAAGCACATATGAAGCACATAAAGGTGCTAATAGCAAGCTAATTCTAGAACAGTCATATATTGTATAGTCTCTCTTTGTTCCCCCACTGGTGGTCAAAGTAGAACTTTCTTCATAGTCCAATAAAATTCAGTTTTTACAGGTATTCTGTCTCATTTTATTAACGATGACGACTAATGAACCAATGTTATTTCCAAAGTCCTTATCATAAATGTGTAATACAAAATTTAATAACCAAGTCAAATTAAATCAAGTATGTTTGTTATCTAACAGAAAGGTACTAATTCTATTTCTAAATGTGAAAGCCTTACTGGTTAGAGATGCAGAAACCTGAAATAACAATCTGAGAGTTGCTGGTGGAATGGGAGTCAAATGAGGAAAAACTTTGGATTCTTGGTAGCTCTTTCTCCTCCTGGAAAAAAGTCCTGATCCACAGTGTCATCTTCAGGAGTTTGATTCCTACTCCTGGAGCACATCCTCTTGTGAAAAGACACGGTGATTTAGCTCCATCCATCCCAAATGACGTATCTTAACGACGTGGCTTAAGAAGTATTTCAGCTGGGACCTCTGTGTATCAGCAGCCAATGATCCCTCTGTAGTCTTTGCTTGCTGAAATCGGGGCTGACAGTCTCGCTCTTCATCTCTCATAAGGTAACTTGTGGTGCAGTGTATTAACAGAGAGGAGTAAAAAGCCAAGAAGGTTGTGTGTAACTAGAGAGGATCCACTGAAGGTGAGCCACAAAGCAAACAAAGAAGTGCCCCCATAGAAAATGGCCTCGGCAGCCGTAAAATCAGATAATAAAGCGATCCTACCATGAAGGCAAAAAAGCAAAAAACAATTAACCCCCCCCAGAGAATCAAACTAAGCAGAAAACAAAAAGCAAACAGGCTTAGTGCAGGGAAACACAGGCATATAGCAGCAGCCATGTTGCCACTAAAAAAAATCCCCTCCTTAAGCAGATTAGGAAAATTCTTCTTGTGCTAAGCTTTCACAGTTTGCCTGTTATATATATATTGTGGGCTGGTCTTGAATGCTTCCAGAATTGTAAAGACACATTCCAGAAACTTGTGGCTTTTAGGCCTTTTATTTTCCAAAGTAAGAAGTCAGGAGTAAAAGATAGGTGTGTTATAAATAATACTGTAATCTGTGCTGCATCAGTGCAGTGGAACAACATTTGCTCTTCCGGGTTTTCTTTTTTTATAAGTTTGCATATGCCCAAATGGAAATATGTGAACTTCCCTTGTATATCAAGGAAAGTGAATTTCTTTGAGTGTGAGTGTATTTACTGGGACAGTGGGTGTATATAAATATGTATGGAATAATGTATATACACTGTCCAATTGTATCTCTTTAGGACCACAGAGAATATAGGTACTTTGTATTGCTACTGTCTCAGAAGCATAGTCCTCTGAAAATGAGAAACTTTTAATTTCCATTTCTAGCACACTTACATGCACCCATTTGTATGCATTATTTCTCATGCCAGCGTTGTCCTTTGTTCCAAGTAGCTTTCCTTCCATGGGAATTCTCACTTGATTTTACCCAGTGAATCCAAGAGACTGTCCTTGCTGCAGCCAAGGGTTCCTTTTGCTGGAATGGTGGCTGCCAGCATTGAAATGTTCATTTCTCTTAGATGAACTGAAGATGCTCCTGTGCTGAACTATGGCAGGCACTGCTTGATGCCTGTGCTGTCACACTGCAGACCTTTGAAGCTACCTCTGTTCTTAGAGCTAGAAAGACAGGCTATTTCCTGCCTCCTGAAAACTTGTTCCTTCAAGTTGGTGCTTGGAGTTTTGGGGTTTTGTTTTTTCTAGTTTCAAGTATATATTACGTAAGAAAATGAATTTTAAGAATAGTAGTTAGCTGTCTTGGCTTGGAGCCTTGGATTTGTCCCTGTGAATGGCATGACCAGAACCAGACACGGCATCGGAGCTAATGATGCGTTTCTGATTGAGCTAATGGCATTATAATAATTTCCATATTATATTCTATCCTGTTCTCAATGCTGCCCAACAGCTTGCTTGCTTCTTTGTCCAGACTCCAGCTGTACGTTGTCTTCAGTGAACTGATCACAGTTTCACCCTCACCCTTTTTGAAACCAGGGCTAGTTTTGCCATAGGTGGACGTGTAAGTGGTTGTCTATATATTGATTCTGTCAGTGTGTTGACTACTTGCCTAATAAATGCCTCGCACTGCTAGGGATTTGAAGGAAATCTGCATGCTTGGTCTTGTGCAGTGGGTACTGTTGAACTGTATGCTGGAATTAATGGAGAGCCTTGAAGTCTCCTGTCTTAACATTTTGCTGCAATAAAGAATTTACTTCTGATCTTCTGCATTTATTTTAACTTGTGTATTAACTTCAAAATAAGTTAAAGCATTACCAGCTTTCTGCCTAAGCATATAGGATATTGAGAATGCTCAGCCTATTCAGAGATGCAGGACTGCAGGTAACAAAAATTTCTGATTTGTGCACCGAACAGGGAACAACAAAAAGGCTGGCTGTCACCAGTGAAGAGAGAGAGTGCCTCAAGTCAGCATTTTAAAACAAAATAATTAAACAAACCCATACCCAACACAAACAACAAACCAAGCGTGCTGTTGGATGTATCTCACCTATTTTTAATTTGTTTAGTAAAAGTAGAATAGGGTGGGAAGAAAGTAATACTAATTGCTTACTTAAAGGAGAAGGTTAGCTAATATTAGCTTCCAATCCCCAATACATTTTAAACACAAGACACAAGTAAAAAATCTAGTATCGAAGTGAAGGATTCTGTTTATTACAGAAAATGCAAAATATACGTAGTCAGAGAGTGGGCCTTTAACTTGTGCATGTGGTTCCACGAGCTCCCAGCACTAAAAGATTTGGATTGCTCTTTTCAGCTGGAAGTAGAGAGATTCGTAGATGAGATCTACCGAGATGTGATAAGGGTGCTCCCATCTTAACTGGGGCAGCCTCTGTACTGCTGCTGAGGATGTGCGTTTTGGAAGAGAAGGGCAACCTGCTGGGAAGCACGGACCCAGTATTTTAGGCAAGAACCACCTTCCAAGTGTTTTCACTGCATCCTTCTGTACTGAGGGGGCTCCTGCAGCGGACGTGGTCCTGAAAGATAAGAAGAAGCTGTTTTTGATTGCGTGAGAGTCTGCCAGTAAATGCAGTTAAAGGGATTTCTGATGTCGGGTGCTTGAGGAAGGGCACTCTCGAGGCTAAATTCAGGTTGCCAAGCGGGATGCTGAAATACAAGATTGCTGTGATAACATGCTCTCTAATACCTGCCAGCTCCATGGGTGGGACTCTGTGGGCAAGAGGAGATTAGTGGCTGTGATGTGTGGGTGAGATGATGGAGTGAGAGGAGGGATTAGGTACGATGGGAATTGATCAGCCTTTTGGGACTGAAGGAGTCTGCCCAGGAGGAATGCTGCAGCAAAGTCAAGACAGAATTGTCTTGAGGGCACTAAAAATTAAAAAGAATGCAGAAAATTGGAGACTAAATTCAAACTAGCCTCTCTTCTTGCAGTTCAAACTGGTCTTCCAGGAAACAATTATTTTTTACATCCAAAATACTCTTACCTGTTCTCTCTATCCTGATGAGGCACTGGCCCAGTCTATGTGGGCAACTAAACTCTTCCACTCCCATGACTTGTCCTACCTTTGCAGCTTCCCTTACTTGATTCATTATTTCTTGGTTGTCTTTTTTTCACTGTCCTGCTTGGAGAGTTGGTAGCACAATCCTGGAACTGCATTTTTCACTATTACAGGCAGGGATTCCAGCCCAAAGCGATTCCATGATGCTTTTCTTCTGTAATATTTTTATCCTGGTAAATCTCAGCTACAGAGCTGCTTTCCTGCCCCTACATCTTAATCCATCATTCCAGAAAGGTAGATCCTGACAACACTATCTCAGAGGTTCTCCTCCTGCGGGTAGGTGTGTGGGATGCCTGTTACAGAGGGTGGTTGGTTGATGCCAAATATACTTACGTTTTTTATTTTCAAGCTTCTGGAGTTCATGTGGAAGCCCTTTAAAGTTCTCCTTTGCTCCATTGCTCAGTATTGCTCCTGGCAGCTAACTGGCATTGTAGGCAAATTAATCTCCCTTTCCTATGCCTTGCTATTATACTGTTTATATCCCTGTTGTTTTTTTCATCCCTTTTTTGCTCCCTGTGTTTCTCAGGCTACAGAGGCTTCTTTACCTTGACAGGAATACTTGAACCTATGAAGGCAAAAGCCTGTTAGGTATGAAAGAAAACACAGATGGAGATTTTTAGACAGTACAATGACCTTAATTTCCCACTTTTTACATTGAAATTAATGGAATTCCATGCAGTGAGGTCCCTGTGTTGTTCTGAGAAGACTATCTTATTGTCAGTCATTTGCCTTATCGCTCTTATATCCTGCTCTGTGATGAAATCAGTAAAACTTGAAGTATTAAGACTGAAAATATGGTTTAGTACTCTGCAGTAGTTTACAAATACTTCTTCCTAGTTTGTTTTACAGTACATATTCTGCTTCCTAGAACCAGTACATGTTTAAATGCCGTGTGTCTGTCTGCACTTAATGTTGAAGTTGGGTAGAGAGGCTTATAAATATTCAATTATAATTATTGGGAAAATTAAAAGAATATTTTATTCATCTTTTATGTCTATTGATTTTTTTATATAAGTAGGCATAATGTCTATTGATTTTACTTTTTTTAAGCAAGTTGTCCATTGCAATTTAAGCAGAGTAGGTATAAATGCTGGCTACCTTCTTACAGCTTTAGGCAAGGGAAGGAGTATGATTTGACTTGCTTTACCTCCAGCTGCAATATATTCCAACACCGTGTTAACAAAGCAACATACTTTCCCAGGGACTTATCTCCTACTAAGATGGACTTACTACATCTGAAAAACTGGTTTCTTTTCTGAAGTTGTTTTTTCCCCCCCAAATCTCCGGTAATTCTTGTCTATGTGTGAGCCATCTCAGTATTTTTCTTAGGTAAACGTCAAGCTGATGTTTTAATTTGTTTCAAAGGTAAATACTTCTATAAAAATAAATGATGGGCAGAAAAAAATCATAGTCTAATTCATGAAGAAGATACTGGGGAATTAATAGCAGTGAAAAAGAACCAGTATTTTACCTGTGACTTGCTTTTTTTTTTTTTATCAAGTAAATGAGAAAAGACTGTCTAAGATACCCAGTTCAAAATAACACTTAGTGTGTACCTAAATCTTCAGTAACCCCAGAAGCTGCCCTGAGGGTACTTTGGGGTTTATCTGTTACTGAAGCCCCCCCTAGACAGTCATCTGTAGTACCTGGACTGGATGGTGGTTTTGCTTTTCCACTGTAAAAACTCTGAGCTCAACAATTACAAAGTCCACATGAAAAGTAAAACTTAAATCCCAGAAGTTTCCGTCTGAAGGTGTATCTTTCCTCTGAAGTAAACTGAAATGCTTAAAATATAGTGAATTTGGTGTGATGCTTTAGCCCCCAAAATAGGATTTAAATGGGGATCACATTCCTTTTCTTTGCTGTGCTTTCACTTTGTGAGAAGTGAAAAAGTGAAAATATTTTAAAAGAGCTTCGAACCCCTTGTAGTCAGGATATGTTGGAACTACTTTATCAATTTCTAAGATGTTCTGTTGAAAAGGATCAGGTATCACAGAATATAACTTTAGAGGAAAATAAATGAACTTAATTCAGTTTTTTGGTATGCAATGGGTGATTTTACTTGTTTTATTCACTTTGTTTTATTAATCCGTGGTTTTGGCTGCTGAAGTTGCATTTGTCTCATGAGAATTTGGTGAGCACCAGTCGTAATAATGCCAGGGAGAAAATGTTCATGTCTAAATATGGATTACTGAGTTAAACACCTAAAGGAAATAAACTAAGGGTTTTCTTGATGGAAAAGACAACTTATCATACCAAGGAGCATATAGGTGGAAGGTTGCTACTGAAAAGTTAAATCTTGAGACTCCCTTTGCAAGCTATTCAGGTTATTTATTCACAGGTGCTCACTAAGCTTTTAGCTTTTTCTTTGCAGTTTAGTCCCTCTCAAACGAAAATGCAAAAACCAAATATCTGTGAAAAGTCTTATATATGGCAAGTGCATCAAAGTTCTGCTCTGAGAAAAGCTATTGAGTAGCAGAGCGGAATAAACAAAAGAAAGTTGCAACAACAGTTGAAAACCAGCAATGAGAGTGTGCAGAGGTACACAGTTGGTGCTTGCACCGCTCTTAACTTTATTTTGTTGTACTAAAAAATTGCCAGTTTATTCCTCACATGCTACTTTTCCTTTCCAGCATGTATAATATTTTGTAGGTTGTATGAAGTGTGTATCAGAGAAGCACGGACTCTGTTTCTGGTATTCTAGTTCGCCTGAAGGACATTAAAGGCCTTAAGTTTAAAACAATGTGTTAAAGACTTTGTAACTGCCCAGAAGCTATTGGGAGCTGAATGCTTTAACCATGCACTGAATTGCACCTGAATGTGTGAACAAGGACGAGCTTTTGTGAGATCTGTCAGGTTCAGGAAAAGCCCCTTCCAACTCTAACCATTCTATGATTCCGTGATAAATCCTCTGGAAAAAAGGACTGTTCCAGTAACAATTTGGGATGAATTTGCAGGTCTTAGAAAGACTTCAGAAATTTCATAGAATAGAATCATAGACTGGTTAGAGTTGGAAGGGACCTTAAAGATCATCAAATTCCAACTCCCCTGCCATGGGCAGGGACACCTCCCACTAGAGCAGGTCGCTCAAAGCCCCATCTCACCTGGTGTTGAACACTTTCAGGTATGGGGCATCCACAACTTCCCTGGGCAATCTGTTCCAGTGTCTCACCACCCTCATAGGAAAGATTTTCTTTCTAGTATCTAATCTAAATCTCCCCTCTTCCAATTTGAAGCCATTACCCCTTGTCCTGTCACTCCATTTCCTGACGATGAGTCCCTCTCCAGCTCTCCTGTAGGCTCCCTTTGGGTATTGGAAAGCTGCTATAAGGTCACAGAATCACCGAATATCAGGGATTGGAAGGGACCTTGAAAGATCATCTAGTCCAATCCCCCTGTCGGAGCAGGAACACCTGGATCAGATCACTCAGGAACGCGTCCAGGTGGGTTTTGAATGTCTCCGGAGAAGGAGACTCTACAACCTCCCTGGGCAGCCCCTTCCAGTGTTCGGTGACCCTCGCCGTGAGGGTCATATTTAACTGGAATCTCCTATGTTCCAGCTTGCATCCTTCCCAGAACCTTCTCTTCTTCAGGCTGAACAAGCCCAGCTTCCTCAGCCTGTCTTCTTAGGAGAGGTGCTCCAGCCCTCTGATCATCTTTGTGGCCCTGTTCCAACAGGTCCATGTCCTTCCTTTCTATGTTGAAGTCTCCAAAGCTGGACACAGTACCTGCAGGTAGCCTCTCCCGAGAGCAGAGTAGAGGTGTAGAATCACCTCCTGTGATGTGCTGCTCACGCTTCTTTTGATGCAGCTCAGGATGTGGTTGGCTTTCTGGGCTGCCAGTGCGCACTGCTGACTCATGTTGAGCTTTGCATCCACCATCACTCCCAAGTCCTTCTCCTCAGGGCTGCTCTGCAGCCATTCTTTACCCAACCTGTATTTGTGCCTGGGATTCCCATGTCCCAGGTGCGGGACCCTACACTTGGCTTGGTTGAACTTCATGGTATTTGCACTAGCCCACCTCTCAAGCCTGTCCGAGGCCTTCTGGATGGCATCCCTTTGCTCCAGTGTGTCGACCACACCACAGAGCTTGGTGTCATTGGCAAACTTGCTGAGCATGTAGTCTATCCCACTGTCCAAATTTCTTCTGTACCAACAGATACAAACTGGAATATACCTTAAAATCTGCCTCTGAAGCCAACGCCTGAATGAAAAAAAAAAACCCTTGGCGTTTCTTCCAAAAGGTGTAAAGGATGAAGAGGACTCTGTGCTTGATAGCACGGAAGAGTAATGATGGTACAGACAGTCCTCAGTACCTGAGAGGCTTTTCCTGCTGATGAAGTCAGTGTTTGGCCTAATTTGAAGTAGGGTAAAGGACAGAAGGCAGAAGTTTTAGAGATTGATTAATGTCCTTTGTCTTCATATATTTTCAAGAGAGTTCATATTTATAATTTAAGTGCAACAGAGAGAAAATCCTAGCCAGAACATGTCCTTGTAATAGAATCAGCTGTTTCTGTCAGTCCATTACAGAGCGCACTAATCGCCCATCAGAACTAAAAGTCATTAGGCACAGTCTGCAGTTTCTCAAATCTGTGCTTTGGGAGCGAGTGCCTGTATTTTACCAGTACTTTAATTGGGGATGAGTTTTCCTTTTGCTCTGAAACAGATCTCTTGGCACCAAGTAAATCTGAATTATCCAACAGTATTAAATGTGAGGTTGTTCAGAAATAAATCTGTGGAAGATGTTTGGATGCATCGCACGCTTTTTCATGTGAAAAATCTCAGAGATCCGAAAAACTTAGTTCACTTGACATTTGCTCAATATATGAGATATTTGAAGGATAGGCCTGGATGTGGTTATTTAAAAATATATCCAGGGATGAGGTCAGTCAGTGCCTGTGGTTCCCAGCTCTGATGCCTTTCGTTTTGAAAGCAATAGATGTTGCTTTCCCAAGATAGGTTCCAGCTCCTGTAAGCCTGTAGATTGTCCTGCATACGCCAGTGTAAACCTTTCACCGCGCTCGGTTTGATCTGTAAATTTAATCTTGGGTTTTGCCTCGCACCACTTCGCAGTTTCACATTTTATATTTCACCTTCAGAGCCTTGCCACGAGTGAACACGACAGGCAGTGTTGTTCCCTTGAAATTAAGATAGTTGAAGATTATAATTTTCGAATTAGGGTAAGGTTGGGGGTTATTACAGTTCTACCTCATCGAAGTTCCAAGAACCATGTATTTCTTTTTTGTCCTTATGGATAATTTAAATATTCTTAAGCAGATAAAATACCTGTTTGAAAGTATGGGTGAAAGAGATAATAGGAAAGCATGTTTCAATTTACTGTTTGTTTTTCACTGAAAATGCTGTTTTCCAGAACTAACTATAAAAAGGTAGTTTACAAAGCACTTAGTGTTATAACTCTGAGCTGAGTCACACTAGGTGTGTAACCACCTTGTATTTCCTGGGGATGACTCTTTGCACGTAAAACAAATATAAAACTTCTGTGGCTACTGGCTTTTGCTGTAAAAAATATTTATTATCTGGGAATGATGCAACAGAGCCCTTTCTTTCATCACTTTTGTCACGGATTTATGTTTTGGTTTGGCTGCAGCTTGGAGCCCAGCAGAGATAAGCAGTATCAGAGACCATTCACTTTTGAGGGCAAAGAGAGAAATTAAAGTTGGCTGCTTACAAAGATGCAAACACTGACTGGCGTCTGCTCATCCCAAATTTTCACCTGGTGCTCGGCATGGGGGTTTCTTCATGAGGTGGATGATGGGTTTTAACTGCTCCTCTGCAAAAAATGATCAGAGCACCCTTTGCCTCTGCCTCCTTGCCTGTTTCTGTGGAGAAGCAGTCATCTGGGAGGGGTAAGCTGAAGTGCCTCATGCAGACTAGCTGAGCAATGAAAAATGACATCTGCTTGTTCTGTAAATGACGTCCAGCCAGAGCAGATGTAATTAACCACTGAACTTAATGGATGTCTCGTGAGGTTACAGATGCTATCAGTCATAAACTAGATGAAGGCAAGGGAGCTTTATATGCTTGGAATTCCTTTTAGGACTAATTACTAAATATCTTTAAAATTGATTGTTTATGCTTTCAATTTCTGAGAGTGTTTTCACATGACTTGTGTGGAATGGACACGCAGCAGATTTAGGGGAGGATGGGAGACACCTCCATTGTTGAGGCTTTTTAAGGAACTAAAAGGTTTCTCATCCCTAGGACTTTCTCCCAGGGCTTTACTATTAGGAAACTTGGTCTTATTTCAGGGGTTGCCAAGCCGTCCGACTCTTTTGGGAGACTGGTCTGACACAGATACACTTTTTTTGGTCTAAATTACTTGAGAAATAGACATTTGTAAAGATAGAATTCTGTTGATGTGTTGAAAGTCTTAGCCTGACATTGACAAAGCAATTGGAGACAGGCGGAATGCCTCGCAAAAACAACCACCAGAATTTACTTTCTGCCTGTCTGCTTCCAAATATGTTACAACCGGGGAGTCAGTGAGAAACCAACCTGACAGAATAAACAGAAGCCTGTGGACAGCTGTGAGATACCTGCTGATAATGTTAATGTTGAGCTGACCATGTACCTTTTCTTGGTCCAGCTGCCAGTGTTGGAGATTTTTCCTCAACCTATTTATTTCAATATAGTTTCTTTGTAACCTTTGGTCTTTGTTCACAGTGTGTATTAACCGTGCACTAAATGAATGTGAGCTGGTGAGCAGGTCCAGGAGTTTGCCCAGGATGCACGTTGGTTCATGTGATGTTCATTTAAGGTAAACCAGAAGAGTCCCCAAACTCACCGAAGTCATGGTGGGCTTGATTATGCAATTTTAAATTTAATAAAGGATGTTTAAAGAGTTTTATGAACAAAACTAGTGGTCAGGTAGCCTTGATACTAGCTATCAGTTCTTTTAGAAACAACATTTTAAGGATTAGAAGTGTGTACAGTAGAAATGACAACTGACTTAATCATAGATTAATAATAGTAGGAGCCAACCAGGGAAAGAATAAAATGGGATTTGTTTATTTGTCATGCTCTTGGCATTTTTAGCAGCTGTGGCTGTGTTCTTGTGATCATTGCATGCCCAGTCTTGAAGGAATTTTTGGTGCAAGTCAAGACAGAGCAATTTCCAGAATGGTTTCTAACAATAGCGTTACAGCTGCAGCCCTCGTGGCTCCAAGATGACACTCTCTTCTGCATTTTCCAAAATGTTGTAGAACGAGACCTTTTGACTTTAATTTCTGAATCTGGTGTAGTCTGGCAGAATGAAGGAGAATTTTGAACGGTTGCTCCCATTACCGTGGGTGACTGTTCAGGGCTGTGGAGGCTGTTTCACACGTAGGGTGGATCAGAGATGGCCTTGTAAAACTCGAATTGGGTAACGGGAAAGATTAGTGGGCTAAGCTGTGTACTGTGTTCTTCTCTATTCCCTCTCCCATAGGCTAATTTGTGCAAAAATATAATACATATAAGGAAGATTTGGAGCTTTTATTAAGGGTGTTATTTCTCAGGCTGTAAAGTATAAGCTGCCTTTTATTTACAGAGGACTATCATGCATCTTGCTTTTTATTTAGTTGATCCACATACACATTTTGAGTGGCTGTTATTGTTTATTTCAGGGCATTAGTTATCATAATGGTCCTCTGAAGCTTCTGCTGTTGCAATTTATGGATTGTTACGAGAGCAAATTCACCTTTTCTCTTCTGCTCTGCTGTTTTTTTCTATGCTTCTGTGCCACATCTAGGATTCAGGGTTGCAGAATGGAAGCTGTAATCTTTAAATTTACTTTTTCCTGCAAATGAGATTACATTTTCAAACCATAATCTTTTATGTGCTGTGTATCACTTAAAAACAAGTTTGGCAAGTGTATCTGAAGGTGGCTGCTGGTACAGTGGGGTTTTTTGGTTTTCTTTTCAGCCTTGAGGAAAACAATCAAGGTGATAGTAAATTAGTTTGCTGACATCTAAGTGCTGAACAGCTGAGTTACTGTACCTGCTATTTTTGATGTGACCAGGGTTCACAGGGGTTGTCTTTAATTTTCAGAAAGCATTCGCTGTTTAACCTCAACTGAAAAGCTTGGGCTCAAATATGAAACTAGCTATTTTCTTTACTGTGAAAAGAAAGAGGCTGCTGCTTGAATGATAGCATGAAATTAGACTGACCCTGTGCTCTTAGTCCCCAGTAACGGAGCTAGAAATGAATGCTGGGGAGGAAATGAGACTCGGAGAATTGCAAGTCATTCATCGCTCTGGCTGGCGAGGGATGTGCCTGCATCACCCTGCCCTTGGCTGCAGACGCCGGCTCCTCCCGTCGTCTGTAGCTCAGCTGTGGCAGCCGGTTTATTCCCGGGGTTGGGCAGTTCTCCATTCACCCACTCGGGAATGTCCTTTGTATGCCTGGTTTTCATTGTCACCTGCCTAGCCAAGCCACGCTGTGTGGCTTCAGTCGGGGCTGTTACCACGAGCGGGTTCAGTCTGGCTCATGCTGCACTGCGTAATGTTGTATTTTGGGCTTGAAAACGTGATATAACGTGTGCGATACTCAGCTTACTACCCAAAAGAACCCCAACAATGGGGGTAAGCACTGAACATACTCCAGGAAAAGTGGAAATTCTTGCCTGTGTTGAGATGTATTCTGGAATTATTTTAGGCTAAGTAACCGATACCCTTAATCTTATGGAAAGCCCTGGGGTTAAGTGATATGAAAGGTTAGTGGGCAACTTTTGGAGCCATATATTCTTGACAGCTTAATGTGCAGATGTGACCTGGATCCTTAGCTTTTCCTTCAAAGGAAGAACTTTGCGTTGCCCAGGCAGGAGGGCTGGTGGGGGAGGGCAATAATTTGCTGTCTTTCAGAATTTTACTTAAGGTTTAAAGGGCATTTAGCTTAGTTTTTTTTTCTGCAGTAACGTTTTTGCTGACTAGTAAGAGATTTCTAAGCTGAAGGGACGAGAAAGGCCAGAAGATGCTAAAAACATTAAGCGCATCATTGGCTGATTTGTGACCCATGGGTTTGGAGACTGATATAAACCCATTTTTAAAAGAAATAGATTTGCCTGTTGGTCAAACAGCTGGGTCTTCTCCCCATTTGATTTTATATGTTAATGTACTTTGCAAAAGACATTCTTACTGACACGTAAATTCTATTGAGGTAAAGAATGAATCAAAATAATACATTTCATTTGCTTTGAACCTGTAGTATGTTTAGGGTTGCACTGGGAGAATGGGTATACTGTTAACTATTCTAGTGCCACATATTGCCCTGTCTCCATGAAGGCAAGATTTCTTAGGAAAGTGCGGTTCCAGGCAGTTTGGCTGATCCTGGGAATATGGGAAGATGTGCTGGGACTAAGGTATCCATGGCAATTTGGGATTTTTGTGATCACAGGCATAAATTCTGTCCTGTGTGGATAAAGGCCTGGGAATTAAACTCTGTGTCCTCTCAATATTCTGTACGATATTGGCAAGAGATTGGACGGTCTCTTTTCTGTATTTAAAGCATCTCTGTAGCTAAGCAGATGATCTAACAATATGATTCTGAATTTAGTTTCTAAGAAGTCAGTAAATTATAGAAACTATCTGCAGCCTATTCCATAGGTTAATCTGACATTCAGTGCAGATAGGGGTTAGTGTTGCTGTTTAAAATTCTTTGCTGATGAGTTTGGGAAACAAGTTCAGATCTAATCATTTCTAGAGAGAGAAATTGAGAAGAAGTGTTTTTAATAACCATTTATAATGATGTGGTGAAAAGAAGGAAATTATTTTTCTTGACAGATTCTGATAGGAGAAAGAGAAGCTTAGTGTGGGGTGCTTTTTTTAATCACCATGAAAAATTCTTTCCTGTTAATCTGATGGATGAATTACAGTTTGTCCTTGCATGGCCAGGTTGTATTTTCCATCAGAACTGGAGATTCCAACCCTCATTATATCATTTCTGTAATGCAAATGCTTATGTATAGAAAGAGATTTAATTAATCCCCTGCTGGTTGGTAGTATACCCTAAAGCAAACATAGTCAGCAAAGGAAAAAAATTAAAACATGAGTGCATGGTACCAGGTCAATGAGTGTCAGTGGAGTTTCATCATCTGTGAAATATTAACTTATTAACTGAAATGTATTTGCTGTTATAGCTGTAAAAATATTTGTCTATTGTCCCGACTGGTATGATAGTGAGCTACCTTGCAAGATAGCCAAGGTCAAAGGCAATCTCAGGAATCCTGCTGTCTGCTCTGGCAAAAATAGGGAACATCCTGAGTGTAGCCACGGTTCTCCCTTTAATTTGAAAGGACTCCATTTACGCCGCCGTCAGTGCAGACTGCAGCATCCAACTTTGCCTGTGGGTCTGTGCCATATGCGCAGCTACAGAGTCAAGGACAAATGACAAGATGGAGAGAAAGTGACAATTTTGAGTGATGGGCTCCTGTTTACTTCACGCTTTTATAAAGTAACGTATCTGATTAAAAGATACGGCTTGTCTTGTAGGTCAATGAGCAAACAGATTTCCAGACTTGATTTCCATTTCATATTGTGTGCATATACCTATGTGAAAAGCCAGTAATCTTTCTGCTGCCTGAAACGTTCCTGTTTTCAGATGCAGTTTCTGTTTACAAGAGATAATAATATATCTCCATATATATCCAGATATATAATATCCAGATATATAATATATCTCCATCACCATAATATAACTTTGCGTTATCTACACACTAAGCAATATATTACGTAAACAGAGAACTGATGCTTAAAATGGGCAATATATTTTCTCTTGTTTCTTCCTGTCTGCCTCAGAAATGATAGGGCCTGTGATGATCCAGTCCAATTGTGAAACCTGAACTGTAGTGTGTCACAGTGTCCAACTGATTTGGTATCTGTATGACCTGAGATAATAAACTTAAGATAAAAGGAAATAAACATAAGGAAGTCTTTTGAAGGAGCGTCTTAGAAACAGCTTTTTATAAATTCCACAATGCTGAATTTCTTTCCCAAGGTTCATTTTTAACTAGTTGTCTGAAAATCTGCTGCTTCTTTTGTCATGTAGAGCTCAAGTTGCATATTTAATAATTATGCCTTGAAATATGGAATTGATACAAAAAATTCACTTCCAGAACAGTCTGTTCCTGTCATTTGGGTACTGCAAGATTTAATACCCTTCTTATTCTTTAGGACCTGTGAAAGTAGTTATTTGTTTCCACTTCTAAAAGTTCTGTGTGAATAATGTGCAACAAACGTTTAGAATATTCTTATGCTATTTATCGCTTCATATAAATCAAATACAAAAGTAAGACTTATGGGTTATTAAGGGTTATGGTGTTGACCTAGAGATCAGGTGGCATGGAGGTTGGCTGAAGTAGTAATGGCAAAACATAGAGATACTGGGAGCACCAGTGCTCAGGGAGGTAGATGTGCCCTGTGAAATCTTGAATCTTCATGTGTCGCTCTCGTGAAAGGTGGTCTAAATGAAAAAATGTCTTAGGATAAACTGGCCTATTTACTTAAAAGCTTACAGCTGCACCCTGTAAATAGTGTTTCAGACTGGGTAGTCACAGCTCAGCACCCTTTTATCTTGCCTCTTAAAATGAGATTTATTTTTTCAGGGTACATGGACATGTAATGCCAAACTCCTTTGTGGAATGAGTGGAAAACAGTCAAATCACACCACTCCCCTCATTATGTACTATCTAATCTATACTATAAAACTGATTCTGAGCAGCATTACACCTTTGTAGGTTGCTTGTGAAATGCTGCTGGACTTCTCTCTTATGTTCTGTGCAATTATTTAATCAGTGGTTTTGTAGTGCTATTTCTATGTCTGAAACTGCCCTAGCATTTTTCGATGTAGACTCCCATTGCACACTTTAAAGGGTTAAGCCATGCTGAGACCCAGCTGGGTCTCCACCCTCTGCGTGTATCCCCATCTCTGCTGGGCATTTTCAGTGTCCTCTCTGTCCCCTGGAGATCTACAATGCTGTCCTGACAGTGGGACATCCTCAGGTGAACAGTCTGTCTGCAGCCTGCTCTCTACTTGCTTCCACCTCCAGGCATTTTATTTCCTCTTCTTCACCAGGATGTAACTTTTTTTAGACAGTAACGCACTGGAAAAAGTGAAAAAAACCCAAACAAACAAAAAACCCCAAACAAACAACAAACAAACCCAAAAGTTCATAACTGTGCTGCTTTCTAGCTCTGATGCTTTTGTGTTGGTCCCACCGTTCATGGTCTGGTTTGAGGGTTAGACACAAGTGCTGTGACCAGCCCTGCTCTGGGGGAGCAGTGAAGGGTGAGTAGCTGAGGGGTGAGTAGCTGAGGGGTGTGTGTGTGTGTGTGTGTGTGTGTGTGTGTGATTCTCCAGAGGATGAGAAAAGTGCTGGAGGAGTCAGGGCATGGCTCAGTGTAACGCTGACAGGGGTTTTGAAGGGGAATTTAAGACTAACACAGAACGAGGCATAGTGGAACAACAGGTATAAAAATTGATTGTTTTGATTGTGCTCTTTGCTGTGAAGACCACAGAGGTATTAAATTTGAACTACTGCCTATTGATTCCACTGCGCTGTGTTTGTCGAGGTGGAGGTGCAGGATGGAACAATTGCTGCATGGATAGAATAATAGTTCAATTGCATTGAGGTGGCATCTGCTAGGACTTTCTTCTTTCCGTTTTTGGAAACGGAGTTGATCACAGGTTTCAAAGGGTGAGTCCAAGAACAAAGCCCAGGTCGGTCAGTTAATCCTGCGTTAGCACATGGTAGGAAGTACGAAAGGTGATATTGTGTGAGTAAAACAAGTGGAGAGTAGAGGAAAGGAGAAGGCTTGTCCACTCCTGTTATTGGATGACGATTCCCGTGGTGTGTGTGTCCCTAAGTCTCAACTACTGGAGCTGCGCTGCTGCGAGGAGGTGGTCTCTCTCTACGTGACTTTTCAGCCTTAATGACTAGAGCAAAGCAGGTAAACGTGAACCCTGAAGGCTCAAAAATTAGAAGGTAGATAAGGAGATTGGACTAGATGATCTTTCAAGGTCCCTTCCAATCCCTGATATTCTGTGATTTAAAGGTCACTGTTTTCCCTTTTTTTTTTTTCCTTTTTTTTTTCTTCAGCCAGTACTGTGAAATTCCAGTCCTCTATCCTTTATACATTCCTTATACAATTAAATTATTTTATATACATATACAATTCATTATACAATGACATTATACAGTCCTTTATACATTCATTCTGAGAATGTCTGGGTCTGACTGTGTTGGAATAAATAGAAATAAACCGTTGGAATAAAAGGGTACCCTCTGCTAGGGGACCTTCTATAGAACCTTTGTTTTATCACATCTTCTTTAGGGAGGATAAATTAAATACATCTGCTCATGTGATGTAAGAGATACATATGCATGTGTAAATAATATACTCTATACACAAGCAGAATAGTATATGATATATAATATCTTACCTGTTTATCCAGTTGCGGTGGCAAAAAGCTGTCATTGCCAGGTAGACTTCACAGTTGGAAACTAATTCTTTCTAACAAATGAGAGGGGAAGAAGTACCTTTTTCAACTATAAACCACACAACCTGTTATGGATGCTAATGATTTATTATCTTGCATACTTGAAATGTTTTGATTAGATCTTGACAAGTTTGTCTGATGACAGGGATTTATTTCTTGATGCTGCGAGCTGTCAGCCTTGTGGTAATTCACACATGAAATTTGCTCAGTGCTGTTAAACTGGAGTGAAATTTCAAACTGTAGAGAACTCATACTTGAAAATAATAACAGCTTGTTTAAGATTTAATGATTTTTAATTATTATTTTTTTTTTAATTTTCTTGTAGGTGTAATGTTTTGGTATTTTTGAAAAACTGTATTAAGTAATGTCCAATGTATTACTTAACAGACCAGTCACTGACAGGTAGTTAAGAACAGTGTTAATCATTTAAATCAGCACGTCCTGACTTGGTTTTAAATCTGGTGATTGTGTTTTTTTTCTTCTATTATTGTTTTTGGGGTTTTTTTTGATTTTTTTTTTCCCTATTGACTTATTTTTATATTGGGTGAAAACACTGATTTCTTTTTTCTTTTTTTTTTCCTCTCTCTTCTCTCTTTTCTTTTTCTTTTCTCTTTTCTTTTCTTCTCTTCCCGCACCCCTTTTCTTTCTCTTTTCTTTTGTCTCTTTTCTCTCATTTCTCTTTCTCTTTTGTCTCCCTTTTCTCTCTTTTCTCTCCTTTCTCTTTTCTTTCTCTCTTTTNCGGAGCCTCGGCGGGCCCCGGCGGGCGGGGAGCGGCTCCCACCTAGTGGCGGCCTTTGGCAGCGCAGGGCCCGGCAGATCCCCATCCCCGCCCCGCGCAAGGGGGGCGCAGCCCTGTGCTGGGATGCGCATTAAAACCCAAACCGAACGCGAGTGCGTATTGCCTCGTGCCGCTGTCTGTGCCTCCTGCATGCTCATGGCCTGTTTGCTTAAACAACAACCTTAAAATCCCCGCTCTTCCTT
>VZTM01003310.1:0-53034 GCA_013400555.1 Jacana jacana | reverse complement strand
TGTAATGTTTTGGTATTTTTGAAAAACTGTATTAAGTAATGTCCAATGTATTACTTAACAGACCAGTCACTGACAGGTAGTTAAGAACAGTGTTAATCATTTAAATCAGCACGTCCTGACTTGGTTTTAAATCTGGTGATTGTGTTTTTTTTCTTCTATTATTGTTTTTGGGGTTTTTTTTGATTTTTTTTTTCCCTATTGACTTATTTTTATATTGGGTGAAAACACTGATTTCTTTTTTCTTTTTTTTTTCCTCTCTCTTCTCTCTTTTCTTTTTCTTTTCTCTTTTCTTTTCTTCTCTTCCCGCACCCCTTTTCTTTCTCTTTTCTTTTGTCTCTTTTCTCTCATTTCTCTTTCTCTTTTATCTCCCTTTTCTCTCTTTTCTCTCCCTTCTCTTTTCTTTCTCTCTTTTCTCTCTTTTCCTCTCTTTTCTCTCTTTTCTCTTTCTCTTTTTTCTCCCTTTTCTCCCTTTTCTCTCCTTTCTCTTTTCTTTTCTTTTGTCTTAGTGGGGATGACAAATCCAGCACGTTAGGGTCAGCGTCTTGAAAGGCAGAAATGGCAATTGGCCCCCTCGTTATTTCCCGCAGGGTCGTGCGTGAAAAGCTGCGGGGAAGCAGCCCCGCACCGCTGCCGGTGTCCCTGCTGGGCCACGCTCTCCCGGTCCCTCACCGCCGTGTCGGGCCGGCGGGGGCCATGCTCGGCCTCCTTCCTGTCAGGAAGGGCAATTTGTGATGGTCTGGGGTATTTCGTTAGTGTCGGGTGTGGTGCGAAGGGGAAAGGACTCGCCGGGTCTTTCCCCATTTCCCAGTGTTTCCCCTTCGCTTNAATGCTGCTTTTAAGTGGGAGTTGTGTTTTATTGGCCCTGGATTGTTTGTGCTAATATAACCCACAAGCAGTGTGTGCTTCAGAAAAAACCCAACAACAACCTGAAAGCCATTCTGTTGCATTAATTTTTCCTTTTGTGAGAACATACATGCAGCAGATGCGAGGCATATTCATATCCCGCTGCTGGAAGTGGGGGGGATGTGATGCTGGTGGGGTATGTAGGACGGAATTAATTACTGCCTTATCCGTGTTTAGGCTTGGATTTCAAAGTTATATTTACTCTCTGTTGAGTGCTTGTGGGTTTTGTCACTGCAAAGGAGAGCTACCAAGCTGGTTGAGGAGTCTAGGGAACAAGTCCTGTGAGGAGAGGTGGAGGGAGCTGGGCATGTTTAGTTTGGAGAAGAGGAGGCTGAGTCTGGAGACGAGGAGACCTCATTGCCCTCTACAACTACCTGAAAGGAGGTTGCAGAGAGGTGGGTGTTGGCCCCTTCTCCGAAGAGAATAATGACAGGACCAGAGGAAATGGTCTGAAGTTGAGGCAAGGGAGGTTTAGATTGGATATTAGGAAGAATTGCTTTACTGGAAGAGTGGTCAGGCACTGGAACAGCCTGCCCAGGGAGCTGGTTGGGTCACCATCCCTGGGGGTATTTAAGAAACGTGTAGGTGCGGAGCTTCAGGAGGTGCTCTAGTGGCCGAGATTACAGGGTTTGTGTGTGTATGGTTGGACTCGATGATCTGAGAGGTCCTTTCCAACCATGAAGATTCTGTGATTCTGTGACTATTCCAACAAAATGGGTAGTTTTTGTCCCCTGGACTGCTGTGCTCTGACTGTCTGCAGGTTCACCTCGTGGGTGCTCTGCACAGTTACACGCTGAGCACGGGTTTGGAAATGAGCAGCTTCAGTTAATTCCGCCTCAGTCATTTATTGATAAATGAGTAATATATCATAACAAGTAACATTAACTCCAAGTTTTCATTCTTTTTTTCCAGAAGGAGCTCAGTCTCCCCAGAAGAGGAAGCTTGTAAGTATAATTATTCTTTATTCATCACTTGGTTTGTTTTGAACATATATAGCTGTTCAACTGGGGAAATAATTTCAATGGGCAGACACTGTTTCCTCCGCTGGCATTTTCAAGGATCTGTCACGCACTTGGGAACAGCTTGCGCTTCTCTGAGGCTGAAGCCTCTTCATTTCCTTAAGTGTAGTAGGAAGAGTAGCGGTAGTGTAAGCTTACTTCTAATTACAGGCTTGAGCTGATCCTGATATGGAAGGAGCTGCCGGTGTCAAGTGCTGCTCGCACTGACATCGCGGAAGGGACTCCACAGAAGTCACTGATTATTTATGTGATATGGACAGCTTTGATCACTGCTCTTCAAACAGTCTGTTGACAGAGATCTAAGTACACAGCTCCTGTTTGTGGAGTGGGGAGTGTAGCAGAGATCTTTTGACAAAGTTGAAAATGTCAGTAAAAGTAGGCTTTTAAAAATGTGGTTTAAACAAATAGCAGTTTTTAAAAATATACGTTATGTTTACCAAGACTTGTGTTTCGAGGGTATTGTAAGTGCTTGGTTTCTGCTGTGCTTACAGATTTCTGATAGAAGAAACCATGTTATTGATTGCAATAAATAAAAGAGAATGTTTTTGTACTGCCTGTTACAGCATTATGATTTAAAATTGTTTCCCAAAGCATGTGCACTACAGACATGAAACTCACAAAAGCACAAAACCTTTCTTCCTCAGGTTTCTGGTTCTAATGAGAAATTATTTTCAGTCTTTTAGTGTAAGCTCTCCCTTTTGTGTAAGAAACAGTGTTTGGATAATGCGGTGTTTGGAAAGTGCCAGTGATTCGGGGCTGAACAACACAACGGATCAAAAGGCCTTTTTTTGAAAACGGGACATGACCAGAGCTTTTTGTTTAGTTCATCTGACAATGGTAAACCAGCCAGGGAGTTATTTAAAGAACATGAAACACTGACTGATTATTTTTTTTTAAGGCAAGCTTGGCTGTATTTGATAGAATTTTAAGAAAGACGGTGTTTGTGATTTGAAAGTTGTGATGGTTCTCTGAATGGTGGCACAGTGAGTTGCCAATAAGGTTTTTGTTTAAAGTAACTTAGATATTTTGTACAAAACTTTTGGAACTGAAATTGAGGATGCCAGAGATACTCCCTTCCCTCGGTCAAGTGTGGAGGTGGGTATGACAGAAAACTACTCATGCATTGACATCTGAAACATCTGAGGTAGAAATGAAGTGCTTCAAATGTGCAGAGTTCTGTTTAGTAGTAACTAAACCAAATGACTGAATGTTTTATTTCTATATGGACTTAACACCTTCAGTTTTCATTACTTTGCTTTAGTTTTCTTCCACAAGTGAGTGCCTTTTAAGCCATCATTATGTGAAGAAAATTAGCAACCCGTGTCAAGAAGATTCAAGCCATAAATTTTAAGTGCAAGGTTGCAGCTAGTAGTGAAACTGAAAATCTGTGAAGAGTTGAAATGTCTTTGGGTGTTGCCTGTGTTACCTAGTTGATTATTGGATTGCGGTTTCTGAAACCACGTATTCTGTGGTCAGTTCTACCAAATGATTTCTTGTTGTTTGAAAAGTTTAACTATTTCAGAAGTCAGTAGTGCTCTGTGGCTTGTGTATATTTGTGTTGGTGCTGTACTGTTACATGTATGAAGTGTTACTGTTAAGTGTTACTGCGGCAGGGAAGGTTTAGATTAGATAAATTAGATATTAGGAAGAATGACTTTACTGAAAGAGTGGTCAGGCACTGGAACAGCCTGCCCAGGGAGGTGGTTGAGTCACCATCTCTGGGGGTATTTAAAAAAGCCATGTAAATGTGGCACTTCAGGGCATGCTCTAGTGGCCAAAATGTAGGGGGGAGTTGTGTGTGTATGGTTGGACTCTGTGATCTCAGAGGTCCTTTCCAACCATGATGATTCTGTATAGACTCATTGAAGAGGGTCTAGTGGAGCTGATCCACATGATTTGCTTATCCCAGTATCAGGTTGCTTACTTGATATTAAAACAATCCACTCTTGGTCTTTGAAATAGGAACTAGAGAAATTTATACAAGAAGGGGAATAATTATTATATGTGTTTGTCTATATATATGTATAAAATATGCACATAATACCTATAAATGTCTTCATTCTGTCAAAAAGGGTGGCCTAACACTACGCACTTAAATACAGAATGTAGTTCTGGAGACCTTTCCTCAGTGTGTATCAACTTAAGAGTAAACCTCGTAGGCAAAAATAAATTCTGAAAATAAGCTTTATCCTGAAAGCTGTTATTGTGCTGTAGCTCGTGAGTAGGGGTGGCTGTGGATGTACCTAGGTCACTGTCATTCACTGACTTCTGTTCTCTGGCACAAGCAAAAGCAGGGATTGACAGAAGGATGAAGTGCGTGGCGTGGAGCCAGAAACCCTCAAGAGGTGCATCCATTTTCTGCACAAACTCCAGCCTTTGTAGCAGTTCAGTAGCAATTGTGTTATCCAAGAATGCACAGCCCCTCAGAGCTTCTGGGCGGTGCGCTGGAGGCTGGGGTGCATTTACTCCTGTGAAATCTGTGTATCTGGGGAGGAAGTAATTATTTTCCAGCCAGCCAGAAGTAGAAGGAAGTCTTGATTATTGCTGCTTGCTTAGTGATTACTTTGGTTCGTTTTTGACTTAGAAAGGTTTTAGACTGTGGATTAGCTCAGGTCTTTGTCGTTGCCGAACGGAGAAGGGTGAGCTCTTCCTGACAATGCTTCTAACTTTTTCTTTATCTGAATTTATCTTTATGCTTACAAGTATCTGAAGGGTGGGTTGAAGGAGAATGGGGGCAGACTCTTTTCAGTGCTTCCCAGTGACAGGATGAGTGGCAACAGGCACAAGCTGGAACACTGTAAGTTCCATTCAAATATGAGGAAAAACTCCTTTAGGGTGAGGGTGACAGAGCCCTGGAACAGGCTGCCCAGGGAGGGTGTGGAGTCCCCTTCTCTGGAGACCTTCAAGCCCCGCTTGGCTGCAGTCCTGAGTGATGTGCTCTGGGCAATCCTGCTTTAGCAGGGAGTTGGGCTGGATGATCTCTAGAGGTCCCTTCCAACACTGACAATTTTGTGATTCTGTGTCTCATAGTGCATACATACCCATTTGCTTGGGTCGGTGCGAGTTCATTGTGCATGAACTGATGGTAGACATGGAGAGCAAGAGTTGCTATGCTTGTTTGTACTAAGGAAAAAAAAAAGGAGTGGAGTTAGATGTCCCAGTATTTTTGGCAGGAGAGCATGAGGAACTTTGCCACCTAAAGAAGGTCTTGGGTAGAAGCTGAATAGAATGAATGGTGGGATGGAGCCCATGAAGTCTGTTGATTAGTGACTTCCCTTCCATATTGGCAGAAGGGAACACAAGCACACCATAAAGGATGGCTTTGCCCTTGGAGATCTTACAGTCTAATCGTGAAATAACGAACACAGAGTGAGCAGGCATGTAAAACAGATGTGGGGATTGTGTGCAGGGTGACATGAAGAGGGATGCCTGGTTATTTAGATACCATTTGGTTATTACTATGCTTAAAGTGTGTGTGTGTTTCTGTAGGGGTGTTATGTTTAATATACTGAAGGAAATTATACTCGACTGAGTTGTAGGCTGCAAAGAGGTTGAATAATACAAGTATGAGAACAGAGACAAGTAATTAGGTTCTGTCTCTGCTGTGGTTCAATAATCAAAGTTTTCCTTTAAGAAATTATGCATATAAATGTATTGGTTATGTTTTTCTCATGCTTTGGTCACCAAAAAATGATTACCATTCATGAATATTTTCTTTAATTTCAAACAACAAATGTGAAGTGACAGGCCCAAACTTTGATCTCCTTCCTGTGTGGAAGCGGTTTGATGATTTTCAGCCATTACCCCATTCCGTGCTTTTGGTGCCACAGCAGGTACAGAGATTGGCCTTTGGGTTGTTGGCTTCAGCTTTGAAACGCCTGTGGTGTGCGCCCGCACGGGAAGCGCGCTAGAGATGGTCCAGGCCTGGAAGGACAAAGGTGGGGACTGCGCAGCGAGGAGAGGCTCCTGTGCCTTCGTGTGTGTTAATGACAACTGGGAATCTCAAGGGCCAGGCTGTGAAATGCAGATTTTCACTGTGGTCACGGGGTGCACGACACCGTCCTGGAGCTCAGTGTTTCTTCTGGTTGTCTCCTCGGCTCATCAGCAGTCACTAAACCGAGTTGGGGTTGCATTCAAACCACCTGGTTTCTTGCTCAGCACCCCATTTTTAATAAATTCAGTTGTTTATAACATGAGCTTTATTTACCCACTTAGGTTTTTTTAATTAAAAGTGTGGGTTTATATTGGAAATCCTCATGATTTCTTAGGCACAGTTAGCTCCTTGGGTTGCTATAATGTTTGTACTGTCTAAACACAAAATTTTCTAAAAATATTGCTGTCCTACATTATATCTAAATTTGAAAAGAGTAATTTCCTCAGCAAACTGAATTTGTTAAACCAGTTTTTAATTTCAGATGTGAGTAATTTTTGTTAATTCTTTCTAGCTCTCAACCATCTGTACCAAATAAGTATACTTTTAAAGTTTGTGTATGAACAGAAAAAAGAACATGAAGGCATAAGAAACATGAAAAATAATTATAATCCAGAATATATCCAGTAAAAATACACAATTAAATAAATCTTATGAACTGCTGTTTTCACAGTGATAGGTGCCGATAAGAAATATTATTTACCTCAAGTTTTTATATCTGTCTTTATGTAATGTGGTAAGAAACATGATAGTGCTTGCTAAAGATGTGTGCAAGGCTTTTATGGTTGTCTTTAGTCCTTCTAATCTCTTTTTGAGGCAATTTATGTCCACTGTGGGGCTTATGTTCTCTCTTTCTCTACCTCCTTTTGTGTCCCCTTTTCAACTTAGAAACCTCTGAAGGGTCTTCATTTCTCTAGCCCTAGATGTTTCATTAAACAAATCTCCATCATTATTCGCTACACTTATCCCCAGCTTCCTGACAGCAAACTAGCTCACAAACACGGCAAGGAGTTTCCTTTGGAGGACAGGTTGAACACCAGTTTGTATCAGTTTCTACTTGTGTTCCTTTTAATGCCTAGACCTTGGAAACAACAAGAAGTTTGAAGACAGGAAAAAAGTAAATTCTGGCCTTTCGTGCTGGTTTATGTCTTTATCTTGCCGTGCTGAGGTGCTGTGGGAATTTCCTCTCTATCTGCAGGGAAATGGAGTATATCATTCCGTTTCTACTTGTCTTGGCGGGTGAGCTTTTCTGCTGGGGATCGATCGATGCCGTTTCCCTGCCAGGAGCAAGTGCTGCGCCTCAAACCTGGGGAAGCCAAAATGCTGGAAATAGAGAAAAAAAAAGAAAAAAGGTTCTGAAAAGGTATAGGGAGTTTTGCTACTTTTGCACTCTGTTTTGTCTTGGATCTGGAAAGAGAGTAAGAGATAGTGCCTCCATTCAATGTGTTCTGCTTATGATACTGTTTTTAGATTGGGAGATAAAGAGGTGGTATTTTCTAGCCACCTCATCCTTCTCTCAGCTGCACAGAAGCAGATCAAAAATAGCCTGGTGCTCTTAAGCTGATACGTGGGGCTGGCTCTGGAGGTGGAACGTGCCGAATTATTCCTGCAGGGTTCCGTAGGAGTGCTGGTATTCTTATATTAGGTTTTAAAAATAGTTTGAAAGCATTGTTTCTATAAAAGAAGTGATTTAGTGAGTAGGGGGGATTTTAGTGTTCTGTGTATTCTGTAATCTCAGACACAAAGAATTTATGGAGCTTTTCATCAAGGATTTAAAAGCGAGAAAAGTCTTTTGTGCAGTTTTTATTATCGAGTTTCCACTACTTGATCCAGGTTCCCATTTAATAAGTATAATAAAACTAGATATAACATGCCAAATTTGAACCTTTTGCTGTCCTTTCTTACTCTGAAGGCATGTTGGGTGGGATGGAGGGGTGCAGGATCTCTCTGGTTGCTTAAGGACTGGCCACCCTGGCATTTACTTTTGAGACTGGCAGTTTGTTCCCCTGATGGGATGTAGCTGTTGAGAGGTTGTGATCTTGTAGTATGGGGCACTCCCGCTGTGATGTGACTCATGGGAGTCTGAAGATAATCTGGAATTTGACTTGGTTGATGAATACACACGAAAAGTAGTCTTTACCTGCCTGAATAAAATCTTTAACACCTTAAGGTCTATCTGTATTTGGAATTTTTTTGGGGGGGAAGGCTACCTTCTTCCAAATACACAGTTAAAAAATGTTGGATGTTATTTTGGCGCAGTTTTGTTAATAGCATGAAATTGATTTTGAGCTGATTGAAATTGCCATTTGCAAACCAAAATGCAAGACTTGCATTGTGCGAGGGAACATTGTCTCCTACTGAAACTGTTTCCCCCCTCCTGCCCTCCCCTCCCCTCCCCTCCCCTCTTTTAGCATTTGGCTCCCTGGGCTGCTGCCACTGCTAGTGCTCTGTTTCCAGCCCCAGAATCCATAAAGTTTGTCGCTGAAACACAGCTTGGCAGTTACAGGAAGATGTTTTCAGATGGAAGTTGCCTGTGTTCTTAAGGGGATTGATTTCTGAAGAAGGGGCTGGTTCTCCTGTCCCCCCGCCGGTGGAGAACAGCTGCTCCTTGTGCGGCTGATGACTCCGCAAGGGCTTTGGGTGGGAGCGGGGACTCTATTCCTATCGCAGTGTGAGTTTTCAAGCTGCTACGCGAGATTTCTGCCAGAATCCTTTCAAGTGTGCCATCGCTCCCGCTTTGGCTTTACGCTTTCCTTTGGAGTTGGTGAGAGCGGCTGTTCCTGCTCCTTGAAGCCCAGGAGAAGTTTGTCACTGATTTGCTGCGGGCTCAGCCCGAGCGTGTTGGGACTACGTTGCTGGCTGCCTCTCGGGTCAGGCGCCTAATTTGTGTCTTGGACTTCCCTGCACCTTCGTTTTGTGCTGGTGGGCTTCGTTTCCTTTCTCTGGATGCTATGAATAGACTCACAGAAGATTGATTGATTGATTTATTTAAATAATTGTGGTTTTGACATGAGCAGTGTGATTAATCTGGACCGTTACTGAACTCCGGAGGTCTCTGTGACACGGGGGGTCCGTGAAGAGCTTGGCAGTGCCGTGATTGTTCCGTGCTCTGCGTTGGAGTGATAACGGTGGGCTCTTCTCCCCAGCTCTAAGCCTCTTAGGCTGGGAAGAAACATTAGGATATCAGCACAATGATGAAACGGAGGAAACAGAGGCTTGGAGCCCCGTCTCTGCGGATCCAGTAAGGACTGTTGTGAGAAATAAACCGCACTAAAACGTTTCAAATTGAAACTGTGAAGAAAAACAAGCCAGACGTTAGACAATAGACATTGCTTTTATTTGTTAGACCCTTCTTTATCTGTCATGCTGATTTGGCTCTACACGAAATTTGGAAGCTTTAACATTTCACTTTTGTGGAACATTTACCATAAAGCATAGCCAAAAAGAGCAGCATTTAAATGTTTTTAAGTGGGGTACAGTGTGGTTTTGTACCAAGCATTAATTATCGTAGTAAAACCGAATGTTTATAACTCTTTCTAGTTTGATCACCCTTCAGATTTAAAAAGTACTTTTAAAAATCTGCCAGAAAGCTGTTGCAGGGCTGAAATCTACTGAAACCTTTGCTGCCTTTATAAAATTAAGAATGCTATTGAAAACTCTTACATCTGAAGCAGAAAAACCTAATCTTTATTTACATTGCCACGTGTATTTCTACAAATGAAATTTAAACAAGCAATTCCTTTTTAATGCTTGTGTCCTTCATAAATGCTGGTATTTTTGATGTTTGGAATTATATTTATTATTTCTATTAGTTAAAATTGAGGAAATTGTGTATTTAATACTATGGGTGTAAGTAGAGGAGGTTAAATGAATCTATCATCAGTCGGTGAAGGGAGGAGCAGGGTAAGAGGCAGGCTGTTCTGTCTGCAGCCTGTAAAGCTCATCAGCTGTTTAAGCAGAGATTGCTGCTGGGGAGGATTTCCAATATGCAAAGGTTACTTACTGATAAGTATTTGGATTCATTAGGAAATTTAAAGCAGGGAACACTGACAAACGTGCTTGACTTCAGGACTTTCACAGGAAATTGATTACCAAACTAAACGGAAGCATGCCCCAGATTTCCCTCTTGCTCAATTTTAGGCTTAAATATAATAAATAAAAGCCTTTTTTCATCCCTCAATCAAAATCAAAGTTATAGTTGTAAAAATAAGGTGGCACTGGTTTCTAATCCAATGCATAAGCACACACGATAATACCAGTAATTGTAAGTTAATTTTTACTTTATTTCTAGTGAAGGACATCTCATCGTGTATGGTACAATAAAGTAGGTGTTGGAACCGCTCTTTATGCTTATGTAGAAGTCTGTTTGCGGCTTTTTGGAAAGCAGCTACTTTGAGAAATTTTCTGTGCTCTCTGTGGATGCAAATAGGTGTTGGCTGCTAACCCTGCAAAAGCGGAGTGGTGTCCAGAACTGAGCACAGAGCTGGGAGTCGATGTCCTCAGCTGGAATCCTGATGCTGCCATGGATGTACTGTGGACGAGTCACTTAACCTCTTTGTGCCTCGGTTTCCCCGTTGCTAAAACTAGAAAAAAGGCATTTTGCAGTGCTGCTTTCATGCTTAACTAGTTATTGTTATAAAACACTGCTGTCTTCTAGTTAATTGTTTGTGTAGTTCATGTTTTCACAACTGCATATCTCTATTGTTGCCACAGCCGTGGCATGGAACCATGGCTCCCCAATTGTAAAGGCTGTGATACAAATGGTCCACTGTTACTGGTGCCATTATCAACTTCGTTAATTTTACTCAATTAAATGTTTTACATGAAGGATTGACAGTGGTGTGTGTTCCAGAAAGCCTGGGAATCACTACAAAAAAGAATTTGGATAATTCCAGATTGGAAGATTTTCATAGTGGGTAAATAATCTTGACTAGATAATATATTGACTGACAAATACATTTTGAGATGGATGATAACCAAAAGGTTTACTTGCTTTATTGCATTTATTAAGAAGATATAACATGTATTATGGAAGTATCTTTTTTTTTTTCTCCATTTATTGAAGCAGAAGATGTGATATTGACCCTGATTTATGTTTTTTTCTGCTGTGGTACCTTGTCAGAATCTCCTCTCCTTTGTACTCCCACTGCCGAGGAAGTGATGTTCATCAGCACATGTTCTCTCCTACGTCTGCTCCAGGTCTTCAGCACCTTAAGTTCCCATTTAGTGCTGACTGTGCACTTGTTACTTCTCCTCTAGTATTTTACCTGAACTCACAACCCCAGAGCAATCCGTCTAGCCCATGCTACAGCCATCCCTTTCAGTGGAGGTAAGGAGAGGTGTCAACTAGGAATTTCTAACAGTTTGGTGTTGGTGTAACCATTTGTGAACTTACAAGCTTTATAGCTTAAGAGAATAATATCTAACACAAGGGAACAGCTTTGTATTGTCATTTACTTCCAGTCATTTAGGGTTCAGGGTGATATTGCTTGTTGGTACAGATTTTGCTAGTTCATGTGTAGTTTAAGGGCATAGGGAAAAATATAAAATTAATTGTGGAATGGAAACCTGTCTGCCTTTTGTGTGCATGAAAATCCCTGGCTGTACCTTGTGCTACCTTCTGAGTGCATGTACAACTTGTACTGTGGAGCAAAGGAACCCTCACAGCTATCCTTGATGTCAAGAAAACCATCTCTTTACAGCCTCCTTACAGCTTAGAATAGTAGGACTGTGCTCTGTTCTGTTCACTGTAAAGGCACACTGGTTTCTTAGAGAAACTAAGAAAGCCTCTGTCTCCAGACACAGGGAGTCCCTAAAAAGGATAATGAGTAAAATCAGGCCTGTTTTTAGGAGGCTTAAAGGTGGGGTCTGAGAGTTTTGTCCTGGTAAACCAAAATAAAAGTCCAAACCAGCTCAGTTTGTATGAAAGCATTTGAGAGCTTGGCTGATGTATTTTTCCTTCAGGAATAGTCCTTCCTCCATGTTGTACTCTTATAGAACGTGTATGGCCATCAGCAGCCCCAGTGGAAACCTTCAGCTTCTTCACTGAGAAGAAACTTCACCCAGTGAGCTTGTCACAGACAAAGGCTAATACAAGATAGAGATCTTTTTGTGTGTGGTTATGAAATTGGAGCTCGGTGGTACCTACTTAAAACTTGAGCCATCAGAGCCATCAGAGGGCTGGTTTTGAAGTTCACATGCTGCAGTGTGGCTGTAGCTCATCAAATTTCAGCTACTCATCAGGTGGTAACGCAATAGTCCCTGAATCTAGACTGTTATTTCAGAGGGAGATCACTCTTGCTGGCCAGCTCTGGTAGGAGTAACAAGAAAATGTGAAGTTGGGCTATTTTAGGCACCTGTCCCTCTAATGGAGGGTAAAGTATATTACATCTGTTGAGTGGAAATCAGGTTGTCAGCACAGGAAACTGCGTGTTTGTTCTTTGCTGTCATGAAGGGAGAGGTTTTTGCCCAGCGTTCCTGCCTCTTTCCCTGTGCGTTGGGCAGCACTTGGTGAAAATTCTTACTATGGCACCCATTTTGGCAGCACTTGCAGTGAAGTGACTGAGGAGCAGTCTCAACATTTTAGTGTCATTGTCCTCAACGTAATTTAAAATTATTTTTTGTTATTTAAAAGCTGATATTGGGTAATGTTCCTTTACAAGGGTGATTAAATGCTGCTTAGCATTAGGGCTAATTAACAGACTTGGAAGTAGTAATTAATTCTCAAAATTAGATTACTGTTAAAGTCAACTGAGAGCTGCTCTTTTTGGAGAGAAGATCTACTGATTATCAACTGTTTTCCGAAGCCTTTTTGGTACTTGCTGCATTTTTTCTCAGAGAACCCTTCAATCTTCAGGCTTTTGACATGGGCCAGTGAGTAATTTTCTCTTTAAGAAGAGTACATATAAAAGTCTTGGTGGTGTTTTATATTCCCCTGTTACTATGGACTCTCCTTGATAATAATATTTTTCACATATGGGGACCTTCCAGCCATCTGCTCTCTAAATACTGAATGGTTGATGATTCACAGATACATAGCTCTGTGTAAGAGCTTAGTTCTACTATAATAACTCTTTATTTTCGTCCTTGTTGCTTTCACCTGTGCAGCTCTTGATCCTCTTTTATCCTGACGTTCTTTGTTGTAGTTTTGTTTACTTGGTTACGGTACGAGTGACAGCCATTCCTCCTTGCTGAGAGCAAAGGTCCATCTTGGCAAGTTATTACCATGATTGATCTACTCAGCTTAACACCCTCAGGTTAGCCAGGATGTGGTTCATTTCCCTGGCCGTGCAAGTCATGCATCTGGTGGAAAATATAACTAGAAAAGCATATGCCTTAATGTTAAATCTTTCTCATTTTTTACCATCTATATATTGTGTTTGCAAGTATCTACACAGGTTTTCCCTTCTTGCCTTTTTTGTGGTGCCATCGACATTTTTACATGGATGGATCAACAACTGTTGGTGCATCTGACATCAGGTGTCTTCTGCAGCTAGCGTGGAAGTTCACAGCTTTTGAGAGAATTGATTTAATTAAGAGTGAAAATATTTGATGTGTAGCCTTTGAACAACTGAAAAGAATGTAAACCTTTCAAAAGGGTAAAAGGAAATGTGAAGTGGCATAATTACAATAAAAATAAATTGATAGCAGGTGAAATAAGGCTGCTATAGTTGATGCAACTGCGGGTTGAAATTAAGGTTATGTATCTTTAGGAAGAAAAAAGAATGATGTCCAAAATTGAACTGAGGTATTGAGTCTTGTATTTGGGATCTGGCTTGCACTCTTCTGGGGGAAGCAGGGAAGTCAAATTACTGAAGAAGAAAATGAGGCTGTGTTTCACAGCTGGTCCTCTTTATGAGCTGGCAAGTCTTTGTATACCCATATTTGTCCTTTAATTTAATCAAAATATGGATTTACAGCATTTCTCGATATCAAGTTGCTTAAAAGATGTCATGAGTTAATTATTCTAAGTTGGAAGTGATGGGCCTTGAGATTTAAGGCATGTGCTTTCCCCTCCCCTTTTAGAAAAACATGACACTCTCTGTAACGTGCTCAGCAAGATATAACCCAGTTGCAGTAATTCTAGAAATGGATTAATCTGTTTGTGTTCAGGCACCATATTTCTGGCATCTCTGGTTGCTGCAGGTGAGGTGGAGTCTCAGTGGAAATGTGCTTTGCCCTAACAAGTCAAGGAAAAGTGGGTTCAGCTGGATTATTCAAGGGGTATTTTCTCATGCTATTTTGATTCCATGAGTTCATGCCAATTGTGGAATATGTTCTTATAGGGATATATAGTAGAGATTATTTTTATAAGAATGTTTTCCCTTGGAGATTCCAGCCTTATTAAAGTCTATTGATAATAGCTATTATTTTTTATAGCTTTGCAGAATAGCTTCATGGATTATTTTTTTTTCCTCTAGCTTGTACAAAATCTGGTCATCATTTCTGAATGTGGTGGTGGTCAGATCATTGCTGTCCTACTGAAGTAAAACAAAATTGGAAACCTAATGTTGCTCCAAAATACTCAGTGTTTGAGCACAGTACATAATTACTTGATCAGTGTGTAATTACAATGTTATGAGTTTTGTATAATTAGGATTTTATGGACATCTGTGATATAATTTAAGGATATATTAATTTATTTACATAAAAATCCTATTATAGGAAACAAGCATTTAATCAATAACTGTAGTAACAAGAAGATGTTATATGTAGAGGTTCAGCAAATGTGCTGGAAGGGATGCCTGCCTTTATTTAAAGCCTTTTCCATATAAGCTGTTGCTGTGGATGAGGGGAGACCTGTATTTAGAGCTATGGCTTGTTTGGGTGCCTGAGTGCGGTTTGGTGTGCAGCATCCCCAGTGAGTCTGCCCTGATGCAGTAAATAGATGGGCTTCCCGGGCGTTGCAGGGTGGTGGTCAGCTCTCCTTCACCAAGGGGTGGGGATGGAGACATTCACCTTCTATGAATGTGGTTCTCTGTTATACGGTACTTCATTTTCTTATGTATTGGGATTGCTGGTGGGTCATGATGAAGGTCTTGGAACTCCAGTCCTCTGACTTCAAGGCTGGTGCGGAGGTTCCATAGTCCAAGGGTGCATCCTTGGCACATGCCATCCCAAATCACCTGTGTTTTGGGTTTTGAAGACTACATATATTTTACAACCGTATGGCAGCACTTATTGACAGGAGAAGATAAAAAAATACTTATGGGCTATTTGGAATTCTGAAATAAAATGTATTTTGGAATTCAAACTTGATGAGGTTCTTTGTATTATTATATTTTGACATGCCTTAAGGCTTGTCAAGAGTTGGTGATAGTTTCCTGTCTCTACATAAAGTTCTCTTTAGTTGAAAGTCACTTGATATGGATTTTAAGAGTTTATTTTAGTTAGAATTTCCTAGTTTTTGGATTAATGAAGAGGAACATGTTCAGCTTGAATGTAATTTGGAGATTGTTCTGGTTTTGCGGCAAGTTTAGTGCTTGGTTTGGTGCAGGTCTGCTTTCTTAAATGTGCTGAATAATTGGTCAGTTGACTGCAAGACAGTATAATGTCACCCTTGGAAACAATGCAGATAAGCAATTCAGGAATAACGAGTAACAGAACAACTTTGTGAATATATGGTTATGCATAATGTGAAATGGTGAATTTTGAGTAGGTAATCTTTTGGCAACCGAATTGTAATTTACATTTCACATTGAATGAATGAATGAGTTTCCCAGAATTCATTTCTTTTTTAATGGAAATTTTTTCTCTTTATTCGTTTTCTTTTGGACTAGTTATTATTCTTGGGAATAGTTTTTCCTATGAAGGAGACTACAGGGGAGAGGGGACATATTGGTGATACCTAAAATTTGACAGACTCGGAAGACTTTTTGTCCATCTTGTACTGATTGGAGACTGCCCATGTGCCTTTCACGTGGTTGGAAGTACTCAGGCATGGTGGCCTGAGGAGTATAATTTTTTCTTGTGAAGCCTTATGTAAATTCTGAAATCCCTGCATCCTGCCTGGAGTGTCAGTAGCAGAAGAGTTAAACCCTGGGGTTTGGAGCATGAGGTGTGAATTCTTGTCCTGTTCCAGGCTCACCATTTGGCTGCCCTCCGTGAGACCACTTGTAAAGCATAAACTCGGGGTCTGACGTGGGGAACCAGAGGCTCCCAGGGGGGAGTATGTACTTGTGACTTCAGAAGTTGGAGGGCTTTAATGTTTGCTAGCTTTTTCACCTATAAACCAAGTGGTTCTTAACTGGGTTTTCTGTATAATTGAGTTTGAAGGCCGTGATCTGCTGGTACACCTGCACATGAGCTGACTTAATTACTACCCCTACACTATTCAAAGAGTTTGGGATGGTTGGGACAACTTCTGGTGAGGAATGAAAAGCTCAGAAGGCTCTTAAGAGACTGTAGTAAATATTGAAGCTTTTCTTTTTCTGTTCTTCTCCTCAAATAGCCGTGATTTCCTAAGAAATAGTAGTGTGCTCAGTTCCATACAAAATCCTGCCTTCTACATACTCTCTCCCTCAAAGAGCTTTTGATCTTGAATAGAGCTACATAAACAACCCGTGTGCGGAAAGATTCCTGGCAAGGGAATCAATCTGAGAAAGAAACATATATTCTTAACCAGTCAGTCATGTGTTATTGTTCTTGATAGACAGTTCCATGGATCTTCCAAAACCTGTTTTTAATTGCACTATGAGGCAACCAGGTGCTATTTTTAGTTTTGACTTGGAAAATTGGTGAATGTGTAAACAGGCCCGTTAATATCCCGCTCTGAAGCACTAATAGTAGAGATGTACTAATAGCGAAAACCTAGTGTCGATTTAAGACTTGAGCTGGGGAGAGAGAGAGATTAGATGACACAGCTGCTTGCATTAGCACAGGACTATTCCTGCCCATCAGCAGGAGATTCCTTTCAGATCTATTTTCTTTTAAAATTGCTGTTTGAAGCTATGAGTTGCAATTTCTAATTTAGACAGATAAACCACTTAGTGGATCAATACCAACCCCACAGCCTGTAAAGAAGATTTCAGGGAATCATCGCACCAGTTTTAAAAATTGTAGCCTGTTTCATCTGTGTGTCACTATCCTGAGCTGTGTTCAACTTTTGTCTCAAATTTAAGCTAGAACATATCCTTTCCTGCTCTCTTTTCTACAGACTACATCCTTACTCCCCTTTCCTTCGGTGCCTCTCTTTTCTGTTTTTGTTTGTTCACCTCAAATACTGTTGTTCCAGTCCTCCAAGTTCTCTCTTCCCCTTCTTTATCTCCTAAAATTTTGCTACTTTGGCTAGTGGTTATTATTCTGTCATTCAATCCCTCGTGTGGTACTTGAGAGCATAATCTTCTAACCTAGTTTACATTACACTGTCATTATGAATTATTAATGTTCTAAAATAAAATCTTCAAGCAGTAATCTTTGCTGTGGTGAAAGAGCTCTGTGCGCTTTTGTTTCCCTCCCTCTCCTTTCCTTTCTTTAGCCCTTCAGGTCTTTAGAGCAGGGATGTTATTGATCCAGCCACCTGGGAAAGACTTGCTGTGCAATGAGAGTCCTGTCGTCACATCTCTGGGCTGAGACAGGCATTTATTTATACAAACACCAAACAAAAAAGTTGGGGAAGTAATACTTTTGATTCTCTTGGAAGACCTGTGGCACAAATAGAGGTGATAATGCATTTTTGGGTTACAGCTTGCCTGAGAAAGTGAATATAACTTTTTGTGCCCTCTATCAAATCGTTCCTATTTTTGTGATCCTGTGAATTCTCACTTTTATCCATCAATAGAAGAGAAATTTAAAAAAAAACAACAGAGCAGATCAAGTGAGAGTTCTCAGCAAAGGTTGAGGTCAAAAAAGTTCAACCAGAAGAAATCTGGTAAAAATCCTTATCACTGTTTTTTCTCCACACTTCATTTTAATACAGCTGTTTGTTCATTCTGCTTCCGAGAAATTGGAAGATTTCAAAATCATTAAACGTCCAATTTTCCAAGTGAATCAACACACAAATATTGACCAGAATTGTTCCTTTAAGTCAGGAGTGTCTGCCTTGACCTCGTGGAGAACTTGCAATTAATTTGAACAAAATGGAGTTGATTACAGCTGCATTCATCTTTGGCATAGAGGAGCAGCCCATGGGGACGTGTTCCAGCCTGCACCCCATGGCTTAGTGTGCGCAGCCTCCTCTAATATCAAGATGGATCATAAAACTGTGACCTGTCGCTTCTGCAACTCTCCCCTCCTTATTAAAAGCAAGGGCAGCTGCAGGCTACACCGTAGGAGGCCACAGTCTACTTTGTACATCCTGTTGTTGTAAGTGTTTGGTGTTGTGAGAAGTACTTTATTCAGTAATTTTGCAAGTCAGGTTTTCTGTGTGGAAAGTACAGTCTTCGGACAGGCAGGTGGTGGGGATTTGCATGCATGATCTACACTGTCTTGGCTGCTTGGTTAGTGGTTTGTGTGTTGTGCAGAATAATCCACGAGCTGGAAATATTTGCCTTTTATTACTAGCTGCATTATTATAGGTAGTACAGAAGCCTAGATTGGTTTTTTTTTTAGAAAATATTAAAAGTTGCATACATTTTGCTTAAATCCTTGGTAACTTTTTTCCCCTCCCCATATCTATAAAATCTGTGTAGTGCTAGGTCTGCTCATCAAGATTTGGAAGAAAAGGAAGGAAAGTGAGTATGGGATGAATATTCCCGTTTATCCTCATTTTTCTTTGTGTCTGAGACATTTTAAAAAGTCATTGGTGAGGTGGGCTACCTATTCATATTAACTTAAAGAACGAGATACTCTTTTACATAGTTTTGTTCCTGGCTATATTATTTAGATCTATTTATGCCACGTTTGATGTGTTGCAGTAGAGTATAGTAAGATTTAGCATTGCAAACCTTTAAATTTTGTTTTTAGTATTTTAAAATGAATTTTCCTCTAGAGACTGCAGAAGTCATGATGAGTTCCGTATCTGTCTATTCTGTACTTCAAAGCAGAGAATTCAGTTGGGGCCAATTTATGTTAATTTATCAAATCTACTTCTAATACCTATGTACCTGCTTAAATATAGGTAGACATACATGTTGGGAGTCATATATAAAATAAATGTCTTCCTTAGAAGAGCTTCTAAATATATTTTAGGAAACATTACTTTTGTAATGCATCAACTTTGTCGTTTTCTCAGACTTACTGTAAAACAGTTTATAGAGATGTGTCAACCTGTAGTTATAAAAATCAATGTTTTGGGCTCGTTCTGGTGTTCATTCTGTCTTGTATGTTGCATATTTTTCTGAGGCTCCCAACCTCGAGTAATTTCTTTGGCTGCTGGTTGATGATATGTTATTGAGGCTTTCCCAGACTTTAAGATTCAAAGCCAAGCATTTGCCTTGAAGATTCATATTATTCCAAAGGAATAACTAAAATAGAGACTAATTTCTCTTAAAAAATCAGGGCCAAATTGGGATGTAGTTCTGCCTTTAAAACTGGATGAACTTTTTTATCCTTTCTTTGTGTGTATACCAGCACTCAGGATGTTCCCCAAGCATGGTTTTGATTTCTCCTGTCTCTTCTGTACCATGGCTTATTTTGTAAAGTCTATTCTTATCCCATGCTCTAACTTCATTAAGAATTTATGTTTGAAAATGTAAAATTCATCCTCTTAGTCTGTTCATTACATTAGCATTCCCCTTGCTCCCAGAATAACTCTTCTTAGCCAACATCCTACAAAATAAGCCTTTTGTCTCAGAAAAGCCAACGTAAATGCAAGGGCTTTACAATATCCTCAATGCTTCAGCCCAGCCCTAGTGTATTAACCAAGAAATGGGGGAAAAAAACTGTGGAGTAGAAGGTCCTCCTGCACAGGAGGTTTAGGTTTGAGTGAAGAGCCTGAATTATGCCTAGAAACAAATGAGATGCCAGGGCTTGTTTTATAATTCAGGCTTGATGTGGGCTTTTGGGCAGGATGCTGCCAAAGAGGCAAGAGCAGTCCCTGCCGGGCTGTTAGCAGGTGTAGCCCTGAGCCTTGGCATGATGGCTGCACAGGTTGCTGCCGTGAGATGGGTCTTGGAAGTTCGTCATCTTGTATAGATGAGGGAAGCTCTTTTTGCTGTTGTGAGCTACTAGTTGTGATTTGAGTAACAAAAATCCCCCCGATTCACCTACTTAAATAACAACAGTATTCCCTCTCTCTGCTGTTTCCTTTGTTCATTTTGCCTTAATTACTTGTGTCTTGTCTTGGTTTGGATTTAAGCATCCACCAATAGTTCTCAGTCCTCAATCCCTGCAAAGGCACAAAGTGTGCCATCCCTCTTTGCTGCTTTTTGTCTTAATTTGTGCTTTAAACTCTGAGCTGTGGTTTCCCAGGGAAGCACAGGGTATTAACACCTCCTTGCTCAGATTTGCTTTGCCCCAGCAATCTGGTTGGAATGGGTTATGGGCAATGGCTGTCAAGGACTATGTGTTACAGTTCTTTGGGATATATACAAAACCCCAGTTTCGTGAGAATTTAGAAATAGCCCGGTGTTGTTATTGAGCACAGGGAGCCAGAGGTGGAAGAATTCTGCCAGGAGCTGAAGGCGATGCAAGAGCTGTAATTCTTCATGGAGAGGCTGGCGTGGGTTGGAGTATCAGGAGAAGAGATGAAGAAACCTTGCTGTTTGCAAACCCTGTTGCACAGTGAATTCATTAACACTGTAGTGCAGGTGAGAAAGGAAGTTTTAAGTGCATCTTGATGAATAGTACACGCTGAAGATGAAGAAACGCCGTGGTGGCAACAGGAAGCTCGATCTATGTTTTCCTTTCGATGGATTTTGCCTGGTGGAGGGAAAATCTTTGGATGAGGACGTCGAGGTTATAGCCTTCTCTGTGATGCTGTGTTTCGTTCAACTGTTACTGAGTGTCTTCAAGAACATTTTGGATAAAATGTTACAAGATTTCTGCATAAACATGAAGTGAAATTTTCAGAACTGCTGTTCAGTATTGTTAGTTTTCAAGTAACATTTCTCGTTTATTTCTGGCGCTCGAATCCCATATTGAGGTTACATTTGATTAAATAAGACAACTGACATTTGAATCACATATAACGAAGACAGGGCCAGGAGAAGAGTATGAGTTCTAGTAACTTATTTAAAGAGGCTAATTGACCTTTCCATGGCATCTGAGCCCGATCATCAGTTTTGTGTGCTCGAAATAATGTTAAGCTTCCGTTGTATTGAAGTTGCCAAATATCTTAGTCAAGTTATTTGGGAAGAATGATGTGGTATGGAATATTAACATACTAATAAGTGATATTTTTGTAAACAGAAATACAAAGAAAGAATCTTTCTTATTAAATATTCATAGGATTTGGGGCACAATTAGCTTTGTGTTTTAGCAGCGCTTGCTTCTTATCACTATTAGATAGTGTTTTCATTTAGGAAATACTAATTGCAGTTAACATCCTCTATACCTAAGCGAGTACAATTTGGTAAGAGTTGTTTTAGGACTGTGAAATCAGAGCAGTCGCTTATGCTTAAGCTGTGCAGCGATGTTGTAGAGAATTAGATAGCATTTCAGGCTATCCACTCTGATGGCAAGCCCTGTTAATTCAGTTACTGTGCTGGATTAAAGTTACATGAGATGTTGGCAGCTTTTATTCCGGCATACGAGTGTATGGTGCCTGATCGCTACCTCTGCCTCGGTTCAGTAAATGTTTCTGGTCCTTTGAATCATTAACTAGTGCAGTCAGAAGGACGTTCCCTGCATGGGAGATGCACACCAGAGGCAAACTGGGTTGTTATTCACCCCCCAAAAACTTGGCCATCAGGTTTTACTTTAATCTCAGATAAATGTGTCTTTTGGAACCCCTTTATACAGAGCTATCAATTGAACTCTGCATGGGCACTGTAGCAAGAGAGTATGTCTCTTTAGTTCTCGATTGGCTTGGTGATTTCTGGGGGTGGGGTGATTTCTACCAAAAAAGGAAGAAATCTAAAATTATATAACCTAGCAAAGAAGGATAAAAAAATGAATGATATGTTCAACTTAATGTTTTCTGTCAGACTGTTACTCCCATGTCTAGAGATTGTAGTCTGCTCAGACAGTCTGTTCTTCATTTGCGTAGGTCACTGTTCAAATAATAATGATGCCCCAAATAGCTCAACACACATCTTCCATGTAATGTTTCTTAAAGAAGCCCTGCTGTTTGAGAAGCTTACAGGAAGAACTTTTTTCCTTTCTTTGTTTTGAAAGACCAAAGTTTTCTGCTGGTGTTTTTACACATTAGACATTATAGTTTTAACTGTATTGTTAGTGGTATAGAACAAATATCTCTTTAGTTCAACTGCATTAACTTACACTTATGTAGAATAATTTTCTGTGCTTGATAGGTATACCATTTAATGTTTAAAATAAAATTGATATTCTCTTTCTAGATAAAGGATGTATCTTTTCTTATATGACTCCTCCAGACCATTTAGTTTTGCTAGTAAAACAGTTTTAATTTCTGGATATTTCTTGTAAATAATTAGTAGATTTGAAGCTATTAGAAAAAGTTATATGACTATAAAAACAAAGTTATATGACTGTTAAAAAAAGTCAAGTCTGAAAATATCATGTATTTATGTGACATGTAATACAACATAACCATTCAAGTGACTGAACAATTAGGAAGAGATAGGGTGTTTTTCCAACTAGTATTTCAGCTGGTTTCCATTATAAGGTTCCCTTCACCATAATGTGACTCAGGAAAATTATCTTAATTTGGAAACTACTGGACTACTACAGGTTTCATCCTGGTTGAAATACTTTCAAAGTATTACTAGTCAAGAATATTGTATGGGAACTTCTGTTGGATGTACAGTCTACCTAAAATGTTGTCAGTCACAAGAGTTTTGACCTTTGGGACGTTCTTCTTGAAAATGACCTCAACGATCTCCCTCGTATCACTTCAAACTTCACAAGGAGTTTAGCTTACTTTTAAAATGACAGGTTTTGTTTAAAAGAAGATGGTCTTATACCAAGTGAATTTATTCAATGATAAATGTAGCTGCTATGAATGAAATCCAGAAAGTAATGGTTTTTGCATGGACTGTTTGCCTAATTGAATTCTCCTTTAATGTCAGGCTTAATTAACATCCTATTTTGGTAATATTAAAGAAGAGAAATGGGGGAAGTCATTGACATTGACTATTTATAACTGTCCCATGGATGTGGTGTCATTAGGGGGGCCCTGGAAGCTACACGTTTGGTCAGTGGAGAAATACTCCATCATCACAGGAGGTGCTGAAATGTTCTGCAGGTGGTCTTTTCTGAGGACAAGTTGGGCATAAAGTGGAGAAGGTACATTAGAAAAGGTACATTATGAAGAGTGACTATACTGAAAGGCAGGTGGAAGAATTTTGCAAGGAAAAAGGTTTATTCAGGGCTTGGAGTAGTGCAGAATTAGGAATTCACAAAGACATATTAATGTTTTTATGAGTCAAATAAAATAGAAACCCCATCTCCTAACCTATTTTTTTGCATGTGCTGTTTTTCTTGATGTGTGTTCTTATATGCAGAAGGCTTTATTTTTAAACTAGTGAGGAGTTTCTAGTCCTAATTTTGCAAAATGTTTTGCTTATCCTGCAGAGACAGTAATATAGTTCTTTAGAGGGATTTCATTTGTCACTGTAAATGTGAGAAAATGCTTATGCTTCATACATTTGTTTCAACTAAAAAGAATTCTGCAACTGTTGACATTGTCATATTTTAAGACATGACATATTTTAAAAGACGTTTGACGATTTCATAGTTCTTCTGTTTTTGTAGCAAAAACACTGCATCTCCGAGCGTGGCGTCTTCACGCTTTTTTGGGTACTCTCAACTTCCCTGTAGTTACCGTCTGGGGACAGTCCCAAATGGAGCACTTTGCAGATGCAGATTTGCTAGATGAAATTTTGGTATTGGCATGTGGAAGAGGCGTTTTGAAAAGCAGGAATACGACGTGTTAAAGAAATTTCGGCTGTTTGTGAAGGGGTGTTACATAATTCCCAAAGTGCTTTTTGCAGCTCCAGGGCAAGTGCTGAGCAGAACCACATTAAATAGCAAGACGGGTGGACAGGCAAGTTTCAGATGACGGCAAACATCACATTCCCCCAGCCCCTCTTGGGGTGCCCTCTGTTCCCCAAGAGCAGTGGAGGGCGGAGAGGGTTTCACTGGGTTAACGCTGCCCTAGCATGGTCAGACACTGATGGCCAGGGAGGGTCTTCTCCTAAAATGGCTTCTCATTTGGTGTCCTTCCTGTAAGAGACGTGGCAGGGCTGATGCCGAGTGCAGTGATATGATGTGTGATATGCCTTCAACTGCTGGGTTCACTATCGCTATGGAAAAAAGAGCAGTTATTATAAATTCAGGGGATTTAGCTGGTGGTGATCTTATTTGCCTAAGTATGAGCAGTTGGGAATCTATTTCTGCTGTGGTGGGTTGGTTTTGTTAGTTAACTGGGCACTGTTTCCCCTCCATTATTGCTGGGGATTTTCAATTCATGTTTCAGCTGACAGACTAGATCTGAGGGTTCTTATACGTTTTCAAAGCCAGGCTTTATTGGAATTGGAAGGTCACGTAATATGCTGGATGTAATATTAAAATGCTGTTCTTCACTTTCTAGACTTGGCTGGTGTATGTAATTATGTGGATACGAAAAAAATGAATGTGTTTATTTTTCCTCATCATTAGTAGATGGCGGCAGAGTTTTGTCTGGTTGTACTTTTAACTTAGTGATAGCAGAGCAGAACGTGACTTAGATGCCATATAAATATTTAAAAGCAGTGGAAGAGAGGGTTGTGTTCAACAGAGATGCGGTTCCTGCAGCCCACAAAATCACATTTCCCCGGTTTGAAGCTGAGATGGAAGGGCATGTTTTGCTGAATCAGATACTGTGATTCCTGATAAATGTATGTATTTAAAATGTGCCATTATTTAATGGAAAGTTATGAAGGCCATCTAATTCTTTCATGTGATTCTGTGGAAAGCTAAAGGGAGCCTACTGGGATTTCTTTCTCCCAGGCATTTATATGTATTTTTAAAGGGCTACATTGTGCATGGAAGGCAGTGCCAGCTGTTGATTGTCATCTTTCTCATATCTGTGATAAAAAGCCACTCAAGAAGGCTGAAATATGAGAACATCATTAGCTTTCCTACTGGCAGAAGTGCTTAAAAAAGCCACAATGGAAAGAAAATAGATTGCATATTGAAATTAAAAGAAAAAAAAGGAGCAGCAAGGCGGGCAGCTACGATGAGGTTTTGTTTAGATCCTGGAAAAAGCGAAAACATGGCAAGGAGCGTCTGCAGGCACGAAGGAGGAAAAGTGAACTTGTGGCTGCTGGGCAAGGGGGTGTGTGGGAAACCTCTGATGTGCATCACGCCTGACTCCTGCTTGCGTTTTGTTGTCAGAATCCAGCCGGTTGAGTTGTTTTGTGGGCACCAGGTGCTACGTAGGAGTTGGTGTTTACTGGGGCTGACGTGTGTGCGTGGCGCGGCTGACTTCAGGGGCAGAAGGCGATTCTGTTTTTAAACTCATCTTAGGTGGCACTGTAAACGTATTTATTCTTTAATTTAAAATCCACTTGGGTTACTTAAGATAAAAGATGGGGCTTGTTTAAAGATGGAAGATTAATTAAAAAAAAAAATAAGCTAAATGTCCCTACTGTGGCGCATGTAGTTCTGAAGCAGAAAGGCCACCATTTCAAAATAGAAATCCAAAGTAGGCAGTAAGTGGTGCTCTCTGTGTGTGCAGACACGGCTTAAAACCCCTGTGTTACTCAGGATTGCAAACAGAGCCCAGTTACCGTTTTGCCTGAAAATCTTTTGATTGTAATGGGATGAGCAGGGAGAGATGTATGTAAAGCATGTATGCTGTGTATACAACAAACTCCAGTTTTTAAAGTGTATATATTAGGAAGGGAATAAATATGTCATTTTGCACTGCCTCCTAAGGTGGAGGGCGGGAGGCAGGGATGGAGCCGGGAGAAAACAGAGGCAGTGGAAACAGCAGCAATATGTACGCTTGCCTGCCTGTCTCACATTAATGGAACAGCTTGCAAGGTCTACAGGGAATTTGCATTGGCTCTGTCACTGGTATTATTTAGTTGCTTATTTATTGCTAGTGGCTTGATTGTGCTGTATTTTCCCAGCAATGCAAGCTTTTAAAGATCATGTCTGACTCCTTTTGGACAGTGCTGTCCAATTTCTCTCTGCCTGCTACCAGCATGTTGAGACGATCCAAAAGGTAATCTAAGGATTTTACGAGTAATTCTTATGATGTTTTTTAAGATACTTGTTTTAGTATTGTTTGGCTTGCTTGCTTGCTTTATTATTATTTTTTTTAACAGATTAAATCATATTCCTAGTATGTTAGGTACGATCTCTTAATTTCTTAATGATTTGTAATTGTATTCATTGTAAAAATCATCCTGTGCAGATCCAATGATCATTCTGTTTCAAGTATTTATTGAAATGCATTGTTCCTTACTTCTCGTAGTATGTGAATGTGATAAGGGGGTTGTTTCTACAAAATGATGGATAGCTTTACTGAGACCAAGCTGCTTTAGTATTCAGAGTAGCAAAACAGTATTATGATGATACAGACAGCACTAGGCAGGGCTTGCAGATATTTTGACTTAGAGCACACAGTTTTCTTAAAGATATGCATAACCATAATTTTTAAGTCATTCTTAATACCTTTTGCTTTTTTTTTTTTTTTTTTTTTTTTATCCTGAGAGATGTAAATGTGTTAATGTAGTTAATAGGATGAGTGTTTGTAGCCATACTACTCTGTGGATTTTGATAAAATCACATTTAAGTGTGTGAGCTAATAAATGGTATCATATCCAATGCAGTACAGTGGTGTCCCTTAAAGACTAGGATATAGATATCTAATTATTGCTCATCAGGTGCTCTGTGGAGCTTAACGTGTGTCGCCCAAAAACTTACTGGAGGAATAGGCTTGGTAAGGTAGGTAGTTAATCCTGACTAAAGCAGTATATCCAGGTTTATGAGTCAGTGGTGTCAGCTAGTACTGTAATTTCTCGTCATCTGATTTGTTGATACATTTAAAAATCTATGTAAGGCTCAGAGTACAAGCTTTGATTTGATTTTGAGAGTCCACTAAAAATCTTCAGCTATCAGAAATGAAATTAATCTTTTTTAGAGGATTGTAGCTTCTAAATAGAACTATATTGGGGGGGCACTCTATTTCCTGCTATCATTCCACTTTCATGGTTTAAATTTTATCGAAGTTGCCCTCTGTGCTAACAGTGAATTTTAGAAATTGTACTGGTGTTGAAGAAAAATTTAATTAATAAATTTAATCTTAGTTGCAAAGAATTGCATTAGAGATATTACTCTTCAAATACAAGTTGTGTTGTCTTTAGCCTGTTTTTTAAAGGAAAAGAGCTCTTTGAGATTCAGATTGTGTGTTGATCTCTTTGCTCCCAGCAGTAACTTTCACATTCATGGAGCTGTGGTTTCACGGAGGAAAAGAAGTGGCAGGGATAAAGCTCAGTACTTCCTTATGGGTTTCTTGAACTTGGCTGATAAGAGCAAAGGAAGGCAAACTCTTGTCCTGTGCCTCCATTTCCAAAGGATAAGGAGGTAGGACTTGGCTTTCAGGCGCTTCTTGGCCGCCAACTGGTGAGTGTGGAAGCAGCCTGGTGTAACGAGACTCGGCTCACTGCGAGAGCAAGGTGAGGTGGGCAGAGCCAGGAGGAACGAAGGAGTTGAGTTAGTGCAGGTGAGGCAGGATGGACTTTGGTGAAGGAGGACACTCTTCTGTAAGAGAATAACCTCTAATAGACCTGTAGCTTATGAAGTGACATCCTTCCACCTTTCTAAAGACTCACTCCATTCTAGATGGTGTTCCGTGTGCATGAGTAGTAGTAGGCTTCCATACAAAATGGACACCTGCAGTGTTTTTGCATAATAAAAGTAAAGTATTTTTATTTTTCAATATCTTTTTCATGTGCCATCTTGAATTTAAAATGAGACATCAAGGATAGAAACAATTTGAGAGATACTAGCAAGGTTTCAGGTGCAATATTTTGTCAGAAAGCTCCTACTCAAAATTTACAATTCCATTTATTTGTTAGTAGTTGAAGTACAAAAAGAAAGAAATTGATCTGTAAATCTGCTGCTCATCTTCACGGAAAAGAGATGACTTTTTATTGATTTAATCACATAAATGAATATTAGCTATTTCAAAACGATCAAACCGCTCTAGGAGGATTCGTAGCAGAGAGGAGCGGCGCGAAGTCATGTGGTGGAAATCCTATTTCGCGCAGCACGGCATCCACAGCCTTAGAAATGAAATATTTCAGCATGTGTGACAGTTTGCTGGGAATATCACCTTCTGCCGTGCTCTGCTGGCGGCCTGCCTATCCTCTCTGCCATCTCTCCCCCTTGGTGTGGGGGGAGATGGGTAGGCAGGTTGGGCTGGCCTTACGTGGATCGTGATAAATGGGATAGTTGAAACGACACACTCTTAGATGGTAGTTCTTGGCAGGGCATAGTTTCTGAAGACGTGTGTGTACCCAGTAACTTTGCTCCCCAGAGTCACCGTACAGCTAGTGCGTTGCAGCGCCAGGACCTGGGCATTTCTGCGTGTTAACGTTCTCAGGGGTTGGGGCATCTGGGCATTCGGAGTGAAGCACCGTATTGTTAAATGAATACATGGTTTTCCATTTTACTTGGCCCCCTTTCAAAGCACAATGTTCAATTCTTACGCTTAGTTACCGCCTTTTAAACATTAGGGTTGCAATTTACCTTTCTTCTGTGCCATTGCAATCTTGGGCATTTTGAGCAGCAGAGAACTTTTTATGTCAAGTATTTACTGCAATTTTCCTCTGATCTGTTTGTAAAACTTATGTATAGTCCTACTGCATTTGTGATAGATTGTGTGTTTTTAATTCTGGGCTTCTCCATCTTTGATTTCACTCGGCTTTTAATTTGATTTTGCATCGCCAGAGGTAGGTTACTAGTGGTATTCTGACCATATAGCACATTTCTCTATAATGATGCCTTCTGATACGTACTAAACATCCTAAAGGGCTTCAATCCCATATGGCTTCTTCTGCATTAGGAGACAAATGGAAAGGACTCCCCTTTCTCTGTGGTACATTATGTTGAAATGAGCTCTCTCGTGCAGCTGGTGGGATTCTCGCTGCAGCTAATGGTACTGTAAAAGTCAACCATCTGCTCCTCCGGCCAAAGTGGCTGGATTGTTTCTTCTTGAGCGTATTCCCAGAAGGACAGAGAAAGTCAAGAGCAAACTGTAAATACATAAGAGTTTGTCATGGGAGGGGGGACGTAAACATAAATCAGATTTAACTGGCAAACTGGTTCTGTATAAATATTACTCCAGAAGAAATATGAGTATTCCTTGGTTCAAAGGGCACATGGGGTTGGTATTCTAGTGTCAGCTGTACTGAGGCATTACCTACTGAAATGGGATTATGAGAAGATAAAGAATCATTTTGACATATTTAAATTAAAAGTCTCTGTTTTTAAATCCTTTTGTTTCTTTTTGCTTTAGGCGTGTATGCTGTTACAATTTTATAATATTATCAGGAGTGCAGAATTGTGCAAGTGGGTGTGTGTGTGTTGGTTTTGAAAAATTGACTTAGAATGGTGATTTTTACTGTTTCCTCTGTTTTTCAGCAGCTTAATCCTGTCTGGCTGTGACTGTGGATTTTAATAATTTCACTTTTGTTTAGTGTCTTTCTTTTTGCAAAGTTAAAAGATAGGAGATTTGTGTATTGAAGTGACTTGAAAGATAACTCTGGGGGATCACGAGGATGGATTTCTGTTAAGAAGAATGTGCTGGTTTTGTGTCTACAATTGCTATTGATGCTATAATTCTCTTTCCTCTCTTCTGCCATCAGTGAAAGACCACCAGTGATACAGTAATTTAGTAATCTGTTAAAATCACAGAATTAACTACCCTTAAAGTGTAAAACGATCTTAACGACACAAGACGCTTCTAAAACCAGTGATTCTATGGAAATAATTGTATTTCATTATAAACAGTTCCTTGGTAACTGACACAAATGCTTTTTGTTATTGAAATACTCAGGAACAATAAGAAAAGCCACCTTTCACTGGGACATAAATGACTGAGCGGGAAATTATCAGGTGGCCAAGAGCGCGTAAATGGTGCTTTCTGATGCTTTGGTGCGTTTGTGTTAACTTTTAAGCTACCATAACAGGACCCTGATAGACAGTGAGTCCACACAGATCCCTCCAAATGTATGTGGTGCCTTTTTTATGCTGATTCATCTAGATTGACATTAAAAGCTGTGCCTGTCGGAAGGATGCCACCTCCTCCATATATACGGTGTCACTTTGAAGACAAACAATTAGTTTGATGCTAGCAGAATACTTTTTGGTGGTAACATAAAGCTAATCTTAATTATGGCATAGACTCATGTTTTTAACTTTAAAGTGACAGCTGTCATGTCACACATTCCCTTGCTCAAATGAATAAAGTAAAGAACGTTTCCCTTATGTTGAGAAGGATGTGAAAGACCTGGAGATCTGATGATTGTTATACTACTTGGCTCCAACTTTTTACCTAGCTCAGTGTATTAAATGGCCTCCTGACACCCCTGGTTGGAGAGAAAATTTAATTCAAGTTACTTTTGCTAATGTCTCAATATGGCATTAGGACAAAAACATTTTTTGGGAGGAGAAAAAAAATTCTACCTTATCTTCTGAGAAGCTGTTTATGAGAATAGTCTTTTGGATGGCATGAAAATGCAGTGGGCATTTTGCTCACTAACCTTTTGGGGAGCTTGTAGTACACTCCCCATTACGGGATATTTGTGCTACTTAGGTACAATGAAAGAGACCAGTGTGCCATGAATGGATGGAAGGTCCTCTGAATATCTAAATTAAGTGTAATGATTCAGGGAATACACCCAGATTGTTTGTGGTTTCTAATCCATTTTGGAATGTGTTTGGTGAATCGCATTTTAACTTAATTTTCATTGGCTGTTTCATTGCTGTTGGCCCTGCTAGACTGAAACCCAAAGTGTCCTGCAGGGTTAACACTGAAGTTTTCAGCCTTGAAAGCTCTTTGTTGGGATGGAAACTCTCTTGAATGAATATTTGGCTGTAGCCCAGGACAAACCAGTTTTTCAAGTCAGAACTTTTGTGGAGAGGAAACTGAGAAACACATAAATCGTTGACGATTTCATGAATTATTTGGATCCTTCCCATGAAGGAGGCTGCTGAATATAAAATAATTTTACACTGATGTTTTAAGAGAATGAAAAAAAAATATAGGGGAAAGAGGCTGGTTTCAGAAGAGGTAGGAGGAGAAGGAAGATTCTGAATTTCACAGAGGACACAGAGATCAGTGGTACTATGGAAAATGAGACAGAAAAATTACATACTGGCATGCAGTTGGCCTGGAAATGTGCAATTCTTGTGTTTAATTGAAGTCGACACATTTGGGTTTTGGAATCCTCACAAAGCCTGTGCATCTGCTTATTTCAACTGTTGTTTGGCTCTGGCAAGTGAATTTTACATTTGGAGCACCCATCAGTTTAAAGCGCTGAGATGGACCTGTAGATGTATCTGGTTCTGAGGACCCTTTACCCATGCTTTGACATTTGCAGGTCCTTGTTCTTCTCTGATGAGGTGCTGGGTTGTGGTGAGGAGCAAACTAGGAGGGAAGTTCTCTGGTGCCCTGGGGATTCCCGTTATTTTAATGGCAGCTGAATGCTGATGTTAACTAGGAAGTGTACACCTTAAGGGCAATATGTTTTTTATAAGAAGCAGACCTTATTTAAGGAACTGAGGGAAACAATGCATGGCATCTCATCTTCTATCACCATGCACACCTGGAGGCAAATAACTGAGTTTTCAGTCAGGTGCTGAACACAGCATTGATCGCCATTCTCGTATTAAGAAAGTAGGCATTATTTTTCAAAGCATCAAGGAAAACATCTTTGAAGTGGTTTGATTCCACATTTGTATGTAAATACTAGATAGTCCCTGAATAGTTTTTCCTGGTCTGTAGCCCACAACCTTCTGGTTTTGCAGTTGTTTTGAAGACTACAGGGTAATAACCCAAGTGCTCTTTAGAGTAGATTTTTAGATAAAATAATAAGCACTTCAGTAGCGAAAACTCAACGTTTATTCCAAACCTCTTAAAAGTTTAGTTTATAAGACTGTTCTGGCATGCTTGCTTTTGGTGCTACATCAGCTGCTGGTAGAAGAGTCCAGAGAAGCGGGGTTCAGGAGGAGAATGCTCATGTGTCCTGCACAGGGGAGTCCTAGCGCCAGCTCTGAAACCCAACCCGCTTGGTACCAGTCTCTCTTGGCTGTTGTTTTAGGCAATGCTATGCAAGTAAGTTGGACGTGCTTTGGGACTGTAAGCTTAATAAATCACGATCTTTTCTACAAAATGCCTCAAGTTTGAGGAGTGGGTATTTGAGTGTGATATTTTATATGATGATAAAGCCAAGTCATGTGTTGAAAACTTAAGCAAATGTTAGGTGTATATAGCGGTACGATGCGTGCTTTAGTCCCCCCGTATCCGTTACTGCTCGCTGTGTTTGCTTAATACTAAGCACAGCGCTTCAACTACTTCACAATTAATAAAAGATGTAAATGTTATTTCACGTGTTTTATTTGGTGCCAGAGGAGTTACTTTGGGTATCATAAGACCCTGCCAGTGAGCATGTACTGCAGGAGAGTCGCCGGGTTCCAGGGAGACGTGAGACTCTGAGGATTAAAATGCTCTGCAAGCACGTATGAGAACAGGCTTCCCCTCAATCTTTGACCTCTAAGGAAAATAGCTTGAATCCTGCAGTGGCATTTGAAATGACTTATTTCCAGTATATTGCATGTTTTCCTGTCTTTTAATTTTGTTCCAGTCTTGATTGCATGGTAAATTAGTATGTCACAATTAGCAGACTTAATTTAAATTCAGCGTGATTGCTATGGAACTTGAAGACCTGATTTACCTTAAGTGTTTGTGTTTGTCTTCCTTTGTGTCTTCATTCTTGTACTTTCTGTGATTGTCATGGGTTTTGTTTGGTTTCATGCTGGCCATGCTGGTTTCAGACTTTGTGGTAGAACTGAACTGGTACAGTGAGAAAGCTGGGACATGGTAATATGCTTGGCTCCCAGAAGTGTAATTTACAACAATTTTTTACTTATACAGAAATAGACTAATATAATTTAACAGTCCTTTCTGTACTGTGTCTCAGAGAAAATATGGACCATCTTTGTCAGTGCTTGTGACTTTTTGCTCAAGTTTGTTACACATACTTTGTAAAAAGAATGCTTACCTGTTTCTTGTTCTTTTAATTATGAATAAGTACCTAAAACATTCAAAAAGCTTTTACTGGTTTCTTCATTTGCCTTCTGATCCAATTTTACAAGGGGTACATTTGTTAAATCTCTGTGTTTTTTTTAATAGCTGTGTAAATTATGGCTCTGTGATTTTACTAGGATCTAGTTTTTTCCAGATTTCTTTTTTGAGTCCTTTTTGTCACCACTGCTACTGTCTATTTATTTTTGATACATTCATGTATTTGTACTTACTGCTCTCCACCATCTTACTGCAAGTGGAACTGATTTTGATTTTAATCTTCAACCTTCTTAACTAGAACAGTTTTAAAAACGAGGCGATGGCAGAAGTGCTTTACTCTTTGGCACAGACTGCAGTAAGCTTCAACTCTCAGCTTGAGGCTTTTAACGTTTGTGTTTTTCTTCTGCTTAGTTTTGTGAATGATTGCTTCAGCTTCAAGCTCCTAAAATTTCAGAACTCTGCATGTGTGTGTATCTATTTGTAGTATGTGTTTGTACAGTTATTAAACGGGAACGACCATCTTTGAATGAAAAACTGATAGCAATTGGGTAATGAACATTTGGCTCAGATAGCAAGGAAGCTTTAGACAAAAGAATGAGTTTTACCATGTAATCAGGCTTGATTGTTTGAGAAGCTTACCCTTGCTGGGAGATCAGGGTCTGCTCTTTGTGCCAGGGTGGGATCTGCACCCTGGGCCTCCCCCTCTTCAGCTGCCTTCTGTGGTTTCATTGCCCCGTTAACTTGAAAGGCCTTCTAAGGGCGTATTTTTGTTATTATTTGCAAGTTGGACGCTTTTTTCATTTGCTATACACTGCAGTATAGTTAACTAATGTATTTTTGTAAGTCTTTTTTGCATGTCTTTTAAGTTTATTGTTTTTATCTGAGAGGGCAGTTTGGGGACAGACCTGCCTCCCTAAATGAGTACAACAGTATAACTGTGAATTTATACTAGTTTTACTTGCTACAATGAGCATCTTCTGTGTCCACAGAACTCCAGCTCCTGTCTATCAACTTCTTTGACATTTAGAGCGAACTCTTTCCTAGATATCCTTTTTCCATCTCTGTGATTCAATAAGTGTATTGATTAGAAGAGTCCCGAGCAGCGTTTCTTTCTCCACAGCTGAAGGGAACAAACTGAGCAATATGTATTCTCTCTGGATGAGTGTTCTGGCTCACGGCAGCATCGCAGCATGTGCCTCTCACCTTCCCCTTGCTTTGGTGGGAGCAGCTCTGCCCAGCCCCTCTTGAGCCCAAGCGGGCAAAGCACGGCACCTTCTTTTCTAAGACAGATTAGTCCTGAACAAATGGCAAAAGTTTTGGAGCTTACTTGACAAGATTACAGTTTTGTAAGGTTGGATATTTTCCTTATATGATTTTTAGGCTATTATCAGCCTACCTTAGCAGCCTCAGGCATTGCTTATATTTTTAGAGATATTTCTGAGGATTTTTCTGTGTGCAAATTGTTCTCAGTGCTTCTGTTTGAAGGCCTTTGGAGACTGAACGTGTGTCACTGTGTGTGCACATGCACATTTTAATACTTTCACAGGAAAGTGCTTTTGCCCCTCTTGAAAAAATGAACCTTTCTTCATTGAACTGCCTTTACAAGTAACTTGTCCTTACTAAGAGATGTTGCTAAATTGATATTCATTCGGGTTGGGGTTTTTTTTTTGGTTTGTAAGAAGCTGCTAAGCTTTGGGAAACATTATTGCCTTAGAAAGGGAGGGTCTTCTATAATGAAAATACAAAGTGCACTTTCACCTTTTCGTTTAGAAGCAAAATTAGAATTTTAAAGTATCATTATTAAGTAGGCAGATTGAGACTGAGACTTTGATTTTCTGGGTCTGCTTCATTATCTTCTGTGCTTTGCTATAGGGGATGAACTTGTGAATTATTTACCTATTCAATAAATATATTTTTTATATTGAAGCTCTGCAAAATACAGAAAGGGAGAGCTGCAGTCCCAGCACAATAAAAGAAGGTGGTTCTCTTAGCGAGCGATAGCTGGAGTGATGTGTGGGTCAGAAGCGCAGGAGGAATGAGGGGGTCAATGTACCAGCAGTGCAAAGCATGATGATATGTTGCAGCTTATCTTGGTGGATTTATTTTTTAAAGGTCAGATATTTTGGGTCCTATGGCTTCTGAGGTACATTCAAAATATCTGGGAAGCCTTTCTGTCAAAAGCCACGTAGAACTGAACAATTGAGGGATGGTGATTTTACCCAAAAGTACCTGAAATGGGGAGGAATTGGTTGTAGATGAGGACTTGGGGACTGGGTTTCTTGCCTAACAGTATACTCTCCCTGGTGTCTGCTCTTGTGGCATGTTTGGTCAGATGAGGTGCCCTGGACAACCTGTTCAGGCTTGTTTGTACTCTAATGGATTGGAAAGTGCTTGTAAGCTAAATGTGCTGGTTATTAGGAAAGTTAATGTTGTCCATCTTGTCCCTCGGAGAGCTGAGGATGACAAGTAGTGAGGCTCATTTGCTAAGTAGCAGTTGTATCAGGGATGGAAGCCTGGCCCAGCACTCCCTAGCCTCGGAGTTTGCCTAAAAGCCAAAGTAAGACTGAAATTCCAGCTAGTATGAAAGCATACCATAAGCATAAAATTCTACCAAACAGGCACAAAACCTGAAACTCTTCAGTAGGGTTGTTACTGTTGACCTCCATGTCTGGAAAGATGAGTCTCACCAAGATGGCACAACCTTTCCAGTGTAGCTGAAGAGGGCACAGGACCTCTCCACCTTTTCCAGACTACAGTTTGGGGATCAAGCTGTCAGCTCCAGCAGCAGGGAGCCCTCAGTGCAAACCAGCGGAGCTGCTGGCTACGGATGGGGACACTTGCCTTCCGCTTACAGACTAAGCCTTTTCAGCTCATGCTCTGCTGAACAACAAGTATTTTTACATTCCCTTTTTTTTTTTAAGGAAAACACCATTCAGAGGCAGATATCATTATATTTACACTTTATTTTTTTTCCTTCTCATTCCCCATGCTCTGTACTAGGGTTTCCTTAGAGCAGTGTCAGCGCTGGCATTTGCTCTATCTGGCAGTTAATCACGTCAGACCTGATAATTTGTGTGAAGCAGAGGAATAGCTTTTCCATTTCTATCGGGTTGTGAAAATCTACATAGTTACAAAGGTATCAGTGGAACATCAGTATCTGTCTTTTACGAGCTTCTCTATAGCCTATTGAAAAGATTTTGGCTGTGAATTATCACTAGAAAATAAACTCTGGATGATGGTTTTTTTTTAATTTGGTTTTGGTTTTTATTTACTATTTTTTCATTAAGATCATAAAAGATTACTCTTTGATTTATGTATTTGACATAGGAAAAGTGTAGTTTTCATGGCCCATGTGCATTGGTTTTCTTTGTCTAACCTTCAGAATATGTATTTTTAAAATCTGGCATATAATTTAGTTGCAAACATCTTATTCCCATTTATATTCATCATGCTCCCACCCTGGTTATTGCTCTGCTGTATGACCATGTGAAAATCTGTGCTCTGTGGGGAAAAAGCAACTCCATTGACACAGTCTGATTTGGAGATTATTTCCAAAGTAAGGTACTGTTAGAATAGCTTTTAAATTAGATAGATAATTTATCCTCACATTGAGGTTTGAAACTGCAATTAGCTGATAAAGAGCTAATTTGTAACATTTCTTGATACTTAAACTAAGAAAATGCTTTGAAACAAAATGAAGAGAACTGTTCACATTGTATGCCACATAGCAACTAAGTGACTTCTCTTTTTATTTTATGAAAGCTTTATATTCAACCTCACTTTCTAATCTGGGAAAGCTGCTTCTTTCCATTTTCAGCTTGTATGCTTAGTTTTCTGGATACATCTTTGGGGAGTGAGTTTAGAAAGGTTGGGGTTTTTTTGGTATTCCACACCTGTATATCGTTGTAAGCTACATGGTGAAAAGATTTGAAACAATATAAAATCACTTTGTCATTTCGTTCTTGAATTTGTTTGCTTGAATTTTCTTGAGGGAAAAAAAAAATGTTCTAAAACTATATTCCATCAGAATTGCCGAGCAGAGACTTATTTAAAGAGCAGTTATGCTACACGAACCATTTAATAATAGATTTGGAGGAAATGGGAAATAACAGTGTGCAGTTATGCTTAGTTTTCATTAAATCATTCTTTCACACTTTGTGATGTAACTTCATGGCAGTGTAATGCATAACACAACTGAAGGAGGAGATAGTAATGCTAGAGGAGGTCGCTGTGTATTTTCTCCCATTAAATAACATCTATATTTATTCTGGGGTGACTCTTCCATAATCAGAGAATCTTTTTTTCTTATTTTTTTTTTCTTTTCATATAAGAACAAAGACAGCTTTGGGATATATTTGCAATAGGAGGGGTATTACAGAACAAAGTGGCTTGATTTAGCTCAGAATGGCTGTACCAGTCATTGTAATGTGTTGTGACATTTCATTTTGTTTGGCTTTGCAGAGTTGTTTCTATGTTATTAATAATGCAAAAGGTCTGGGCTATACAGCATGGGGTAAGCAGGTGTACACCAGCCTCACACATTAGGCAAATTAGACATAAATTATGACAATTTCAGCCTTTTCTTTTCTAATTTCTTAACTCAAGGTGATGCTGCTTCTTGAATTTGAGCTCTAAATGAAGAAGTGGAAAGGTACATCTAACATGTAGCTTGTTCTAGATGAAAGGAAAATGGTCTTTCATGCAAGTTAATTCCTAAATACTAAGGTGTTAATTTTCCTTAAAACAAAAGAACCAGTCTACATCAATTAACTGCATGCTTTGTAAGTCTTGCATTGCTCAGTGCTCTGGTCACTTCAGTTAATGTGTTTGTTAGCATGCTGAAATATGTGGCATTATGAAAAAAGATGTTCTTCATGTTCTTTTCCCCATGCTCCCTTCGGATCTCTGTAGAGAAGCTCAGCCCACACTTCTCAAGTTGACTCAGACCTTTCATTTCCATGCTCCTTGTCTCACAGAATTCACATCTTTCCACAGTTATCCACTCGCTGACTCTAATTTACTGGTGCCGTCATGAGGCATGGGAACACACAGCTCAAATACAAAAGGGAAAAGCTTCAGCTGTACGGGCAGGATGGTAGGGCTTTGCTTTGATTTCATGGCAAAGTGGTGACCACTTTCCGAGGAGATTTTCCTGTGCCTCATAGATGACCGTGCAAAATTTCTTCCTCTGAAGCAGCTCATCCATTGCACAGATCTGGATTAATATGAAATAGGTGCTAAAAGAAAACAAGAGGGAGGAAAATGAAGCTTTTCATCTGACATGGAAAACCCTTGAACACAGAACGGAGCGTGGTACAATGGTCAACTTCAGCAAGCTGAAAAACTTGGAGCAAAGTCATCAGACATGAAAAATAGACTTATTAGTCCAGTTGATCTCCTCTTATGAGCTTGAAAACAACAGGCAATGGAAATTCAAGAAAAGCCTGGCTTTTGGGACAACTCACATCTCTTTCTATAGTTGTGTTTTTAGGAGGCTCCTTCTCCAAAAATCCCCATGAAAAATACGTGGTGTAGGGTTTGGTTGTCCAAGGTGGCACTAGTAGCATCCGAAGACCAGAGCAATAAGGACAGGCTTTTAACTAGAACAATTATTTTTGTAGTAGTGCTTTGGGTTCTTGTAAATGGACTAAGGCTGCATTTGTGAAGATTGGAGATGAGGATGTTGGAGTAGCTGAGAGCTTTACCTGGCTGGATGGCAGGGAAGGACAGTCTAGAAGTGCACTGGAGAAAGAATCCCTAGTAATTTGGTCTGGATGAGGTAACCAGGAAGGGATCCAAATTAAGGATGTTTCGCCACTCATGGGACTCAATGGCAGGAAATATATGCTGTTTTCCTGGGTGACACTGGGAAGAGGATGGTGCTGTGTCTGTTGTGATGGAGAATCTGCCTGTGATCTTTAAAAAGTTGCTTGGTGGACTTGGGCTTCTCTCTCCTACAAGTCTTAAGCGAGCACAACTGGGTTTCCTTAAAAGAAAAGTGTTTATTATAGGAATGTGCAAACCACCAAACCCACCCCATGATCAATAACACTTTTCCCCCCAGTTATTCCAGGATGAATAACTTTTAAACTATTCTTGAACATGAAAAAAATAAAAATCAGTTGAACCAGATGCTTACTTATTCTTATCTATTTTAGAGAACTAATTATCCCTGTTGTTGGTAGTGCTAAAGCTTACAAAATTGCTTCCATCTTTGAATTACTATAATTAAGACAATAACTTCCACATCTAGTTAACACTGCTGCGCAGCTGGTTCATTCATTGACATGCAGATTTTGGATTTTGTAAATTTTCTGCCATTGTGAATAAAAATTTTAAATACTTATTTTCATTTCCAAAATGTCTGTTTCTCATAAAGAAGTCTTTGTAACGCAAATCAACTGAAACCAAACTCCTGTAACATCAGAGGAGAATCTAGTTAAATTTGGTGAGGTGATAGTGTATTTTAGGAACATGTGTAACCACTGATAGCTTTTGTAGGTATGATGGCTCTGAATTTTGGGTCCCATTTAGTAGGGTTTTGGGCTCACTGAATTAAATGTCAGACATGGAACGAGCCTGATGTACTTCAGAAACGTTACTTTGGAAGGAGTTACTGGTTAATGCAAGAGTTAATCTGTTGCTCTGGCAACCTGAGGTGGTTTACAAAACTAAAACCTCAATTAAAAATCACTAATATTAATAAAATGCATTAATGATCTAACCAAAATGTGATTTAAGCTATACTTCCTCTGTGCATCTTCTTGCTTCAGGTTGATTTCTATGAAAGCCTACAGGAAGATGTGCAATCGGTGCTAATCTGGTTTACTTCCATATTCAGCAGCTTCAACTATGAGAAATATTTCAAGGCCTATAAATTCAGATAGATTTTGAGAAACTTCCTTGTCATTATCCATTTCTAATAACCAGCAACGCCGTGAAATCACTTGATAGTGCTGTTGGTTATTTTTGGTGGCCCTTGCTTTCGTTGCATGAATGCCTCATGGACAGTAATCAGTTTTGCTCGGTGAGTCAGAGGTGTCCCTTGGCTAAACTGCAAAAAATAAAGAATCAGAGAAGATAAATGAAAAATAAAGGTAGTGATTGATGCCGAAACGGAAACATTGATTTCTTTTTCAGGCTGAAAATACATACAAAGCAAGGTGTACCGATGGTGCTTGCTTTAGAGGCTCGACATCAGGTTGTCTGTTGGGTGGGTGGGAGGAGGTGCATTGGTTGAGGAGCCCCCTGACTGCGAGCAGCTCGCAGGTATGCTACTGAGCGTCCTCATAAATAACAGTGGCCGTGGGTGCTGGCTCCAGAGCGCATTTCAGTGGGTCCAAAACCAGTGTCTGATTACCAGACCCACGTCCCATGTCCCGCAGTGTTCAGTTTCAAGAATGTGCTGGGAACGCTTCAGTACACGCAACAAATGTTATTTTTACTGCAGGCAGGGAAGTTAACTCTAGAAATAGTAGAAGCACAATTTCCGTAGTGATGGCAAAGGCATTGTTTTAAACTGTTCCTGCATACACTATCCATTTTGCTCTGTGTGTTCAGAATGAAATCAAGCTGCTCTCGTCCTCTCACAGATTTCCAGGCTTGGGTGGCAGGGGAGGGCAGGGGGTGGCAGCAGCAGGGGTGTTTTCATGTTGACAGCCCCCCAAAAGGCTCCCCTGGCTGGAGCTCGACCCTGCAACTTCAGGCAGTACAGAAACTCTGCGCTGTTAAGATCATATTTTGCCTAAACTGGGAGACCTGGAGGGGTGGTGGTGGTTGAAATTTTGAAGTGGGATCTGAGAAGTAAAGGGTTAACGAGACCCATAACAAATTGTGAGAGGAAAAGGAGGGTCAGGGTCAGGCTCACCTTGCACTTAATGAAAATAGCAAAACTTTGGCTTATAAACAAATAATAATGCTTGCAATCTCTCTGGACTGGTTAAGAACTTTATTTTGTTTCTAGCTGTATACTCAGAGGTACATAGGTAGCCTTTCCTCTTTCTTCTCAAGAAAACATTTAGTATTGTTTGATGAATTTGTGAACAGTAATAAACAATAATTATTGCAATTTAAAGGATGAATAATACGATCTCCTCATTATCATTGGCCTTGTAGCTCAGTTTTGAGCCCAGTACTGCCTGTCTGGCTGGAGCACGTCTTCCAGGAAATCATTTTTTCTTCATTTGAGCTGTTTCTGCCAACACTTAAATTGACTAGTTTGAATTTCTTTGGCACAAAGCCCTGGGTAAAGGCAGCTTTGCTGCTTTCATATCATATTTTAGCTGTTCTTCTTTAGGAGGTGCTCAAATGCTGTTGTAGTGGCTTCTTGGGGGAGATCGCCCAACTGAAGTATTCATGTTGCCTTCTCCCCTCTCCACTCACCCACCCCTTTATTTGTTTTGGTGTGTGACCAGCCCAACTTACTCTTATTCCCTAGTTTCTCTGGGATTCCAAGATCTATTTAAAGCTTTGTGTCTGCATCCAGAGAGCTCCCTTCAACCAGTAGAGAGCATGGTTTTATTTGTTTGTATATTTTTCTCATCGTATAACGTAGATTCAAGAAAATAGAAATTCTGGTTTTAGGCTCTGTGTTTAAGCTTTGTCTTCTTGCCAACACACATGGTTCATAGAAAAGGCTAAATGGGCCAAAGTGATGTTCCCCTTTCCCAGGTTAGAGATCCAGGGAAACTGAAAGTTATCCAATGTGGGGGTGTAAAGAGAATAATTTTTTTAGTCCTAACTTGGGGCTAGGCTTTCACTCCAAGCCATTCCCTTCTCTGGGTAGGTTTGTGTAAACCTGACCTATTTTAATGGGTCTCAGCTGTGCTCACACTTAACCCTTTCTCTTTTGGTTCCTTATCTTTGCAACCACAGCAGAGAAAGTAGCCTTGTAAAACTCTGTTCAATTTGGCAAATGCAGGCAAGCAGTTAAAAAGCTCTGAGTTTGGGACAGTTCACGTTCCTCCTTACACTGTGATTTAAATATACGAAGTTTCCATAGCCAGCTCCAGACTTTGCTGTGGTAAAGTGTATTTTAGAAACATTTTAGCAAAGGGATATCACCATAGAGGATGGGGTTCTGTTTTCTCATTATGCTAGCATTAAATATGGAGCAAGGTCTTAAATTCTTACATTGTAATTTGTATTAATATAGCCAGGATTTTTTTATTTCTTACATAGTAATATATCTTATATTAAAATACTCAGGACTTCTGTGTTGTGAGAATGATTTTCTAGTAATAGAAACACAATGTTTATCTGGTATTAATGTGGGAATTGAGCATTCTGGGCTTTTTTTCAACCATTACAGGAATAGGGTGACTGAAAACATATTAAATAAGTCCACGAACAGAGATTTTGAGCTTCTTAAAATCAGGCTGTTAAGTTTTTCCATACGAGGCACACAATGGCAATCAGTTTTTGGATGGACTGTTGTTGAATAATACATGAATGTAAATGGATATTGTATGGAATCAGTTGGATAATTTTGAGGAATGCTTTAAGTACACTAAAGAGCCTGAATAGCAGTTAATGGTGCTTCAACTTTATTACTGTTTATTATAGTTGGCAGTGCGGTTGTATTTTTATTCTGCGTCGAGTTCTCTAGTTTCCTATAGAACAGCAATAAAAAAAAAGCTTACAAATAATAATAGTCAGATGCACTGTATCCTGTGGCAGCAAAACAGTTTTGCATTAGAGTGTAGTTGTTGGCAGTCTGAGTGTGTTTATTGTTGGGCAGCTCCAGAAGATCAGCCGGTGTGGGAAGGATGGAGGCAGATGTCAGCGTTCGGAGCTCTGGAAGCAGAAAGGCTTTGCACGGGCTTACCAGAACCCAACGTGGAGCTTCACAGGGCACCTCTGGAGCTGGGCCAGCGAGCCCCTTGTTCAGCCTTTGCTCAGCCTTCCCTGCTCCTCTCTGTTCCCCCTATCAAGAACAATGTGATTTTGCTGACCTGTTTTGAGAAACGCTGAAGTAATCAGAAATGTTTCTGCCATCTAGAAAGCAAGTTAGAAGGACGTTGGATAAATGTATGTAGATTGAATACTTGGTGGGTTGTGAGACTTTTCTGGGAACTTGGACTCTTCATCCTGTTTAAACAACAGGAAAAGTGGCGATCAGAAAGAGGTTTTGATATCTAGTTGCTCTTGGTCACAGCTCCCATGATTTAAAAATGTTTCCCTTGCCCATCATAACTACTTTTATCATCTTTAGAGCTAAACATTTGCTACTAGGAATCACAGACTGGGAAGCAAATGGAGGAACACATCATTCTCTTCATTTGGCTAAGTTCCGAGACTCCAGTGGGGAAAAAAATAACCCTGAACTGCCTCATGTGGAAGTGCCACTTTTCTTTGCTGGAACAAAGTTGTGGCAGGGAGTGGAGTTGATTTGGCAAAGGGCTTGTCTGAAACTTGCTTTGCAGAGTTTTCTATGTGTGTTGCCACACGTATTCACAAAGATTCATCAATCTCAGATTGCACTGGAACAGGTTGCCCAGAGAAGTTGTGGTTGCCCCATCCCTGGAGGTGTTCAAGGCCAGGCTGGATGGGGCTTTGAGCAACCTGCTCTAGTGAGAGGTGTCCCTGCCCATGGCAGGGGGGTTGGAACTTGATGATCTTTAAAGTCCCTTCCAACTCCAACCATTCTATGATTCTATGATTAGTAATCCCACTCACCTGCTGATTTGTGCTAACACTTTGCTTTGTACTTCTGACTTTGCCCTAAGGAATATGCTCTGTTTTCATATAGTAATAGCCAATAATTGTAACAGATTTATTTGCTAGATTGGATATTGGTAAGAATAGCTGCAGTACTCTGAGGTATTTTACAGTTTTCTGCTTTTTGTGTGATTTGTAAAGCATGAGTTGCACAGATTTTATGTACCAGGAGCATGTTGTCAGCCATCTGTAGTAGCCTGTGCAGTGTGAGATACAGTTTTTATATTGTTTCCAGTGTATTAAAACACGCACCGCTGACAAAGTACCTTTTGGGCCCTTATGTTTATTTCTTTGCAGGGTTACTACTGAGCCTGAGAGCGTGAGGAAATACTGAGCTAAGTACTCAGAGATTCCTCCTTAACTGAAAGACATTCTGCAGGACCTGCCTTCAGGTGCTTTTGTTCATCTGACCATGCCTTATTGTTTATCTTTCCTTCTTTCAGCTGTCGGACAAGCAACAGAAAGAGTTTGATCGTAACATCCAGCACATCTCCAACTCTCCCGCGACCACATTCCCCTCTTCATGGGCACGCAGGTAACCCCCTGGGGCTGCTTTATCTGGGAATCATTAGGAAAAACGTCAGTGTTCATTGTACTGAGTTTGAACATATTGGTACTCTGTGTCAAAATATGCTTTTTGAAACTTAATCTGACTGTGGTTTTTCACCTTTTCTAACTTGTAAGAGGGTCTTTATAATATCAAAATAAACTGTTTATGTCCTCATCTGTTCTTCACTTTCTAGTTCATAACCATATCTATGCTCCATTCTTTCTGTGGAATTCAGTCTTACGTCCTGCAGAAGAACCTGAGATGGAGAACGAAGTAAAATAAAAGAAATTAATTTAAGTAAATATATTGGGTTTGGGTCTCCTAGCATGAATAATTTGTACCAGTGATTTAACGGCAGTTCTCATGAGAAGAAACATCCTGCTTGTTTCTCTGTGCCTCGGGCAGCCCGGCAGCTGTGCCCTGTGCCATCTTATGGGCTCTCCAGATCTTTAGAATTCTTTTCTTTTTTCTTTTTTTAACAAAGTGCCAGTTTTACTGTGGCAGCAACTGGGAAATGCTCATTTCAGAGCAAAGGGGCAACTGCTTGTTAGTCATCGAGGTGAAGTGTGTCGAGAGGTTCTTTCTGTAGAAAAAGAAAGAATGATTGTTGAACCTACAGGAACCATGGGTTTTTCAGAAGGGTCATGCATGCAGATTCAACAGCTTGCCTGAACAGCATGTTCCCTTGATGCTTTTATTGCTGAGGGAGGTAGGTGATATGTGACTACATTGTTTGCAATATTTCAAAATGCCAGAGAAGAAGGTTGGGCTTTCAGGTATGCCCTGATGGGCACCAGTCAGTGGCATGAAACAGCTTGAATGTTTGAGGTGCATCACCCACAGTGGAGCCTGTCTGGAAGCACATCGCTGTTGCATGTAAGACAAGTAACAGTTGTTTTCATTATAATCAGACTTTCCTCCTCCTACATGGCAGGATGTTCTGTAAATACTTCCTGCAGCCTGAAAGTAAGGAAATGCTGAGAAAGAACAGCAGATTGATAGTAGCTCAGCTATAAGGAGCCATCTGCTTCTGTTAGCAGAGCATTGCATCTCAAGAGGTGATATCAGCCCGTTGAAAGGAAAAAGACCACCAAACATTGTTCGGGGATGCCCATGAAATCCTTAACCACTCGAAGTTTCCATAAAACTTTGTCATACTTGTTTGTGTATGTCATAGAAAAGTCATAGAAAGTTGGGGGAAGTTTTTAATGACATTGTTGCATTAAAATGGCCCATAATTTTCCAAATGAAATGTTAACAAAATCTTAGAATTAGTATATTAAAAACATTTTCTTCTTGCTTCAGCATCTCAGATAAAAGACAGAGCCAAAAATATGCGTAGGGCAATTCCCTTTCACGTCAAACTCACCTGGTTCTGTTGTGCATGATTTTGATAGTGATAGCTTTGTAAAATTTAGTTTCAATAAGGCTTTTTGTCCTGGTAGAGATTCTCCACTTCATTACATTGTGCTCTTTACATTGTTCTTAGTGTCAATATAGGTTGTATTTACCAAATTCTAAATTAGCTGTACAAGGCTTTTAAGTAAAATGATAGAGAAGGATGCTCCTCAGAACATGGAAGAAGTGTCATTGCTTGGCAGATTGGAACAAGATGCTGATTTGATCATTGCTCAGAAAACAAAGGCAGAAATGTTCACAATAGAAACATTTATATTTTCTTTTTATTTGCTTTTCACCACTGTCTAAAAAATGAAAAATTGCTCGTAGTGGTTTTGGTGCTGACTCAGGTTTTACAAACTTATCTTTTATTAGAAGTATGTGGCTGTCTTCTAGGAACTAGAGTAACTAATCAGTGGTATGCCATTTTTCCTCAGCAGTATTGTCAAATATTTCCATTTTTTGTTCTGATGTTGCATGTGGGATTTAAAACTATTAATTAAAAGGATATCCTTTGTGACCACCAAGAATAGCCGGTCGAGCACAGAAAGATAAATTACTCGTACCCTGAGTTCTCTACTAGTACTATATTTAGGAGTCTTCCCTGGGAAAAATAATTTATTCAAGAGACAAAAGTAGATGAAATTTAGAGTAGAGTCACAAATATTTTCTTAAGAAATATCATATATGAGATGTGAATTTGAAAACAGGCTGTGATATTTGTTTAGTATTTGAACAGACTCTATCAATCTGTTTGTTCAGGCAGACACTGATAAGTTACCAGGAAATGCAAGAGCCTCTCCCTGGCCTCTTTTGTCTTGATATGCTCTTTTTACTGCCCTTCAGAACCTCTCTTGGGAGTCAAAGCAAGCACACTGAGGAATCAGGGAGGCTTTCTAAACTGTTTCTATTCAGAAGCTGCTCTAAATCCAAGTTCTGTGTAGCGCTGGCCTCAGGAGCTGGTCTGCAGTATGTAATGTGAAAGTCGCTGGGTGTGAGAGAGCGCAGTTGAGTGCCCACCAGGCAAACCTGCCTCCTAAAGGGCACTGATCCAGGCAGATACACGTACTGTCTGAAACAGCATCCAGGTAAGATGCCAGGCAATTTCATATCCTAGAAAATTTAGAGGAAAAGTAGTATTTAAGAGCTCTCTACATTTGAGATGGAAGTATATTCAAACTCTGCCACGAAATGGCTTCTGGTTCAAGAACGCTTAATAGGTTTGAAGTGTGCTAATTAAGTTTTCAAACTGTATGAAATAACGTTTTCCAAAATGAGCTGGGACCTTGGTGTAAAGAGCTAGAGCTTGTTAACTTCATGGGAAAGTCACTCTGCTTGTCTGGTTGTCCAGACTTGGATCCAAGTGGCCAGTTTTAGAAGTACAGGTTTGAAAATTCTTTTATACTAAGTTCTTTTTCTTTCAAAATCTGAGGGGAGTAAAGGCACACACCCATGTTCCCTGCAGCTTTTTTGTATTTGTTTGAATCCATTTTCTAAAGTGAAATTTGGGGAGGACTGCACAGTACACCTGCTCTAGCATACCCATCATGAGGTTGATTACTAAGTAACTATTAGAGCATATTTTAAAGTGAAAAACTTAAAAACAAACAAAGCAGCAAAACATCAGTAGCAAAACTGAGTAGGAAAGAGTTTCATCCACTCTTGCGACTGGATGATTGAAGTTCAGGCTATTTTAGAATTTACTTTCCACAGCTGTAAGGTATCCAGGATGCTTGCTGGCTTCCAGTGGAGACTCTTGTCGCTGCTGGGACCTTTTTCCTGCTCCCGTCTGTAATGGATGTGAAGGGAGCTGCTTGTGGGCAGCGCTGTGGGACCAAATTAAATCATTCTGCTCATTTGCTGCAAGTTCAGTTCCAGTTTCTGACAGAAAAATGGGTATTTTTTTTGTTTTACAATGGGGCAGAGGATGTAACATACTGCTTTACATCCTGTCCTGGTTATCAGAGCTGCAGCTCATCAGCTTTTTACGTGTGTGATCATCAGCTGATGTGAGAACTGGATGTGACAGAGGGTGCTTAAGCTTTTTTGGTCATTTTAAGATCCGTGTGTGCTGGAAAGTTGCTAATTTTGTAGCATGCAGTAAAATCTTTAACTGCTTGTGTTTAGCAAATAATGTTAGTATATCCTAGGTAAAAGACCACAACAACTTTGTCTCTTGTATTTATTTATTTTTACAACTCTCAGAAGCAAGTTTTACTAAATAGTTCTAGTGTAAGTTTTTGGACTCATTTCCTGTCTGATAAATGTCATGTCCATAGATGGTAGCTGAGACTTTCACCTCTCTATTGCTCGTCAGATCCAGATTTGTACTTTGAGGATAGTGCAGGTACAACTGCTTTGGCTGCATCCTTCTTCCTGTGTCCAAAAAATGTAAAGGTTCAGGCCTGAATTATTAACACCCATGTAACTGTGTTGATTTACCTAATGAGTAATCATTCTGTGTAACAGCCTCCCTTGAGACAGAGTCATTTCAGGTTCAGCAGTAGCCAACTATAACCCTTGAACAACAGGGGAATTTACCCTTGCTCACACAATAAATAGGGTTTCGATCAGCTTTGGTGAATGAGAGCATTGCACTGAGGATTCTCTTATTAAAATTCCTTCAACTACAGCAGATGCAGCAGTACTGGGAAATTTTAGGGAAAGTAGTAATTCCCCTTCTCCCTGTTGTTGTTTTAAAAACTTCACCCAGACTCAAATTGAGTAGAAAAACTAATTGCTTTTCATTTTAAAACTAGGAGCAACTCACAGGGGACCTAATTAAAATTCCAGTGTCTGGAAGGAAATATGCCATATAAATCTGAGAAAGTAGCTGCTTAAAAATTAGTAGTAGCTCCGTACCAGATTGTGCAGGCTCACTAGAGTTCTAACACCCACATACTTAATTTAAAAATTTAAAAAATCTCAGTACCTAATTTTCTCAGTTATTCTGAAATTGTATTGTGATCACAATCTGGGAAGTTTACAAAAGTTTGATGAAGATGTGAAATGGCAATGACAGTTCATTGCTTTTTTTTTTTATGACAACATTGGGCAATGGGCTTTTTATGCAAAAAGCTCATCCTGACACAGTAGGGCTTATTGGCACTAAAGCTTGAAAAATTGGGAGGCAAAGACCCATGGTTTGCACCTAAACGGGCAGCCTTCCTTGCTTTGTCAGACCTACGTAACCATGGAAAGACTTCACTGCTCCTGTGTTTCCTCCTCACCTGAAATACTCCTTCAGCTTTGTGCTGGCAAGTAGATGCTGACCCCATCTCTAGCCACGTTCTGCTACCAGGGCATGCGTGTTTATGCACCATTGAGTTGTTCATGGCATTGCTGTTATAGCCTTCTTCCATAGTTCTTGTAAGCTTGCAGTGCCACCTAGACTGTCACACCACTCACTCTGCTCCTAGTTCAAAAGCAGTGTCATGTCTCTGTTTCCCCACTGTGACTACAAGAATCAAAATGAGTACAAGCTTTATGAACGAAGCCCCCAAAATCACCTAGTTACTGTTTTCTGATCACTCTCTCTCCTTTCCCATTTGGGGTATTCTGGGAATGGGTTAAATGGTGTCCAGTTTTGGGTGAAGAGTTGCATTGTGTTGTGTTACACTGTGAACCCGTTGTTAGTTCCTGACTAACAATACAGAGGAAAACCATGTCAAAGGAAAACAAACCTGTTGCCCAAACCCTTTCTTTTTAGTTTAGTTTGCTCTTGATGAAGCAGATTGTGGAGTGGTCTGGAAATCACTTACCTCTCCAGTTCTCTCGTCACCCCTTTCCATGTGCTAGATCAGCCTCAGGCTGCTTTAATCTCAACCAGCTGCTCTTTTTCCCCCTCGTGGATTTGTAGACCAGATGGAGTTTGCTGGCGGGTGCTGTGCTGTGCCCATCCTCATACCCCGGGCGCCATCAGCTTGTTCCCTCTTCTCCTCCCTACCTGCCTGGGCATGTGGCCAGGTCTGCACACACCTTGCTCACAAGAAGTCATGGTGAAAGGCTACTGCAGATTTGTGCAAGCCATTTTTATAGCTGAAGTGTGAGTGCATGTCACCTTTAGCTGAGCAGGGTGCTTGTGTTCCATTTCTGCTCAGTGTAACAGTTAAGGTGTACCAATAACATGGGTCGAAATCAATGCAACTTCATTATAAGCTTCAATAAGGTGCTGGTTGGGACTGTAACCTCACAGACAGTGCTGGCTTGGGAGGCCAGCTGGGCACCCACTATTCTCCCAAGCCAGAGATAAGCCCTTTGCAGATGACTCATCATTGATGTTTGACTTTTCAACATAACTTTTAAAATAAATCCATTTTATTTGGGATCTAAATTTGAAAACATTTCTGATGACCACAGTTATTGCTTGTCCAGTATCTATTTAGTTTTTCTGTACTTACTTTGATGTTATTTTATTGTCTATCCACAAAGAAATTGCTCTTGGCATACGTTTACACTGTATAGTTTCTCTTTTGTGCTTGCATTAAGGATCTGAAAGAGCAAAGCACTTAAGAATAGGCCTGACAGAGAGCACACTCGCAGGCAAGAAGTTTCTATTTCATCCATAACTTTCAAAGGTTGCTGCAGTCAGTCTGCAAATGATTTTGGCTTTCAGAAGGGCTTTCTATGAAATGGTTGCTTTTTACTTTGAAATAAAATGCATTGCAATGTACCACTTACCGACCATAGGCTTACATGTCCTATTACAAAGCCCAGAGAAAGAATTCTTGTGCCAAGTGAAAATTCTCATTTTTGTCCTCGCTGTATAAATTCACTGGGACTTTCATTTTCATATTAGAAGTATTCTTTCAGAAAAGTGGTGGTTCAGGGTGAATGCTGATATGTTATAGCCTGATCATCTTGCAAATGTGTAGTCTTTTTATTACCCTGTTCCATTCCTTTGGTGTAATTTTTTCCCCCCTCAGTGAATTTTGCATTGATCCTTGACATACCTTGTGGAGAAACACCTTTGTACTATTCCTGGAACTGTCATCAGTGGAATTTCTAACTCAGGTTTTTTGTTGAGATATGTTAAGAGAAGCTTGTTTATAGAAATTATTGCATAATACTAAGAGACTACATTGTGCATGTGTGGTAGATTACTTATCTGAAAGGAAGAAAGAAAATGTACATCTTAAAGTATTTGAAAAGGAGGAAAAATCCTGATACACCTGTATCAGAATGTTTCTTTAGGAACCTAATGCTCAAATGATCAAAGACTCAAAGCTCCATATTTTCAGTTGTTTGTTACTACAACTTGCATTTGAAAGTGTTCCTGCCCAGTGAAAACTTATTCTGTTTATTGCAAATGTGAATGCAATGTTTTTGAGTGGCTTTGGTTTCGTTTTTATTCTTTCTCAAACAGGTAGCAGCCCTTTGGACAGTCCCAGAAACTTCTCTCCAAATACACCTGCTCATTTTTCCTTTGTTCCTGCCCGAAGGTAAGGCAGGATTTCTTTCATTTGAACTGGCAAGCAAATAATCTATGTATTTTTTATTTGGAAACGGCCCGTGGGTTAGAACTTTTTTGATTGTGTTTTACTTTCTCTGTTGTTTTTATTTTACTATACTTTNCTTTTCTTTTCTTTTCTTTTCTTTTCTTTTCTTTTCTTTTCTTTTCTTTTCTTTTCTTTTCTTTTCTTTTCTTTTCTTTTCTTTTCTTTTCTTTTCTTTTCTTTTCTTTTCTTTTCTTTTCTTTTCTTTTCTTTTCTTTTCTTTTCTTTTCTTTTCTTTTCTTTTCTTTTCTTTTCTTTTCTTTTCTTTTCTTTTCTTTTCTTTTCTTTTCTTTTCTTTTCTTTTCTTTTCTTCTGTATTTGTTTAGATTTTGGCAGCACTCAGAAAGTATTAGGTGTTTTTCATACCTAGAAGGTGCAGTAAATTAAGCAGTCAGTACTGCCTGGGGAGTAGGCAGTGCTCTCCCAGGAATATCACATGTAGGGCACATGATGTAACAAATAATTTAGTCGTAATGACATGAAACCCAGTTATGATTATGATAATTCTACCTTAGCTGTAGTTGTAGATGCTCTTCTCACTGAGTAACGGAGGTGTATTCTGAGTGTTCTGATTTTTTTGCTTATGTGTGAAGAAAGATGTAAACATACCTAAAATTAGGGGGGTGTGTGCCTTCACGGCCTTCTGACTGGTTGCCACTTCGTAGTGTTCTCTACTGTCTTGGGCATTGGTGTCAAGAGTACGTTATTGCTCTAATGAGGAAAGTAGCTGATAATTGAAATCACAAGCCAGCAAGAACTTCTAGAAAAAGAGCAGCATTGAGAGACCCGAATGTGAAGCCATCATCTGTCCTGCAGCGGATGCTGGTTGTGCCGTATATCAGTCTGGGGGAAAGAAATCTGATTCTGTAAGTGATGAATTTAGAGCAAGGAATGGGATAGAAAGAATAAAGACGGCTGGGAGAAGCAGACAAATGATGTATTGAATGTCATATCCCAGCAGGTAGGCAGAAATAGATAATGATACAGAAAGTTAAATTTTGTGGAAGAAAAGAGATCCCAAGCAGGGTTTGGGCATAGTAGCAGGATTATTAGATTCAAATGTAGGAAAGGTACTTTGGATTTGCTAAACTCTGCCTCAGCTGAAAAAAAAAACAACCCTGTCTGTATTAAAATGATCTGAGAATGTGTGATCATCCTGAGAGGAAGTAAGTTTTCTGAGAATGACAGATTTAGCTTGAGGACTAGTTAGAGAAAGGATGGGTCTCAAAACTTCAAAGAAGAATAAAGGGTTAGGATTTGATGAAACAAACGTACACCCTTTATCTGAAATGGCAGGAAAATCCTGAAGTGTTTCTACATTGAGGTGATTTGCTAGAAGACTTGGTGGCCTTGAGTACTGTTTGAAGTTGCCTTTGGTTTTCAGGTCTTATGTAAGAAGAAACTTTATAATAGCATGTGAAATGCAACAGACTGGATAAGAATTTGACTATTGCCTCAGAAGGAAAAATTAGTGTTTTACCTCCTGGTAAACCAATTCAAATGGACTCACAGCATCCACCTTAATTTTTATAGAGATGCCTGAGCCTGATATGGATGTATTCAATAAGTCCTGTTGAAATCAACGGAGTTTTTACTGGTTTTCATAGTATCTGGAGTTCTGGACCCTGGAACACAGTAGGAAAATTGAAACCAAAACCATTGCCAAAACCGAATGTAATTTTTCAGCATCACGTTTAACT
>VZTM01003309.1:20151-32798 GCA_013400555.1 Jacana jacana | reverse complement strand
AAAAACAACCAACCTCCTTTTGTTCAGAGGTGACTTTCCTATAATGTTTTTCCCTAGCTCCTGTGTAAAGGATTTTTGCCTTGGCACATCCTGCTTCTATTCTCTGACTGTTCCATCTTCCCACCTCTCTCTTTCTTCCTTTAAGGTCTGTAGTACTAGTTTGAAAGAATCAAGCTCTCTGATTTCTGATGAACATCATCCTTGGAGATGGAAGGTGAAATGCTATCGAAATTTCCTATTTAATTACTGGAGGAAGGCATAAGACAGAAAATCACATTCCCAAAGCACCCTGTGGCAACGGAGTTAACTTTGTGTTTGCTTGGAAATAGAGTTCTGCTGCTGTTCCAGTAAATGTTAGAGAAGCTTCATGCTTCATGTCATCAAAATCCTTTTGATGACCTCTGCAATTCCATCATATAAAATTTTGAAGAGCTTACTTTTATAGAATTAATAGATAAAGAGAAATATAAACTCCTCGGGTAGAGCTACATAACAAAGTCGTCTTTGAGGAGAAGTAGAATACTGGATCTTGATCTTGATCTGACCAAACAGTATCTGTTTCAAATAATCAGAGGTTAAAAAAGCGCAAACGCAGGAGTGGGCAAAGAAAGAAGTGGAAGAAATATGTGAGAAAACGAGGACAGTTCTCTGGAAAGTCTCAATAGGTTTATGCAAGTCTAATTCTGCTTTATTACACCTCCTTGTCCCTTGCCCCCAGCTCAGATTTGTGGCTGTAGTACTACAGGGAATCCATTGGCTTCTTCATTCCCACACAAAATGCAGTGCATGTTGCACATAGGGAGCATTCTGGCCAGCATGTGTACTGGCCATGAATCCAAGGAGTAGCTACTCACTGCTAGAACAGGGGAGGAGGAGGATGCTAGAGGCTTCTGCAACTGCCACAAACATTTTGACTTCTGATATATACTGTTCCTACATTCATTTTCATAACTGTTGTTGAGGATGACCTTTTACTCTTTTATTCTTGGTTGTTTTGTTGGGATTTTTTTAATTAAAAATTTAATTTGGGGCTAGTAGCTAATGTGTTAGTGTTGTTACCTCCTCTCTAGTTACCTCCTCTGGTAATGTAGCTTTATTAGTATTTACTTCAGATAACCTATTCATGTTGTAACAGAGTTCACCAGCTCTATGTAACTAGCAGGTAAATACATAGCCTTAATAACATAATATCCTCCCAGTAGTGAGAGAAGGTCCTTCAATGGGCTGTTCATCCCATCTCTCTTAAAAGGGGAACGCCCATAATGTCTTCATCTTTCTATTGACCTTGGTGAACTGCATCCTGCCCTCCTAGAAACCCACTTCCTTCTAGCATAGTATCAAGGTGGATACAGATTTTGTTTGGGTTTTTTTCTGATGCAATTGGTTTTTTGTTTACACCAAACATGAGTTGAATATGTTCTACTTTGCTCAAACCACTTTTGAACAGGAAGGTGTGCATTTGCTTTTGAGTTTTCCCCTTATAACAGGACGCACTTAATGTTGCAGAGGAAAACAATGCAGAAACTTTTCCATACTTGTACAGTTGTTGGATTCTTCTCATGCTTTTTTGTCTTAGGAGCATAAACTAAAAGTAGTTAATTGGATTTAAAAGTAAATAGGTACTTTTTGGATTCTTCTTTTATGTAATTTGTAACATTGGTTTTTAATGGATTCCCCTTTTGAAAAATATTTTTTTCTGTGCTCATGGTTGTTTTGGTAGGGGGGGTCATGATATTCAACATAGAAAACCATTAATTCACTTATTTTTTGCATTACAAAACAAAATGAAACCCCAACCAGCAAGCCAGCAGCTAACATATCACTCTCAGTTGTGTTCTTGTGGCCCAAAGGGGGACATTGCTTGGACAGGAAGGTTGTAGGGTACAAAACGGAGCATTGCCTAGATCCAGGCCCTTCCATAGCATGAACTGACACTGCAAAAGCAATGAAGTCCTTGTGCGTACCCATACGAAATGAGTTCTGGTGCTCGAAAAGACCAAGGTCATCACCGACCCTAGCCAAGCAGTGGGAGAAAAGTAAGCCCTATTTCTAACTGTTCTTGCAGGGAGTCTATAGCTCCTCCTCAGACTTCAAACAGATCTTTTAGAAAAATATGCTGTCTTTATTCTTCACTGTTAACAAACAGAAAATTCACTGCAATATTAAGAATTTTTTCATGTTTAATTATTTTTGCTGGGCAAAACTTAACTCTTAACCCTCTCTTCAGTAAAAATAGATGTAATCTGAGGTAGATTTTTTTTTTGTTTCAGATCTTGAAAAAAATATTTTAGGTCTTTCCTGAAACACTTCAAAATTGTCAGCCTCCAGGACAGAAGTGTGGAAATGGATTAGCTATTGCAGTGCGGAACAACTTAAGAACAACTGTCCCATGGGAATTTTTCTGATCTTTTTCTGTCTTCCTAATTGGCTGGGTTTTGCTTGTTTCCCTTTTCAAATAAAATTTCCCTTAAAAGTCTTGTTTACCCAGATTTTTCTGATAACCTTTTTTTACCCATCTGTGTGATTATTTCTTCTTTATCTTCATCAATCTGCTGTATGTGCATGTCATCCTGAGGGCTGTCTCAGCAGAACTGTATCTTTTTTCCACGGGCATGAAAACATTGTGATCAAAGTTGGGAAGAATCAGATCACTGCATGGCTCTTTTCTGTTTAGAAATAATTTTTCAGTCAGTTAACTAGTTTGCAGCCTGTAAGCTGCACTGATATTTTTAAATTGCTCAAAAAAAACTCAGAATGCCATCCGTGATGAAGTCAAATATATTAAAAGAAATCAGAGGTAACTATGTTAACATATTTAATCGTACTTTGATCTCATCAAAGTTACCATTTTGATTAAACCTGTTTTCCATAATGCCATGTGGAATGGCATTAATTATGCGCCTGTGCTTTGATTCTTCGTTGATTGTCTTACAGCAGTCTTCCTGACTCTTAGAACACATAGCTTGTGTGACCTGTAACTGTATACTTTAGTTTTGCTTCTTCTAAATGTCGTCCCCCATCTGAGCTTTTATCAGTCTTATATATTTTCCCATTTTCAAAGGCGGCCTTTTTAATTCACTGATTGTGTTTGGGGCATCTTCTATCCCAGTTATTTAGAATCATAAAATGGTTTGGGTTGGAAGGGACCTTTAAGATCATGGCATTCCAACCCCACTGCCATGGGCAGGGACACCTCCCGCTAGACCAGGTTGCTCAAGGCCTGGCCTTGAACACTTCCAGGAACGGGGCATCCACATTTTTGGCTTTTTTATTGGAGTCTTTAGCTGCTCTTATCAACACGTCACAGTTACAAATTTGAGATTTCCTCTTCTTCCAGATCTTTTTTGTTTGTTTGTTTTCCAATTGGAAATAAATTTGCACTTAAATGCTTGTTGAGTTTCACCTTTCTTCCTGTATTTTCTCCCTGATAGACTGTGCTTTGACCATCCCATTCCCCCACAAATGCTGCCATTTGGCAATTGCAAAAGCTTTCTAAACTATTCCCAATTACCAGGTGTAATTTTTTCTGAAATTTCTTTTGACAGTTGTGTTGGCTTATGTTAGTTTTTCAACTACAGAAAATTATTCTTTTAACCATCACATATGCTTTTATTTTTCACCAGGACTGTTACGGCAAGTTACATGAGTTAGAGATTGCTTGGTCTCTATTGATATAGTTTATCATTTTTTTTAGTTCATTTGGTCATTAATAGATGAAGGTGGGAGTCTTCATGCATTAGGAAGAGATCTAACATGGAATTGCTCTGGGTTTTTTAGCATACACATCCAGTCTGATTTATTTATTCTTTTTTTTAGGAACTCCAAAGGCGTTTTGCCCAATGAAACAGCTTGAAATCTTCCATTCAAAAAATGTGTTTGTTTCTACTTTTAGACAGCTACTCTTTTGTCCTTTGACACAGCTCCAGAATTACTTCTGATCTTTCATACAATTTCTATGTAGAGTGATTAACACACACTCTTTCCAGGTCTGTGTCTTCAGAATTTCCAGTAGCTCTGCAGGCACTGGAGCTTCAGGTATTCACTGGAGACAAAATTCAAAATTGAGCTCCCTGTCACTTAAAAAAACCAAAACAAACATAAAAAACCCACCCAACCAAAACATATGAAAGAATCCATGTGAGACTGCTTCCACCACTCCCTCACTTCCCCTTATACTGCAATGGAAGTCAGCATCCTCACTAACTTAAGAGTATTTGCTTTGTGTCTGAAATGTCACTTGTGGCTTCATTAAGTATTTATTAATTTCCTGGCCAGATCTGACCAGTGCGTTGCTGTGGGGTTGTTTACCAGCTGTTCATCCCAGAGGTGGCTGTGCTGACTTGGAATGGGCAGAGACTGGGGGAAGTGAACAGAAATTCGCACCTTGAGTATTGTGTCCAGTTCTGGGCACCTCAGCACAAGAGAGATATCGAGGTGCTGGAGCAAGTACAGAGGAGGGCAACAAAGCTGGTGAGAGGCCTGGAGAACAAGGCTTATGAGGATCGATTGAGGGAGTTGGGGTTGTTTAGTCTGAGGAAGAGGAGGCTGAGGGGAGACCTCATCNGATTCTATGATTCTATGATTACTACCAGTGTTTTTTGTTAAAGCATTCAGAGGCTTTTGTAGATGAGGAAGTGATATTGAATAGACTTGCATCTTATTATTTCTATTGAATATTTTTAAGCTCTATGCAAAAATCAGAGTTTTCTATGTTGATTATCAAGACTTGTAGTCAGAGTGTCTGGCTGCCCAGCTGTTTTTCCTAATAAACTGAGAGCAAGCATTACTGCAGAAGGGAACTAGAGGGAAAGAGTGAACAGCCCTCATGTCCTAGTCCTCATGCAAGCCACTTCTTGGCTTGTCTTTACTCCTCTGACTGATGGATACTGCTCCTAGTAAATTCTGAAAGCTACTAAATCTTTATTTCAGTGTGTTCTCGACCATCACAATAGCTTTTATACCAAGTCACTGACTTATTTAGTCTGATTTTAAAAAATAATAAATAAGAATATCTGGGTTTATATCTCTTGTATTTTGAAAGGAGAAGAAGAGTGTTTATTTTATGCTCATAAGTCTTTGCATATATTTTCATCTCCTCTTTGTGGTTTTATAAGCTAGACCTGTGCTAAGGCTTTAGATATTCATGGTTTTTCAATTCCAGCAGCTAAGTTGTGAAGAAAAATGCCAAATAACACACAACTTGGAAGTAATCTCATGTGCTAAAAGTACTTTCATGCTTGATTTCTACATGGTATCATCCCTGAAATGTTGCACCTTTTTTAAGACAAGTGCATTGAAGCAATATTTCTTTGGCCTGACCTACTACAGCAGAGTGTGTGAATTCAGTTTCTTTCTGTTTAATGCACAATCATCACTCATTTGTGTTAGGAGGGCACTAAGCTAGTGCTCCTAGCTGCTTCTGATCACTCAACTTGTTGGCTGCTACCCTCTAAAGCAACTGAGGAGAACTGAGAGTGACCTTAAAGGGGGAAAAAAGCAGGGATGAGAGGGAGTGGGAGAGATGATCACAGTCATCGGAAAATATTCAGTAGAGCAACCTGACACAGGAACTAAAGTGAGCAGCCTCTGGAGATATAAAGCTGCTAATCCTGCCTAGAGAACTGAGTTACTGTAAGAGACTGATTCAGAAATCACCAACTGACATTATACTTGTTGATATGTCAATAACACCTCATTGTTATTCCCTGTGCCACCTGCACATTTGCACACTTGAAAACATCTACCGAAAGTCAGTTTAGTGATCTCACTAGTGTAGCAAAGTCATGCTTCAAAAGAACAAGGTCTGCAAAATTGTATCATACACAGAGGAAATGGTTTGATTTGCTTAGAGGGTTGCCATTTGCCTTAGCTGGTAGTTTCAAGAAAAGGTCAAAGAGCATAGACCAAAATCTTATCTTCACAGTGTAATGGGCTATGAGGACAATGAAGTTTCTCAGGGTTGGGGTCACTAAGCTGTGTTTGTTACTTTGCTTCAGAAGCTTTTTCTCCTGTTCTCTTCCCTCCACAACTGACAGTTGAAATGTGCAGCAAGTTTTTTTGCTATATCCTGGTCGGTTTAACCATTTTTAAACATGTCTTCCTTTCCCCCAAAAAAAGCAGAGAGTGGCAGATAACCAGGAGAGTCAGATGACCATTGAAGAAAGGAAACACCTGATTACAGCTCGAGAAGAAGCCTGGAAGTCCAAGGGTAAAGGAGCAGCCAATGACTCCACACAGTTCACTGTAGCTGGCCGAATGGTAAAGAAAGGTCAGTGATGAAACGATCCCAGTATAAATAAGCCACTGCTTATTGGTCTAGTTAAAATAAAGTCAAGCTAAAGCTATGCAGAAGCAGTATCCATGTTTAGCAAGAGGAGGACTGTTTATTTTCAACTGGATATCATGTCACAAGACTATTCACTCTATCTTCTTCTGGCTGTTGGTATTGATCCATTTTGTTCTGCACCGTTGCACTACCATCCAGTTATTACTGGACTCTGACTGGTGGTAGTCATTTACTTCAAAAGTCATATATTTCATTTTTCCTTCTAATACAACCCAGAGGGCACAGTTGGATTATTCTTCCTTATTTACTCTTCCTTTGAAAAGCCAGGTGCCGTGTCTAGAGAAAAGTTGTGAAATCTAGTTGTTGCTATTGCTGGCACTTCCCCCTCTCCTAGGATCCCTGGGAATATTTAGCAAACGTTATTTTTATGGATGCTGTTTTGGACAACAGCTCGAAGTGCTGTGTTTGGCTGCAAAAATCACTGAGCAGATTTCTGCATGGAACCAGGGAGTAGTAACAAGAAGGGAGCAATGTTGACATTTTTGGGATCTCGTGAATTCAGTCACTGTTTCCAGATGCAATAATTTTTCTGCGGGGACAGGAGTCTCTGAAGGCTGTACATGGTAGAAATACAAGTGTTCATGCAGTATGCCTGGGATGATGATAGCTTTGGGAAGAAGGCAGCTAAACTGATCTCTTGTGATTAATGAATACTAAATTTTGTTTTGTTACGAGAACACAACGATGAATCTTGAGTTAAATGACAACCACCCAAAAAAGTCATTGTGGGATGAGGGCAGTATTTCAACAGGAAATAACTCCATTTGCAGCCCATGCCACATCCTGTTGACAGAAAAACAGATACATGGTATTACAAATTACATCTGTTAGTAACAGATTTTATCTGCTTCTTATTCTTTTGCGGTTAGAAATGACAGTGGTCAATGTCTAAAGACTAAACCATTTTGGAGCATCTCCAAGAAAAAGTGTTCAGTTGTCTGCAGTTGTGCTTTTTGAGATTAATTTTTCTCTTTTGCTAAATAGACTGGTCTTTGGAAAGGAATAGAAGGTGATAGCATTTGCTCTTCTTAATGCGAAAAGAAAAATACCTTAAAAGGATCTCTTTAGGTGTTGCGATCATTCTTTTGGAGAAGCAAGGTAATCCAGTGCCACTGGCATCAATAAAAGTTGTCCAAGTGGAATTTTATTCAGATGTGTGCTATTTTTGTTGCCTAAAAGAATAAATTATCATGATGAGTTTTTAATTTAAGAGATGATGAGAAAGCAATGCAAAATTAAATTCTTGTTATATACATGTGCACAGATGCTGTATTTTAATTGCTTCTTATGGCTGAAAAGTTTTCAGTCCTAATTGGAAGATGATCCTTTACTAACATCTGAAGCGGTTCTCAGTGTGGTCTTGTGGATTAAGCCCTGGGAGAGCTGCTTAAGAGCTGTGTCCTCTCAAATATGTCTTGATGAAGGCTTTACTCGTTGACTTAAAACCTGCTGGAATTTTGAGTCTCTTAAGTAACAGGGGAAACAATGTTAGTAGAAAAGCTACTTGATTATATTCTGAATCTCTCTTGGTGTTTGACAATTGTGACTTGCTAGGAGTTGCAGTAAAGATATAGTGGTTATATATGGTTAGTATATATTCTCCTAGCGCAATATTGATTTAACTAAGGGCTTAAATTTATGTGGCTCAGTAATTGGTAAGCGTGGCTAAGTGAAAAGCAGATATTAGAGGAAAGTTTAAATAACAGTTTCTCCATTTACTGAAAATCTAAGCAACAAAAGGTAAGAGATGCAATTCTTTGCTTCGGTATGCTTTTCTGCCTAATGATAAACACAAAACCTATAGAGTCTCATTTCTCTTACTGGAGCAATTTAGAATTACATTAAAAGAACTAAACAAAACTCATTTTATCTATTGCGTCCAGAATGAATTGCTTTATGATAGTTACCAAAAAGGAGGGAGGAGAGTACAACAAAAGGGGAGAGAGCAGTGCTTGACATGGTGGGGACTATGACTTCCATTTCTACTGTCATTTCCACTTGTTCTTAAAAATGCAACAGTGCCTAAGAAATAAAATTAATTACTCCTTAATCCAGGGAGACATTCAGCAGTCAGATGCATCCTGCTATGTGTATGAATAGAAATGGATTTAAATTAAAAAGCGAGGGTGGGAGGGTCACGACTGTGGACGTGCCAAGCAAGATCTTGGTAGTTTCCCTGCTAACTTTGTCTTTTTTGTTCAGAACAGTTGCATGTTTTTAAACTGTGGCTTGTGGTAGAATTGGATCCAAAATGTAGAGCAAATGAACTGCTGCTACCTTGAAAACAAGCAAAATTACTATATTCAGGAGAAAGCATGTATCTTGTGGTAGCTTGTTTAGAGGCACTTGGAAACAAAGCTTTGTTCTTGTGAATGGGACAGTTTCTGAGGCTGCTGTTGGTTTAAGGAGCAGCACACTTTGCCATCCCTAATGCAACAGTTGTGGAGGCTGGGGAAGCATGAGGGACTGTCAGAAGCGGTCAGGCTCATCTTCTTTCCCTACATAGCTTCCCCTGTCATCATTGTTGGAAACGTGGGCTGACCCAGGACTGCATTTTCTATGTTGACTGTTCTTATGCAGGCCTGGCTTCTCCAAGTGCGCTAACCCCAGTAGCATCCCCTTTCAGTAACCGGCAGAAGTCTACCACCCCAGTTACAAAGCCCTTGGAAGGTAAGGAACACAAATGGCTGAAACACATTCAGGCTTTTTTATTTCCTGTCAATTAACAAGTTTTACTTTCCGGTTTGCTTAGAAATTGAAGCCAGGCCTGATATGCAATTGGAGTCGGATATGAAGCTTGACAAGCTGGAGTCATTCTTGGGAAGGCTGAATAATAAAGGTTGGTGAAGTTACCAAAGGCGGCAATGTATCCCCTCTCCAACTTCAGCAAATTGCTTAAAGTACCTCTTAGTTAGCGAAACTGAGTACTCATTTGTTCAGAATGCGCTTATTGATCACACTGTTTATTTCTGTGATTCAATCTTTGCTAAATTTTAATTAAAAAGTCTTATGCTGTACAAAAGTACAATAGAATAAATCATAAATGCCAAAATAACTCTCTTCTTTCTCAACACATGATGTATACATTCTTCTTGTGAGGGAAATTTCTTAAAACTACACAGCTGGTCTGAACCATATTGCCATATCCAATGAAACAGCTCTAAGTGGAGTTTAAGATCATTAAGATCGAGACAGGACACTAAGCTGCTCCCAAGCACGAGTCATTTACCTTCCTGCTTTTTTCAAAACTGACTCTGTAGCAGCTCATGCAGCTTCCTTGTACAGCTTGTTGGCTACTTAAAAAGCAGTCTAGAGTTCTCTGGTGCTTCCCTCTCATATGTCTGTCCTCCTTTTGTAAGATAAAAATCCTTTTGTAATTTGAAGTGTGTCAAATACCATAAACAAACATATTGACATTTCTGCGGAGGGGACACTAGCACAGGATGATGATTGTGCCATACTCCCTGCTGTGAAGTAGTGAGTTTACCACTTGCAGTTCTAGTAGATCTTTTCAAAGGAAGGGATTACGTTGGTTGGAGGCAAAACCATAAAATGTTATATCATCCTATCAGAACAATGCATTTTGATAGTGCTTAACTTTTTATTCAGGCATACTCCCTAACCATTTTGTAATGAAGATTATTGCGTATGGGTAGCAGTTACAGTCTGTTTTTTATCATTCTTTTCCAAAAGATTTTTCTACCATCTCTCCTTCAAATTCCATTTTAATAAAATAACACATAAAAACCAAAAAAATACCACCCCCCAAAAGACCCCAGCAACTACCAAGCAAGCCATGTTTACCTCTTCTAGATTTAGAAACTCTATTACAATTATTTATTGAGTGAAGTGGTGTGTCGTTGGGTTTTTTTTTCTTGCAGTTGCTGGAATGCCAGAGACAGTGCTGACAGTTACAGGGAAATCTGTGAAAGAGGTGATGAAGCTGGATGATGACGAAACATTTTCCAAATTTTATCGCCATGTGGATTTCCCTTCCTCCTCAGTGCCTTTGGACCTTGATGAGGACTTTGATGCCATCTTTGATCCTTATGCACCAAAGTAAGAACTGGGTTTTTTTCCTATCGATTTGAATACAGACATAGGAGTGGTAGTCAAAAGGCTTAGCTTTAAGTCATCTTGTAGGTATCTTCGTGCTGGGCATGTCCATTTCTCCTACACATCTCTGAAATCACTCTTCTGCGTGAATCAAGGACCTGATCCTGATTTCCTAACAAGGGTTACACCCAAAATGAAAGCAAAATCTGATGTCATTAGATGATTCTGACTAGAAAAATTAACTGATGCTTATAACACTGCTTGTTTTTCAGGTTAATATCTTCTGTAGCAGAGCACAAACGTGCAGTTAGGCCTACGCGCAGAGTCCAGTCCTCAAGAAACCCCCTGAAAATGCTGGCAGCAAGAGAAGATATTCTTCATGAATATACCGAACAAAGACTGAATGTTGCTTTCATGGAGTCAAAACGAATGAAAGTAGAAAAAAGTAAGCTAAAAGCATGATTTATACAAGACACTGTTTTGCTATTTTAATTCAAAACAAAACCCAAAAACTTCCAACACAACGCCACAACTGAAGGGATGGAACATATTCTCTGAAAGGCAGTGCATTGATTGAGGTGTGAGGCTGAATGTAGACTATCAACGAGGTCTAGAGGGAAAGAAAGGTCTGTGAATTCATCAAGGACACCTTCCTCCCACCTGCAGCCGCCTCCTGTACATAGGTTTAATTATTTATATTTAGCACAGTCACCTTGTGCAGAGAGAGAGAGAGTGCCACTGCACCTGCAGGGTGAGGACAGGGGAACAAGGAAAACAGATCTACCATGAGGTTATGCTCGTTACGACAAGAAGGGATAAACTTTTGTTCAGGTACACTGGCCTCTGTTTTGGGTCCTCGTTTTCTCTAAGAAACTGGGATTAGCCTTCACTCCAAAAGATTAATTTCCATAAAGGATTAGTGCTCTGTTGGCAGGGCTTTGTGTTGTACTCGTGACATTGATTTCTCCTGACAACCAGATGGACAGCAAGAGATATTACTGTAATATTTAATCAAAGGTTTTTCAAGTCACTTTTACCATTTTGAGTACAAGTTTTCCTTATTAATATTTGAAAAAAGGGAGATCAGCTTTAAACATTGCTTGTATTGATGAAAATGCTAATTATACATGTAATGCTTTGTTGTCATTTGATGAGAAGCATTTCCCTGAGTTATCAATTCATAAAGTGCTTTGTCTTTGGTTGAGAAATAAGCCATATTAGCCAAGAACTTAGGCTTTAAGTTTACAGTAAAACATGACTAATACTTTGAAATATAAATGACTGTTGCATCACACTGGCTGAGATAAATGTGAAGGAATTTCAGTTTATTACCTTGGGTACTCTGCTATCTTTTATCGTTAATCAATTATAGGGCATTGAAGATTTACACCCTACTTCAAAAAACATTGGGTAAGACATGTTTCTTAGTAAAGTTGGTATTTCTGCCAAATAACATAATTCTGACACTGACAGTTGAATCTTAGATGATATCTAGAAACTTAGGTGCTACTAAACCCACAAAGCTTTTGGGCTTGTAGTTAATCTGAGTTCACCCTGTTTTACTGTTGCTCTTGAGAAGCAGAAAAGCCAGAAATAGTGGGGGCAATATTTTATTTTGAGTGCAACAACCAATGTTTTTATAAACTTTTCCTTTCTTTGCTTTTTTGTGTGTGTGTGTGTTTTCTCCTACTCTTTCTTACATACAAGTGTCTACAAACTCAAATTTCTCAGAAGTAGCGCTTGCTGGCTTGGCCAGCAAAGAGAACTTCAGTAACGTGAGCCTGCGGAGTGTTAATCTAACAGAGCAAAACTCTAACAACAGTGCTGTGCCATACAAGAAGCTAATGCTGCTGCAAATTAAAGGTAAGTTGGAATTGCTTTTACTTTCCATATATAGAAGGCTGATTGTAAGATATTGTTTCTACTGGTGGTAGCATGTTTCTACTGCAGCTGGATGCTTGGCTTGTCCTACATCTATGTCCAAAAATTTATTATTTTTGGTCATTATATATTATTTAGGTCCAAAACCTAAAAAATAAGTGAGAACTGTCTGACAAATGCAAAGTTTTACATATAGGTTTGCACCGTGGGCACTGGTGTGTGTTTTCCAGGGAGAGAAGAGATTATTTCACAAATTCTATCCATCTCCTGTGGAAACTTTTGAACTGTCCCATTCTCCCAATGCTCAGTAGAAACTGGAAGTGACATGACGGTATTCTGGCTTCACGCTCCCTTACAGTGCATA
>VZTM01003309.1:0-20058 GCA_013400555.1 Jacana jacana | reverse complement strand
TAGTGCCTGCAGAAACTGCACAATAGCTTCACTGAAGTAAATGTAAAGGATTCTGGAATTTGACTGTTGTCTGCCATTTACTTAACTCATTTCTTTCCAGAAGGACAAAAAGTTGTTAAAGCAAGAACAGTAAATAATAGAAATATTAGTTAAAAGGAGGCAACAAGTTTTTTGCTTCCTGTGAGTAAACCTTTTTTCCACACTAGTAGTCTTTTTAATTCTGTAACCGTTTCCATATATATTTTGTTAAATGCTCTGGGATTGTTTGTATTTCGTTCAAACCAAATTAGATCTTGGCATTTGATAGCAGTAGTCAAAGGAATATAATTAGCTTTGTTTTCACTTTAGGAAGAAGACATGTTCAAACAAGATTAGTTGAACCGAGGGCCTCGTCACTGAACAGTGGAGACTGTTTCCTGTTATTAACTCCACACTTATGTTTCTTATGGGTAGGAGAATTTGCAAATGTCATAGAAAAAGCAAAGGTTAGTACTAATTGGCTTTTTTTAATTATTTATCTTTAGAACTGCCACAACATCTGTCTCTTTGATGTAATTTTGCTTTGGTGCCAGTTTTCTTGAAAAGTGGCATGTAACAGGTAGATCTCTAGGATTCCTGTAAATGTGTTTTAGCCTGTGCAGTGAATGAAAGCTGACATGGGAGTGTATAGTTTGTGAAGCTGTAAGAGAAAAGAGGATATCCTCAGGAAGCAGACTTGCACTCAAACAAAAAATAGGGTGAATTCCAGGATGTCCTTTTTATTCCAATGTTCATGAAGATTAAGTCTTTTAATGCAAATGGAAGAATGTATTTCTGTAATGTTTTCTCTAGTGTCTGTTTATTTAGTGCAACAAATAATAACTATTTTTCCTGCTTTTGCTCTGTTATATTCTATCTACTTTTGCCTTTTCCCTGAACAAGATATGCACAAGTATTCCAAAGACTTAAGCAAACCTGTTCAGATAACTGTTAATCTCTTAGGCTTCAGAACTTGCAACTTTAATTCAGACAAAGAGGGAACTTGGTTGTAGAGCTTCTTATATACAGACTATAGAAGAAGGAATAAATACCCATACCCATGCAGCCAAAGACTTCTGGAAACTCCTTGGTGGACAGACAAATTACCAGTGTAAGTATTCTTACAGTTATAGTATCTGATATTTTATCACAGTAAAATATTGAGTCGGTTCTCTTCAGTAAAGACCATTGGATGTTACAATGTTTTATTCTTTTTGACAATCTTTTCCTTTAGCTGCTGGAAGCCCTGAAGAAGATGAAATGTATGAAGCTGCAATAATAGAAACAAATTGCATTTACCGTCTCGTAGAAGATAAACTCATTCCTGAGGATGACTACTGGGGAAAGGTGCCAAAATGTACCCTGCTACAACCAAAAGAGGTACTGTGCCACTTACTGCTCCTGTGGTTAGTGCAGGAACACACAGCTGATAAAAACTTCCAGTAACTGCAAATACTTATGGAGAGGCTCAATGAAAATTGTGTCCTCTGTGGTTCTGATACGGTTCTGAACGCTTTGCTGTCTACAATCTGCTGCAGATCTCAAGAAATTAGGTCGTGTTATCTTTAAAGTTAAATACTATTTTAGGAAGTGTAAAACTTTCTGTCAACGGTGGCTCACTTCAAAGTCATGAACTGCAAAACAGGTAGCACTTTTGAAAAACAAAACAAAATAAAAAGCTGTCTTCCCTTTCAAATCTTTTAATTTCTAGCCTTAGCAGAGTCTTGCCTTTCAAACAGCTATTTCACCCATCTAACCAGGGATGAGAGCAGATCTCCAAAATAAAGACACAATGCTTTTTTTTTTTTTAAAAGTATTCAAGCTGCTGCCTGTTTGCTGAGGCAATTACCCACGTTGTACCTTCTGTCTGCCTTCCCCGGCAGCAGGACAAAGCTTAGGTCTGTATGTCGGTGAAACCTGCTATAACTGGACAGCATTCACTCATGCAACAGTCAGGTGTTCAGTAGTAAGAACTCTCTAATCTGAGAGTGACTTAGCTACCACATAAAGGTACACCCCAGGGCATTTCCCATGCTTGCTTCCAGTCTTCCTCAACAGTTAGACATCACAGTGAAGACTACTGGCCTGGCCTTCCTTGCGTTGCAGTGCTAGTTGTTAAGTGCCACTGCGGACGCTCAGATATTTGAAGGAGTTTGTGTTCAACACACAGACAGCTTGCAGCGCTGGGAAACTGGGAGATCAGAGTATCATCTATCCTAATGGTTTTGCTTTGGTTTTTAGGTGCTGGTGTTTGACTTTGGCAGTGAAGTATATGTGTGGCATGGAAAGGAAGTTACTTTAGCACAGAGAAAAGTGGCGTTCCAGCTGGCAAAACATCTGTGGAATGGCACCTTTGACTACTCCAATTGTGACATAAACCCTCTGGACCCAGGGGAATGCAATCCCCTCATACCCAGGTATCAAAACTCAAGTTTAGTCTCATTGCAGAGACTTAGTTCTCTTGCCCTTATTTCACAGTGTTTAATTTGGTTCTATTTCTTTCATTCCCATGTACAGAAAGGGACAAGGACGCCCAGACTGGGCTGTGTTTGGCAGACTCACAGAACATAATGAGACCATACTGTTCAAAGAAAAATTTCTTGATTGGACGGAGCTGAAGAAACTCAATGAGAAGAATTCTAATGAATCTCTTCACCAGAAGGTGCATATAAGCATCCTAGGTATTTCAGACTAGATGACCTAGCTGGGATGAACGCCAGAGAAGCCTGTTCTCAAGGATCCAGAGCACTTCCTTTATCTTGTGAGCTTTGACCTAGGGGTCAGAACATCACCACCTCCAGTGAACCCCCAGAGTTGCTTTATATTAGTGTTACCCAGCTCAATGAATACTACCAAGGTGGCTTTGACAAGGCATCAAATGATGACGAGATACCCAAGTACTGAAATATGCAGGAGTGACTGTTGGAGTGGAACTGTGGGGTAGGAGGAGAAAAAACCTATGCTCAAAGAAATGTCTTCTGTGTTTTTTGACAGGAAGAATCCAGATCTGAGACTAAACCATATGATGTCATGCTAATGGTAGCTGTGCCCCAAACAACTGTAGGCACGGTCTTGGATGGAATGAATATTGGCCGGGGCTATGGACTCGTAGAAGGAGAAGACGGGAGGCAGTTTGAAATTATCACTGCTTCTGTGGATGTCTGGCACATCCTGGAATTCGATTACAGTAGACTGCCTAAGCAAAGCATCGGGCAGTTCCACGAGGGAGACACATATGTGGTGAAGTGGAAGTACATGGTGAGCACTACAGGTTAGTGAACAATTCCATTTCACCCTGCTGAAACTTGGAAAGGAGCAGCTAAAACTGCTTCTGTTAGTGGTGAGATCCAGACCTAGATGTGAAACTTCCTTGGATATGAAACTGTTTTAAAGACTAGAAATTCTAATTTAACCTTCCTAGGCCATTAAGCAGCAGAGCTTATAATTTTCTTTTGTTTAAAAGGAAGCATTAAAAAAAAAGCTGTATTTTTCACACATCAACTGTAATGCTGGCCATCTCTCCTTTCACCCAAAAGTAGAGTTGCACGTGTTCATAGGACAGCTCAGCCAGAATTGTGCCCACAGCTTATCACCAAAATAACTAGGCAGCTGGACTCATTAATGACAGTAGCCTGAATGTTTTGCAAGAGATGTCGGCTTAGCCACAAGGAAAGCCTTTGCTGGGTAATGGAAAGCAATAACAATGACAGGAAAAGCTCTTGCCAGCTCTTTGCCCTTGCTGTCCTTTTTGCTGTTTCTGGAAATGCTTTGGGATGGGTTTCAGTCTGAAGTGGAAAAGTTGAGCAATGTTCTGACAAAGAGCCTGAAAGCAGCAGGTAAATGTTGAGAATCAGTCAGCTCAGGATGCTCACTGGAACTCTCCCTTCTAGCACCAAAACAAGAATAGGTGGCTTTTGTGGTAAGTCAAGTTGAAATAGCTTAAAAATGATTGTTCCAAATAGGAAAATATTAAAATTAGTTGAAAGCAGTATAACAGCTATACAGCTGAAAGCTTTTAGCCAAAAAAAAATGTAGGTAGGTCTTATTCAGGATCATTGAGTACAGATACAGGCGCATCCAAGAAAAGTACAAAAGCCTGTAAGGCTTGGGAGAAGTGGGTAACACTAATACTGAACTGTAAACAGACTCCTAATTCCAGTGGATGAAAATGTTTTCCATCACTCCAAAACAGAACAATTTTTTACATAGGAAGTGGTCCTTCTGTGGGCTGAATGTACTGGTAAGAGTGAAAACCATAAATTTTGGAAGTGACTAGTGATTTGAATATTCTCAGCTGGAAAAAGCCAGGATGCTTTGTCCTGAGTGTTTTGGTTGGATGTTGCTCAGTGCTGCTGAAATCAAGGCAGAAGTTGTAATATTTTTTTAAGAATCTGGTTTAAAGCTCTTGGGTTTGTTTTTTTTAAATCTTTGATTTAGTTACATCTGTTTATTCAGTATTCACTGGAAAGAGTAAAATATTCCATAGCTGGTTGTATTGTTGAACTTCTGTTGCTGTAAACATTATTTGCTTCTTGTAACAACTAAAACCCACTTTCCAGACCTACATGAAATATTGAGTTAATTTTTAAAAAATAAATCAATAGAACTTAACAAATCCTAACTTTTTGGGACTGCAAAATACTGCTTTGCTGTTCTCTTATTCTGTAGTTTTCCTTTCTAATATCACTTTACCCAGAAAGATTTTTCTTTTATGCCTGTAGCTTTCTCAACTGTTGCTGTTTCCAGTATCGCTCCACAGCCAGCATCTCTCCTGCTGCCAAAGTACAGTGTGTAATGTGGAAACCGAGCCATAATGTGCTCTTCTGGTAACACGACTGGACATACCATTTCACATGCAAATTGGCTCAAGTGGTGTCAGTTATTTTTCTCCAGATAGTACCAGTTCTTTCTCCATCTCTTTCTCTGGCCAACACAGGCATCTCTGCCTGTGGGCTTTTATCTGCCAGATGAGACGGTGCCAACTTTGCACGGAGACATACTGGCTTGAGACCTAATGTTCTTCCAATTGGGCATTTTATCTTTCCTGTTCTGGACAGGATAGTGCTGAGCTGGCAGATGAGATTAAACCACGTGCTGTTAAAACCTATAGCCAGACTACTTAATCTTCAGCATGTGCTTTCTGTTTTGCAGTTGGAAGCAGGCAAAAAGGAGAGCAACAAGTAAGGGCTGTTGGAAAAGAGAAATGCGTGTATTTCTTTTGGCAAGGAAGGCACTCCACAGTGAGTGAGAAAGGGACATCGGCACTGATGACAGTGGAACTTGATGAAGAGAGAGGAGCACAGGTGAGCTTCCTGCAGATCTAGGTGGCAGTCCTGGTAAGACTTGCCTGCCCGAGTGGCCACTAACCATAAATGCAGATTATCTTTTTTGCCTCTTTTCTTTCTGTAGAGGTGTGCTTGCCAGTGCAAATAGCCAGACCACAAAATTACTTTTCCCTTTATTCCAACTTCCAGATACACATAAACTCTTTTATGGATTGTCAATCCCAAATCCCCCTTCTAAAGATGGTATTTCTGGGGATGGCTGAAGAAGAATGCCTTCTCTCCTCTCCCTGCAGGAATAGGCTAAACAAATTTGGGCCTTCCTTTCCATACACATTCAGAAAACAGGACTGTCTTCCTAGTGCTGCGAACAGGAGAAGCACTTTCTGCCAGGCCAAGGCATGAAAAATAGATTTGAAATTTTCAGTTTGTTTACTGTGTAATTTTGGAGTATTTTCAAGATTATCTTATTTTGCAGAGATTCTAGCAACTGTAGATACAGGTAGTTTGAAGCTCAAACAGGGGACAGGCTAGCTTGCTTTTTCTTTATGTGGAGTTAGGCTTTGCTGTGGCTTGACTGTTACCAGCACACAAGAAGGGAGATTTAAAGTTAGTTTTTCTACCTTGATAATACTATAATTAGTTTTTTAACAGCAGTGTAGACATGACCAGTAAGACAGGAGTTCAGAGAGGAGACACACAAATACACTTGACCCAAAGAGTGGGATGCTGTGCAACATAGCTGATTTAACAATTGACTATATGAGTTTCATAATCAAAATTCAATATTTAATGAGCAAAGAACATGCATGTTGTCACATAAACCAGTTTGCAGCAAATTGTGAATCTAATTCAGTTCCTACAGTATCTTGTAATAGTTTCAAAGAATATCAGGCAAGATGGCCCAGTCCTGCAAGGAATTCAAATAACGGTTAGTTTAAAATAATATAAATTAAAGTCTAATTGGTATTCCTTATCCTCTGGAACTCTTTGATTATTGGATTCCAGCTAGAGATTTCTTTTAATATGCAGGTCACATATGAAACCCATTGTATGCTGATACATATGGTAATTTAACCAGTAGTCAGGAGTTGTAAAGTACAAGGAAAGCCATAACTTTGTGGGTGGCCATAACTACATAATTTTTAATAATCCATAGAGACTGGTGTTCCTGAGTCCATATAACTTGCTTCATTTTTTTAATGAAGAGTGGTGCTTTTAATTTCCAGGTACAAGTGCTTCAAGGGAAAGAACCGCCATGCTTCCTGCAGTGCTTCCAAGGAGGGATGATCGTGCATGCTGGAAGAAGGGAAGAGGAAGAAGAAAATGCACAAAGTAAATTACTGTTAGTTTAGAGCTTCTATCCCAAAATCCTTTTTTAACTATTGTGAAGTGCTTTGAATTGTTTCAACTACCGTATTCTGTCAAAAGATGGAAATGGATGCCATGAAACCCATGAGACACCTTTGCAGTGCTCTGTTTCAAGGTGGTTAGAATCATAGAATCATCTAGGTTGGAAGAGACCCTTGGGATCATCAAGTCCAACCATCAGCCCTACTCTACATTAGTGCTCCAAGTTTGTTTCTTCTTTGGATTTTGTCACCCTAGAGCAAGCTGACTTTATTGTATTGATGCATGTACAAATTGTTCTAGTCGTTTATCTTAATTAACCAAAGTGCCTGTTTGCTTTAAAATATGTTCTTTTCTACATAGTCTGGACAAAAGAGTATTTTTATGAGCAGTTCTGCTCCAAGGAGAACATTTTGTTACCCTTTTGTTACTTCTTGTAACATATTCCTTGAATGCTGCAGTTAAGGAAGGGGAATTTCATGCAGATGTAACTTGGAAATGTCCCAGTTCACATCTCAATGTGAACTCCTGTGCCTAAGGTGCACAAGGGAAGAGGAGCTGAATAGAAGAACTACTGTATTTGTTTCTGTATTTTTCCCTGCATGAAAGAGAGCAGAAACTGGACACTTCTGCTGTTAAGCTCTTCAGCTCTGAACACAGTAAACCTGGCTCTTCAAGTCATTCTCAAAGCAATGGGGTTTCTCAAGTAGTGTTGGCCACACCTGATGCTTAGCTAGTCTAATCTGTGACATTATAGGCATGCAATATATGAAATGAATCCAGTAAGAGAACAGCTGCTCCGGAGCAGAGGTCTTCAATGTTGGATCCCGTGTGACTGTATAACACTGCTCTGTTCTTCCTGTTTGCTGCAGGTGACTGGAGGCTATATTGTGTGCGAGGAGAAGTTCCCAATGAAGGAAACTTGCTTGAAGTAGCATGTCATTGCAGCAGCCTGCGTTCCCGGACATCCATGATTGTCCTCAATATAAATAAAGCTCTTATATACCTATGGCATGGCTGCAAAGCACAATCTCACACCAAGGATGTAGGAAGAACAGCAGCCAATAAAATAAAAGAACAGTGAGTTTCTGACCTATGTTTTGGAGATGTTTATATAGGCTGCCAATGTATTTATTTTAGTCTGTCTCAAAGAAAAGTTAAAATAAATAAAGCTGTCCTGTGAGTCCAACTGCAATATGTGCGTGCTTGGTAAGGAGGAGGAATGATGGATAGTTGATTCGGTGGGGTGGGGAAAACACGTGTTCTGTAATCACTTTCACTTAAGGACAAATGCACTTATTTTTCCTAATATACTAATTACAGTTGTAAAAACCCAGTCTTTTTCCATTTGGAGGGAGATGCTCAATATCTGAATAGCAAACTAAATCCCAGTTGATAGGAGGATTAGAATCAAGCCTTGTGAATAAGGAAGAGGAAATGAATTTGGGAAAGCATGCGAGGAGAACAGCAGTAGTTCCAAAAACAGGCAGTGAGAATCTCTACTTGAGAGCTCATGCCAACATCTTCTCCACCCTGTGTATGTGATCAGAAATGGCATGAGAATGGTTGCTGAAATTCCAGATTTTGTTTATAGATATTTTTTTACACCATTATCAAAAAAAACTATGTTGACATGGAACTGTACAATAAGCCAGTGCTTTTAAGTGCAAGAAGCACCCAATAGAGTGCTTTTGGGTTCTAATAGTGCGAGTGGCCAGCAGGTTTGTGTTAGCTGTGTTTGGGACAGGAACGCTGGATTCACTCTTTCTCTCTTTTGTAGGTGTCCTCTGGAGGCAGGGCTGCACAGCAGCAGCAAGGTGACGATACACGAATGTGATGAAGGGTCAGAGCCTTTGGGATTCTGGGACGCATTAGGAAGGAGAGATCGAAAGGCCTATGATTGCATGTTGCAAGGTAGACCTGCATTCCTGGACTTGGCCTCACATTTTGCTTTATTAGTCTGTGGTACTCTGAGATTTAATGTAAAGCTTTTGAAGAACCTGGTAGTTGAGATGATCCCTTCAGAGAGATGCTTCCAAAAATCTACTGAGTTAAGAAATACCATTCTAGAAGGAAAGTGCTGGAAAACAGAGTGTTTCAGTTTGTTCTCTCCCCCTCCTGCAGCCCCTCTGCATTCATGCAGCACAGAGCAACAGCTAACGCTGTTACCAACACATTTTGCTTCTCTTCTGAAGGGCTTTAGGAGGCAGTTCTGCACACATTCTTGTCCTGTCTTTGCTTTGAAGCTGCCAACGAAGGTAGCAGGGGGATTGATTTACCAAGTGGAAAATTTTTCAGCTAAAAAGTAAACTCTTGAGATTGGCTTGCTTCACTTAAGCTGCAAAACAGCCAGTTATGAAACAGCTGATAGTAACTAGCCAGGGTCAGACTCAAAGCAGCCAAGCACTTCCAGCTCAAGTTCTTCACAGCTGTTCCTAGTCCCTCAAGACATCTGGTCATCTCTTGATTTTTAAAAAATCAGAGAATTTATAGTCACTCTAAAGTTGATTTTTTGTTTTTATTTTTCACATTAATCTCTGACATTTTCTATAGGAAATCTTCTTAATTTTTGTTCTTTAAAGATCCTGGAAAGTTTAATTTCACCCCCCGCCTGTTCAGCCTCAGTAGTTCATCAGGGGAATTCTCAGCCACTGAGTACGTTTATCCTTCAAGAGACCCTGCAGTCATCAATTCCATGCCATTCTTGCAAGAGGATCTTTACACTGCCCCACAGCCAGGTATATACTTTACTTAAGTAGTAGGAAAACAGATAACTGTATCCTGCATCGGGCAGTGATTCAGTAACTGTAACCACCTTTAACTTGATTTGTCACAGAAAATGTGTGCATGTGATGTTTATACAGCATTAAGCAACAACAGTAATTTTCCTGGGATAAAGATGCTTGAGAACTAATCAAACATACATGGATCCCAAAAGCCTGCTATAAAAATACATCATTTATATGAGAGAATATGGGTTCAGCTGAGACTCAGCTGGATGAATAACAAAGAGCTTTGAAATGATCCTGTTTTGATGCTGACAAGCATATAAGACTGGGGTTAAGGGATTCTGAGAACTAATAAGTGGCTGATGATGGATTTGTTGCTTTTTGGCTGTGTAGCACTGTTCCTTGTTGACAATCACCACGAAGTGTACCTGTGGCAAGGCTGGTGGCCTGTGGAAAACAAAATCGCTGGATCAGCTCGAATCAGGTGGGCTACAGACAGGAAATGCGCCATGGAGACAGTGCTCCAGTACTGCAAAGGTAACAGATGGCTGTGCTGGCTCTTCTGAGTGCGTTGTACCTTTCCATGCCTTACTATCCCGAGCTGAAGGGTACTCCAGGTGCTTCCCCAATGGCACTGGTAAATACCAGTGTATTCGAAGATACATTCTCCACTCTTTCATAGCAAATCACTTGTATAGCAGTGGCATTGTTCCTAAATCGCCAAGATACTCTGCTGACTCGATTCCTGATGTTCCTGATGCAGTGCTGTAATCTTGTGGTAATGAGAATCATGCTTTCTGGCCCCAGCAGAATCAGATACACACACTGAGGTTTGGATACTTTTCCGGATTTCTTGAACTTCATTGAGTGTGTAGATGGGAAAAGGGATTACTGCCTCCTGCACTGCATTGGATTTGCTGCATCTGAGTTTGGTGCACAATGGAAAGCTCTTCAGTGACTCCTCATGGGTCTGAAGCTAAGCATACGTATCATAGGACAAGTTTTTTTGTTGGGTGCTCAAGTCTTTACCACTGGCCGTGATTGTGTGACATCTGTGGCTTTACTCCCTTTGCCATGGGATAGTTCTCAAAAGCTTTGGGCTGTGTGGTTGAATAGACACAGAGCAAGTTTGTTACTGTTAAAGACTGATTCTACTTGTACTATTTCTGTCCTAAAGCTGATGTGAACTTCTTTAGTGGGTTTTTACTGTTCATGCAATGCTGCTCTGGTGGTCTATCACTTTCATGATCTGGGATTCTGTCAAAATTTCATGGCATCAAGCTGTCAGGGCTGACTAGCTCTTATGTGTTGTTACTTATCAAGGTGGAGAAATTGAATTTCAGGAGATACCAATGCTGCTACAATTATTTTGACTACCAGAATACAGTTGAGTGATCAGAAGCACTCAAAAACTTCTATTTTTATGTCTCCATGTCTTTCCTCATCCATATCCCTCCCTCCCCCTTCCCCCTCTCCATTTTTTTTTTTCTTCTCCTGGCTTGCATTGTTTAAATACATGATGGTATGAAAGAGATTGATTAGCAACTCTGAATATCCCTTGAATATACCTAGCAGTTCTCCTTGTGCATAAATCTTATTTAACTTGTCAAAATGTCTTGGAAGTTTTTCTGTGGTTTTATCTGCTAAATCGGCAGTCTGGAGAGCGGAGCTGCAGGCTGCTAGGAGAGGGAAGAACCTGATTTACCCTTCAGTGGTCCTTAATGAGGAGATCAGCTTATGCTGAGGGCAGAGTTCATGCAATAAAAGTGTTTCTCCACTCACATGCAAAATCATCTTACCTATATGGGAACATTAGCAAACACCACTCTCGTTTTGTTTCCTGGCTGAGTGACTGTGAGTGGAGCAGTGTGACCAGAGCGGATTCACACGTACTCATTAAATGCAGAGCTTTTCACCCAGGGTAGAAGGAGCAAACAAACCACAGTGAAAACAGGTGGAAGAGAAGGCTTAAAATCAAAGGTTCAAATGATGTTTCCTGTATAAATCATACAGTTAAACCACTCTTATTCCAATATGTTTGATAGACTAATCCAAAAGGCTTTTACCTCTACTATCAAGAGTTTCATGTGAACATACCCTCTCTCATCAGTTTGCTCCCAACACCTGATGTAAAGGCAAACCTGTAACACTTGCAAGGGCTGAATGGAACAGAACAATGCTGCCCAGCCAGGCTCCCAGTTTGCATTCAGCACAGGTTCCCTGGGGTGCTCCTTGGCAATGGGGAGGAGGGGGCTGTATTCTTTGAGACCCTCCTGCCTGACAGTCTGCACACATGACGTGCAGACAGGGACTACAGTAAGAAACAGGGTCTTCTGTGTAATGGATTTATATGCCCTGGAAGGAATCTTAGTGCATTAAAGGTGCTCTGAGATTGAACAGAGGGAATAACAGAACTTTGCAAGAAGCAGTTTTTAGGGAAGCTGCAGCTCTCTGAAGTGAGGTGGGGTCATGTTTCTCAGTTGGTTTCATTTGATTTTGGACTTTGCAACATATTCACCTTTTCCATTGCCTCTCTGGAAGAACGATTGGATTAGAGTGAGTTGTTTGAATTCAAGTAAGATGAAGCTACGATATCTTTTAGAATGATAGCTCCTCCCAGTCCCTGACTGCCAGTCCATCTCTTTCCAATAATATTTGGAGTTTATCAGTGCTTTTGAATCCATGTGGAATGAAATCATTCAACCAATAGGGACTTTTTTCACCAGTACTTGGTATAATGACTTTGACCACTTAATCTGCTACGGCACCACTCCAAGGCAGGGTTATGTCCGTGCCCCAGGTAGTGTGCCCACACACGTTTTAAAGAAGGAGGACTGTCTTTGAAAGTCAGTAATTACCATGCAGCTATTGCAATACCTCTGTTAACGTTCATATCCCATTCCTTTGAATTTGTAAGAACAAAATGATTGTGTTACACCTCGGGATCCCAAGTTAAGAACAGTTTAAACATTCTCATTTAAACCTCCAAGCTTAAGCTTTATTTGCTGCTGGCAGGACACTGCTGCTGAGCGTACGACAAGGTTTCATTTACCTGAATTTAGCTAATTTAAGACTGTCACACTCTGCTTACTCTGTTCTAAATCTATTTTTGTAAGATGGGTTAAGGAAGTAACTGAGGGATTTTCAGCATACATAGAATCATAGAATCATTTTGGTTGGAGGAGACCGTTGGGATCAAATCCAACTATCACATGGTTTGATCTTTGTGGTCGGATAGAGTAAAAGGCAGAATTAAGGATACCAAAAAATGTGTTAGAAGGTGCCATACTACATAAAAAAAAAATAAAATCTTTGTGAAATTTATTCCTACTGCCTTAAATTTCTTCAGCTTTATAGGAAAGAATCATTAAACACGGTGAGGAGCTGGCTTTGGCTAGTGGGTGACACTGCAAAATATGGTACTGTTCTAATTTATATATCTCTTTTTTTTTTTTTTTTTTCATATTTTGACTATTTTTAGGAAAAAATGTAAAGAAGCCCCCAAAATCCTATCTAATTCATGCTGGTCTAGAGCCTCTGACCTTCACTAATATGTTCCCAAGTTGGGAACACAGGGAAGACATCGCAGAGATCACAGAAATGGTAAGCCTTCATTGCACAGACTGTTTCCAGTAACATTGCTTGTTTGTGTTGTCAAGCCTCAAAATCCAAGGATGAACTTACAAAGTACAATTGGGAGCCTGCACAGGAAACAAATAACAACACAGCTAAATTCTGACTAGGAGCATGGATACCACAGGCTTTCCTAGTTGTTTTTTCATGTAGCTTCTCATATTCTTTTTTTTAAAACAAAACAAAACAAAAAACATGAGGAAAGCATTACCTGAATCACCTATTAAAGGAGATGTGCTAGAGTTTAGTAGAGCAACTGTTTCAATGGTGTGGAGTGGGCAGCAACAGTTCAATTCATGGTCTGTCCTCCAGGCTCAAAGTGCAGGGGAGCAAAAATCCCCTCAGAAGATCAGCTGGCTCCTGGAGCTCCAGCATTGCCTTTCCCAGCTGGGAAATGGAGCCACAGCTGAATTACTTGATACTGCTTTAAAAGCCCTCAGTGAAAGGGCATCTCAGGGTCAATGATATTTTCTGCTTTGTGAGTCGTCTGCAGCCATCCTTAGTAGAAAATGCTGGCTTCATGAGTAAACACAATTCAGACTTAAACTGAATTTCTGAGAGTATGGGATGATCTTCTGCAAAGGCCAAGCCTTTTTTTTAGCTGTGAAGTTGCTGTAGGACAAGTAGGGCAGTTCACCTGCAAGTGGATCTCGATGTTCCTGGACACAGACCTTTGTGTTCCACAAGTCAGCTGCAGTGGGAACAGCTGGTGGTTTCAGCCTTGTGATCCTGGATTCTCTGTTCTCCTTTTCTCCCAACAGGATGCAGATGTTTCTAATCAGATAATCCTTGTAGAGGACGTGCTGGCCAAACTGTGTAAAACGGTGTATCCACTGGCAGATCTCTTGGCTAGACCTCTGCCTGAGGGAGTTGATCCACTGAAGCTTGAAATTTATCTTTCAGATGAGGACTTTGAGGTAAGGAGAGAATGGGCACCCTGTTACTCTCTGCATGCGCGTCTAACCATACCGTGAAGTCATTTGACAGTTTTGCTGCTTATAAGTGTTTTTACTAATGGCATATCCTTTCAATTTAAACGCAGGTTGCTTTAGAGATGACGAGAGAAGAGTACAACGCACTGCCATCTTGGAAGCAGGTTAATCTGAAGAAGGCAAAAGGACTTTTCTAAGTTGTGTTGATTGGAGTGAGCGCTAGAGGGATGCCCGTTTTCACTTTCTGTGCCCTTTAGAAGAACCGTACCCCACATTTACAAAATGCATAGAAATAATGGGAAGCTATTAGCGACTACCTATCTGGAGGTGTGTAATATTGGAAGCGGCCAAGAGAACTCTTTGGAAACGGAATTCAGGTTTGGCTGGTGAAGGCAATGTGTTTAAGCTCTGCTCTCCTATGCACTTACGCAGTAGTTTCTGGAGCTGCTGCAGCAGGTGTCCTTTGGCTATATACAAGACTTGCCATTTTTGTTTTGAAGAAGTTCTCTTTGTAAAGTGTTATTTTGTTAGTTTGTGGATTACAAAGAATTTATATTTATATAAACACATAGAACAAGTATGTATTTAACAATGCAATATATATATATATTCACTTTCAAGACTTTCATGTCAAAACTACAGAAAAGTAGCTGGATGGCGGTTGCTTGTACTGAATTAGCTATACCACCAATATGTATCTCTTAAGGCATTCTGAAGTTTCTCTTTGCAATAGGTAATGAGTTGTTCTCAGTGCTGCTTCAGGTGCTAAACTGAACAAAGCGTTTGTATTTATAGCATGGATTTCTTGAGAAACTATGCGAATCAACCTTTATACTTTATTATCCAAAAATGTATAGTGCCTTGTTTTTTGTGTACAGTTTATATACAAAAAAAAAAAAAAAGATTGGTCTGCATTTTGAAGATGGCTTAGAACGGTCTCCTATGTTACTTTTATAATAGTAGAAATAAAAACATCTCAGTTTCTAATACTTGTTGTAAACATTAAACATGTCCTTTGTGATATAAGAACTGAAAGTAAAAGCTTCTGAATAAACTCTTAGCAATGCTCTGACTTGTCATTATTTTGTACTGCAATCTCTACTAAGTCATTGGAATCTTCCATAACCTGGTATTTTATCACAGTGTTTTAACCTTGGCTATCCGTGGGTGTTGTACAGAGTTATAAATTGAGCAGCAGATAATGTACCAAAAAAAAATCAATGTACAAGATAAAATTAGGTTGTGCAACACTTCAGTGCTGAACATTGGAACAGTCACACAACTCCTGTATCCCTTGGGTTGCCCCGTTTTATACATGAAACCAAAATCATTATGCTGATGTTCAAACTCTGCAAAAAAAATCTTTTCAACCTTTGTGCAACTGAGAGTAAAACTTGAACTGAAAATGGGTACAGCATTGTGTCCATTCTTTCAATAACCACCCAAGTCAAAGTAATTTTCATTCAGCTGCTTAAAAATATTGAATGGAATAATCAAGTACAAAAGTTCTTGTTTGCAAGGTTTTTCAGGCATTTGGCGTTTCTGTAGCAATTGGTGTGGTTCCCCTCTGGTAGCCTGGGGGATTTCACATCTTCATTCCTGCCAGCATGAGTTTCCTTCTGCCATTCTGGTCTGCTGCTGCCTCAGCACAAAGCAGTGACCTGGGGTGGTGCCTGTTGCTGCTCCTGGCATTCTCCTAGGCCCAGGGAAAGGAAGCAGGATCTTTGGATGTGGGAGGTGTAGATTTCATCAGGATCTGCAGTAAATACTCCTCCATAGTTAAAATTAGTCTTGTTTTGACAGGTTAATAAGTTGTAATTAAGTAAATAAACAAAAAGTCTAGAAATACACAAGTACCATCCACCTGACAGGAGATACTACGGGTGAATTTTCAGCACCGCTGTATTTCCTTCCATGACTAGTTGCTGTCAAAAACTGGAAATAAATTACCCACAAAAAGGGTAGCAACAGTATTCAGAGCCAGGATACTTCTTACATAGCCCCCAGCAAAACCCATGTTGTTTATGTGTCTGAAAGCTCCTCAGAGGTCCTTAGCTGGGTCTTCTGCCTGGGGGTTTGAAAATGCAGGTCTTTATAGCAACAAGTTTATTTTTCAAGCACTGAGAGGTTTCCAAAGTCACTGCTGTATTCGTCTAAGTATTTTTGCATCCATATATTTTCCTCTTTCACCTTCTCTGGTGATAAAATCAAGCAGGAATTAAGTTTTGTTTATTCATGTTCAATCTGTACGGTGGGGGTAGCAGGTTCCTCTGTTTTGATTTGTCTCTCCAACAGAGAGCCCATTTGCATAGTGTGATTGACCTTGGTTTTCCCTCGGGTAGGGTGCTATCAATCCCTTTTGTTTTTTTTTAAAACGCCTTCAGTCCTCCAAGTGCTGCTGAAGGGCAAGAGCCACCCATCCTGAAAGCCTTTAGAACCTTAGCTGAAAGGCAAGAGGAGCTGGCACAGGGACCTGCAGGCAGGGAAAGGTAATTCAGTGCTGTCAGCTCTTGGGGTTACCGTCCTTTTCACACAATCTGGTATCTCGAGTCTCAGATCAAGGAACTGGAACCCAGAACCCAACTACCTACTTCAGTGCTTTTCTCCAAACGTTGCCTAGGAAAGCTTCAAGGTTTCACAGAAAAGACAGTATTTTGTTTTTTCCTTAATCTCCTTGTTATTTATCGAAATGCTTTCATTAAATGTGAAGCTGACGACAGAAAGTCAGTGTAAGGCCTCAGGCAGAACTGTGGGTTGTTTTAATTGTCTGCACCTCTCCATGGTGGAGATGCTGTTTATGGCTGGAAATCGAAAAGGGCTGTAAAAAATGCTCTTAAACTGTTTCAACAGCCCTGCACAAGAAATAGAGCTGAAACTGGGTTTGTCTGGGCTATGGGCAGGGGGTTGTCTGCTCACTTGGATTTTATCTAATGTTTGCTTGTTTCAAATAGATCCCCAAGAACACTCTCACTGTCTTGGGTGTAGTCAAAGGCAGAGTATCTGCTACAGGGACTGTGTATATGAAAAAGGCAGTACTTTGAGCACGGCATTTGGCATTTTCTGCCAGTCTTACGGCTTCCAGGTCTTGAGCCATGATTCAGATCTCCTTCGTTTTTAAGCTACCCAATCCTGACCCTTAAAAATACTGCTCTTGGATTACACAAACGTTCCTGCACGTGTAAGGATTTGTTAGCAGTGAAATGGGCTGGAAAGGTGAACACAGTACTATGCCAAAGCAGCAAATAAAACGTTGTGTCTGAAAAATCTTCAGCCCGTATGCATCAGCCAGAAGAGGAAGGGAAATGGAAGGTAGGCAAGGGGAGAAAAAACAAAACTAATTTTTAACAGTTTGGGAGGGCTTGTTTCTGTCCTTTCTGTCCACTGCCATCCCACCAGTCTCCCAAATGGGTATTTAGCTGACCAGGAGTTGTGGAGCCATATGCATAACGGATAAAAGGTTCTGAGCTTCTCTGAAAGCCCCTGATGCTGTTGTGGGAGGGGGCAGTGGCAGATGCGGAGTAACGCCCTGCACAGTCAGGCTCCGAGGCTGGTGCAGCGGAGTCTGTGTACTGGGGAACCCTCTGGGACCGGTCTCTGCTGCTAACTCTTGTTCCAAATTTCCCTTTTGCCTTTCAGATAAAGTAGCAGATGAGGAGAAATAGCTGAAGTAATAGCACATTCTGGGGTGTCTGCTTTCTGGAACCCTGTGCCTGCAAACTAAGGCAGGTGTGCAATAATAGGTCATCAACAAAACTTGGCCACAAAGCCAGCATGGATCAGGAAACTGCACAGACTCTCCAAACTGTTCTCTGGGCAGTTTTAGCTACCAAATCTGCAGGACAACACCATATTGTGGTTTAAGCTCCACCATGCAGCCACTTGCTCACCCCCCTCCCAAAACACAAAAAAGTAGGCCAGAAGGACTGGCCAAAATTACCCAGGGCAGCAACAGGAATGAACTTTGGGAACCTAGAGCTTGAGCAAGAGAGACAAGTTGGAACCCTTCAAGAAATGACCTCTGAAGATGAGATCATCTGGAAACCACCACTGTTCTTGGTACCAGTTTGGACAGAGTAGATAGCACAGAAGAAAATCTACAATTTTTCTTTAAAATATGTGCAAAGACGCCCTAAGGTGAGGTTTATGAGGAGTGCATATCAGTTGGTCAAGAAAGGTACCACCTTTCCCAACACACCTCACTTGTTGATGTCCATACACTGTAAGACCAAGTGCTAGAAGGATATATGCTTTTGTATTTGAGGAACTCACTGCAGCTGCCTCATTTCTGATGACACGGAACAGACAATGGTCTGAGAGCCTGGTAGCAGCACATTTGCTTACAGGTCATCTCTCTAGAGTGAGATGGCCCTTATGAGACACAAATGTGGAGATTCTGGAAATGCACCTGCACGTGCAGGCTCCTCACTCTGTCCTCTGAGGGATCTCTTACAGATTAGTTACTTCCCAAAGGAAAAATACACCAAATGTTCCCCTTTCTTAGCCAAACTCATTAAGAAAAGTTAGAAAACCCTTAAAGTGGCATTTTCCAAAGAAGAGACTGAACTGTGTGGGGGGAGGCAGGCAGAGGATGTTTGCTAATGAGAAGGCACCCCTGGTAGATGGGTAATGATTAAGCCTTCTTGGAAAGGAAGAGATGAGGAAAAACCATTGGGAAAATGCCAGCATGGAGTGATTAAGATGTCTTTTCACTTTATAATAATAATTGGCTGAAGGCTGCCAGCCTTGTTTGAGTTTAATAGCAACTTGTCCTTTTTTCCATGTTCGCTCACATCATGTGAGCCACAGCCCCAGGACCTAGCAATGGCAGATGACTGGGCAGATGACTGGATACTGCACTACATAAAACATAGCTGGTGAACACTGTGCCTGCTGTTCGCCAGGATTAGTGTAGGCAACACAGGCACATCACTGTGCTCCTGCCCCACAACCACCACTGCTAGCTGGGACGGAGAGTCTGGCTTCATGCCCTTACATGCTATGAGGACATCCTCCTCATAGAGGCTGACATCCCTCCTGTAGCTAAACCTGAGCCAGACACATACCATTGTATTCACTTAGTGAAGATTTAAAAGTCCCCAGGTGAGAGGTGAGGCAGGGGACATAAGTGGTGCCTATCCTAGGGGCAGATCAAGTGCCTCTCACCAAGCACCAAGGGGTCAGTGTTTGCAGGGCTGAGCAGCTGCTTGCTCAGGCTCAGCGCTGACAGCCTGCATTTCCCTCCATGCCTGGACTGTGGCACCTGTAATTAATTGCTGGGCAAGCATTAAGCCATGGTCACAGGAGAAAGTGCCTGTAGGGGACGGAGCAGGAGAGCATCGCTGCCCAGCAAGAGCACCTCCTGCCCTCACAAGAGAAGCGTGACCAGCAGGGCGAGGGAAGACATTCTGCCCCTCTGCTCCACTCTGATCTCACCTGGAGTGCTGTGTCCAGCTCTAGAGCTCTCAGCATGGGAAATACATGGACCTGTTGGAGTGGGTCCAGAGGAGGGCCACAAAGATGAGCTGGAGCACCTCTCCTGTGAACAGAGGCAGGGAGAGTTGGGGTTGTTCAGCCTGGAGAAAAGGAGAATCCAAAGATACCTTATTGCAGCCTTTCAGTACTTAATAGGGTCCCAAAAGAGCTGGGCCTGTTGCAATAGGACAAGGGATAATGGCCTTAAAAAAAATAAGAGGGAAGATTTAGCTTAGAACTAAGGAAGATATTTTTTTTTATGCTGAGGGTGGTGAAACGCTGGCAGAGGTTGCCTAGAGAGGTGGTAGATGTCCCATCCCTGGAAGCATTCAAGGTCAGGTTGGACGGGGCTGTGAGCAATCTGATCTATTTGACGGTGTCCCTGCTCACTGCAGGGGGGTTGGACTCGATGACCTTTAAAGGTCCCTTCCAACCCAAACCGTTCTGTGATTCCTCTCGGTTGCCCGGGCTGGCGTTACCCTGCCACTGCCTGGTGCCGAGGCCGCGGGCCGAGAGCGCCTCGCCTCACCACACCTCGCCCTCCGGCTGGGTGTTCGGGGGTGTCCCAGCCCTGCAGCGGGAGGCGGCGCTCGGCGCCCAGAAAGCCCGCCTCAGCCGCCATCCCGGAGGTGAACCCTCGGC
>VZTM01003308.1:10834-27557 GCA_013400555.1 Jacana jacana | reverse complement strand
CGGCCAGCGGCCCTGCCCGGCCTCCTCCTCGCCTCCCCCGCCTCTGGGACAGGGCTGCCGCCGCCCGGGCTGTGCCGCCGTGTCCACGCTCCACTTACAGCTGCGAGGGCTGCGGCAGCCCCTTGGCTGGGTCACCGTTGCTCCCCTCTGACCGGTCGCCCCCGGGCGGTCCCCGGCTGCGCAGCTGCGAAGTGCGGGAAGCGACTTTCCCGTGCGGGAATGGGCGACGTGGAGTTTCGGAGGCTGTCACCGCGGCGGGGAGGGAGGAGGGAGGGACGGAGAGGCTACTGCCGCTTCCCGGGAGTGACGGTGGGGCAGCGCTGGGAGAACCCGAGGTGAAGCCTACAGTGCTGAGTCTTTAGCGTCAGGTGAGAATAGGCTGTGGAGGGTACTCGGGGAATAAAAAGAAAGAACACACCAAGCCCCCTACCTCGGCCTCTAATAGAACTAAGTTTCATGCTAACCCAGTTTCCCAGTGGCGTCGTGAAGGTCACTTTCATTGGAGGAAAAAGTCTGTGGCTTCTCAGTGCGAGCAGTTTGAAGCAAAAACATTCTGAATGTGTACACAGAAGCCTGCTGTATCTGAGACAGCACATGCTTTGATTTTTGGCCATGGAGCAACTACAGCCTGGTCCAGATACCACTTCGGGGCTTGAGGTGTTTGGAGGTGAACAGTGTGGGAGTTTACTGACCCTGTGACCCTGAGTTTGGGAATTTGGAGTGTCCTGCGGTAGCATAGTGTCTCTTTTTAATATGTCAGCAAGCTCAAGCTACTGTTAGAACAGCCTTAAGTGGAAGAAAAATCAGTTAACGACAAAAATGAGCTTCTGGCTCAGTAGATCTCAGAGCTGCAACTTGTGGAGGTTGTGGGATCTGTGGATATTAGGGAAACACAGCAGTGTGCTTGCCTGGTTCTTGCACCTCTCCTTGGGCATCTATTAGCCAGTTTTGCTCTGGGAATATACAGCTCTGGTTCAGGCTGAAACAGCTTGTTTTGTATTATTTGCTAATTTAAATATGTTATGGTACTAACTTTAATGTTTTGTGAGCTTTAACCTGAATGAAAACTAACTCATAACAGTTAAAGTAAATATTCCATGTCAGGTGGCAGATTTGTTTTTGTTTCATTTTGCTTTTAAGTGCACAAACATGTAGCCATTCCTGACAAGGTCCTTCAGCTGTATGAGATGTGTGAGACTGAGCTGTACACACCAGTGAGGTACCATGGGCACGACAGCTATGAGCACTTCCGCTCATCACCGATGCAGCGAGTGCAAATGAAATCTGTTCCCTAGTTTTTGTGTGATAACTAATTAGACTTCTTGCATTCTTTTGTTCCATCTCTCTGGTTTTTAGAAGTCATTCTACATGATGCTAAATTAGAAATGCACTATTCCAGTGTTACTCTTGCAGCGAGGCAAACCAATCTCACTGTATTACTGGCAGAAATAGGGGTATGGTGCTGATGCCCTGTGGCCCGAATCTAGCTTTTTGCAGTTTGTTGGGTTTTTAGTTTTTGAGGGTGCCTAGATTAGTAAAAAGGCAAGGAAGTTCTCAGAGCTTGCTGGAAGGGATGAGGGGAGGAAGGAAGCTATGGGTTTGGTAATTCTCTCTGGAAAAAATAATTACATTATTCACTACAATTGAAAGCAAGTAGGTCCATGTGAGCTGAGGGTGAAGGGGGAGAGGGCCCTGCCTGTCAATCACAGTTTTGTGTAAAATCAGTCACATGAACTTGAAAGATACCCTAACAGATCTGTTTGCTGCCTCCTTTCAGCATATGGCACACCTCCATGTGGCGGCATGAAGATAGTGAAATGTTTTTAAACCATGAATCTCTAGTCTGATTTGATGTTCACTTTAGTGCAGATCTGCCAAATCTATGCAGAGGCTTCTTTCCACTTTTACATCTGTTATCCTATAAGGGCAGTAGATGTTTTGAAACTCACTTTTAAAGCAATTGGCTGACCCTTCTGGGCTGCAGTGTATTGGCAGGGTAATACTGTAACTGGGAGATGTTTCTGAAAGTAGAAGTGCTGGCTTTTACCTTTTCCTTTTAAAGGAGAACAGTTTTGAATGGGTAATAAAAACAGTATCAACCCAGAACAGATACAGCTATGGAAAGAAATAATGTGTATGTTCATTTGCTAAGATGAATCTCTGCTGCTTTGAGCCGCCAGTTTTTTAAGTGATGGGATGGTTGGCATGTTCCCTGCTAGCCTCATGAGTCATGATACAGAAACTGTAACAGTAGGTTTCTTTTTTTCTGTGGAGATTCTAGATGTGGACTTTTGCCTGTTAAGGACAGGTTAAAATGGAGACTGGTAGTTTCTGCAGAGTGGTGGCCTTTGGTAGATTAAGGAACATAAAATATTTTCAACATTCTAATATATAATATGAAATATTGCTGAGATTGATATTATGAAAATCCAAAATCAATTAATCAAGTAATTTATTTTTTTTTTTAATGTTCCTATGTGTTAGTTACAATTCTCTCAAATAAGTGGGACTTTTTAAGCCTTCTTGTATGAAGTCTGAAACAGGCACTGCTTATCTGTCCCAAGTACAAGTAAACAGGGACACGATCACTTGAGTGCCAGTGGACAGCTATTGTAACACAATATGTGTTGTTTATGGGTTTCCTCTGTATGTCACTGAACATCAACTGCACGTGAAAACAGCGCATTGCGTTTTACTGTGCATCATTACGCTTGGCTGAGCCTTGTGAAAGATGTTGTCAGATTTATTTCATGCTTTTCAGAGGACTTAAAGCTCAGTGTTTCAATTAGCAGTTATTTTGAAAGCAGCTTTTATTTTAAAGCTAGACTTGTAGCACCTGTGACCTATGGTCAGTTTGAAGTTGGCCACTGAATATGTGTACAGCTGGTTTTCTTTTTTCTAAAAATTGTTTACTAGTGCTTTTCTATTAGGGGTATGTAAAAGTTTATTGGGTTGGGTGCGAAGTGGGAGGCTATTTGTACATGTGCTGTGAGTTCAGTATGGTACATGTGTACCAGATGACTTACAGGGATGCTTCTGTGGGTTCTGGAGTAAGGAAGGGGATGAAAGACTGAGTAGGGTTTGTGAGCAACTTCCCAGGCTGTTTGCCATTATCATTGCTGAAATGTATTCTAGAAATTTATGCTGAAAAAGGCATATGATTCTGTTGGCAGCTTTATGTGCAGTTAAAATTATCCTCAATATGTTGCCCTTGTTTTTAGCAGGAAATAAAATACATGAGACTGGTTCATAGTATCTTTTCCTTGTTAGAAAGAAGTTAAGACAGTATCTGTGGTATCATTTTACTCAGTAGCACTTGCTAGAGTGGCAAACTAAGATCCAACTTGACTCTAAGTGAATGGCAAAATTTCCATTGGTCACAGCAGCGTGGGATTACACTGTGGGTTTGGAAGAAATAATCGGTAATGAGTTCAGCTCCTGGAGGGCAGTAATTTTTGCACCATGAAATCCATTGTAAATTGAGCTAAGGAGATCTATGTAACATGCTGGTAGACAAATGTTTTCCTTCCTGTCCTTTTATGTAAATCTGTTGAAGACAGAATTTGATCTTAAAGTTATATGTTGATTTAAATAGTAATATTCCAGCTAGCTATGCACTTATTTAAATGTTGAGTGTGAGAGAAATTAGAAAAGTCTAACCTGATTCAGTAATGTGGTATTAGGACAAAGAAGAATTAAAATGCTCAGTTATTAATTAAGTCTTTGGAGGGGAGGGGGTAGCACTTCCAACCAGGATTTATGGAAAGATGGCAGGGTTGTGTGTGAATCAAAACTCTTCTGAAAATGCTGTTTGATGCTCTGCTGTGAAAGAATTCAACACGGGATCAAAGAGTACAGTACTTGAAGCAAAAAAAAAAAAACCACAAAAAAACCCAAACAAACAAAAAAAAAAACCCCAAAACCTGATTATTTTTTTTAGTGGTGTTTTTAAAATGTAAATTATGTTGACTTGTATTTTAGCTTTTAAATAAAAAATATCCACTTGTAAAGAGTTATTTAGTGCTGAAGAATTGCTTCATGATTGTGCGTGTAAAATATTCTTGGGTGGGACCAAAGCTATAAATTGTCATTAATTGCCAACTTAACAAATGAGTGACACTAAGCTGAGATTCCCTTGGGGAAAGAGAATAGGGCTTTCTGAGGTATGGTAGTAGGTATGTATGGAAATGAAAAGTATTAAAAAGATTTTTCTGGCGGAGCATTTGCACAATTAAAAATATTGTTGTGCGTTGTTTCCATTTTTAATGCACGGAGTTAAATACATGTATAAATCTTTGAAATCTTTGTATTGTGAACGTTGATGCTTTCTTTCAGATGTCCTTGGCTTATTTCCTTTGGGAGTAACCAGCTCTGCTTTAGCTTTGTTTCATTGCACCGTTTCCAAATGTATGTATTTGACACACCTCCTCCCTTTGCTAATTCTAATCTATCGCCAGGTGGGGAAGTAGAACTATTCTTTAGGCTTACATATAACAGCTGATAGGAAAAAAAAATAGATTTATACTATCTTTGTTGGTTTTTTCTCATGTGTTACAGATTTAACTTAATTTTAGAACTTTAGCTAACTGCCAAAAAGAAAAGCCCAGTTATGACTTATCTCAGCTTGTAGCTGAGTGTAGTTAGAGAACTGAGACTACTATCTGAGCATGATTAGAAAATTAGACCTTCCAGTGGCCACTTCAATGCTATTGAAAGGAGTTATGCAAAAATAAGTGTGTTCTCTTTTAAGCATTTGTTTCTCTCAGTAGTAGTGTGATACATAGTTATATATTTCTTTAAAAACAGCTGTTCCTGTGAGAGAGATTACATGGTGAAATGGGAAGAAGATACATATCTAATAGTATGTCACACATCCTGTCTGGATATCGGCATTTATGCTTGTGGTAGTTGCATAAATTATACCTGACCTATAATAAAGTTACTAGTATCAGTGTATTAGCTGTAAAGTGATTAGCATTACTTTTGCAAAGACACAATTCTGTTTTCTCAAGTACGGTTCTTAATTTCAAATTTTTTTATTTATGGTTGGACTTGCTTTAAGATTCAGTTTCTTAATGTGTTGTCCTTGTGGTTTGTGTATATAAAATTTCAGGTTCTGTAGGATTTTGCAACATTAGGTGCTTGTTAGATGAGTATATGTTAACTTGGCTATGTAAATTTTTAGATACAAGCATAAGAAACAAAGCAGTATTTTTCACCATGTTTTTCTATACTGTATTCTTATATGTGCCCTGATACAGGCAGTTTTTCTGTTTTCTGTTGTAGCAGAGCGTTAGGATGTGGTTTTCCTTGTTTGAAGTTTGACGTAAGCACTGTATGACCAATCTGATTCTTGGTACCTTCCTTACAATAAGGAAAATAGCACTTTGAAACATCTACCATGATTTGTTGAACGTTTTGTAGTTCTTTTTGTAAAGCTACAAAAATGTGTTCTGATTTTGAATTTCTTCAATACCAATAGGAGTTATACAGGTAGTATCATAGATATTCAGTGTAATCAAAGTAGGACAATCAAATATTCAGATGTCAGTTTAAATCCTTTTTCACAGATGCTAGTTGACTTTTTTCTTTTCTTTTCTTTTCTTTTTTTTTTTTTTTTTTTTTTCCATCTGCTAGTGGTTGGGATACCATGAACTTGTTGACGGTGTAAGCTAATGTAAGATAGAATGAAAATTAGTCTTGAAATAGTTAACTATCTCAGTTCCCATGATCTATATCCAAAGAAAAACAAACAATGTTTAGTAAGTATGTATTATTGGATCTGTTCATAATGGTATTTATTTTCATTAGACCACAGGAATCCTGAAGTTAAGCTTTTCTCATTGCACCTGACTATGTATGATGAAAAAGGATGTAGTTCCACACCTATATCCTTCTCAAGTGTAGCTTGTAGTCTGCATTGATGTCATTGTTCCTTAAAGGGACATCAGCAACCCCGTAGTTTGGCTCAGTTGTATTTTAAAATGCATTTTTAATTAAAATTTTAATTTAGCAAGTGAAAAGCCAACTTCAAGGTTTAAAATTTGCTTTCCCTTTGAGCTAAAATAAAAAAAAAGAAAGAAGAAAGAAAAAAGGCAGCATTCTGTTCTTATTCTGTGCTGTAACACAAGTTCATTGTAGGAGACTTTATCCATTAGTCTCTTTAACAGTCATTTTAGGGAGACAAACTGAATTGGGAAAATTGAGGCCCTGGAGGATCTGCATGAATTCCCTGCTGCCCTTGTTCACTAGTTTTCCCTGCCTTGTAGGATATCCCATAGTGCCTGGATTTTACTATTCCTGGCTCTGTTCTTGCCTTCTTGCTGTGTGTTGGTTGTTTCCAGGCCTTCCTGGCTAAATTATTCTCATCTTTCCCATGTATAAGTGCAGATGTGGGTATTTCCCTGATTTTTCTTACCCTGACCCCATTGGTGTTGTGACCGTGACAGTACTGAGCCCCACTTAGCTGCCTTCAACTTGGTGTGGAGTGTGGGACAGAGCGCAGAGAAAAGAATTGTGGAGCTCACTGTCCTTTTGCTGCCCTGTCTCTTATCTTGCACCAGGTCTTAAATTAGCTGCTGATAATGCTAGGCATGCCTTGGAGAACACAATTGGGGTGACTGGTTGTCAGCTGTTGGTTGGTCCTTGCCTCCTAGATGTGATGGCTGCTTGGGCAGGTACTGTCTGCTTTGCCTGCTGTTCCTGCACGGTCACCACGGCTAGTACTGCTCTGCTTTCTGTTCTGGCTTCTCATCTGTAGCCTGAGCTCAGCAGGGTTGGCTGACGGGCACAGAGGGTCCTGGGGTGGAAAGATGCTGCTCTTTTTCACTACCAGACACGAGTTGAAGGCAGAGTGGGTTAATAAGGCAAGGGTTAGTTTGCTTAATTTGAGAAATGCTGCATATGGCAGCAGTAGCTAAATTAAAGTTACACATATTATGGCAGCATGAGCTACAGTGCAGAAATACCCTTGGTGGAAACTGACAGCAGTTTCTACTGTAATTTTTTGCTTCTTTACATTAAGGAAAAAAAAAAAAAAGGACCACCTCTAATGCTTTAAATTGTGCATGTAATATGCAATTAATTTCCAGTAATTTTTTGGAGTTATCTGTGTTTGCTTATTTTCATGCCTTAAGAAGGAACAACAAAACTGTACGTCTGGATCAGGAGCGTATGTTACGTTGCTTCTGGTAGAAAAATGCTAGTTCTTTAGAGCAGCTTTTGAGATACATTTTACAAATGTGAAAGGATACTAAACAATTTCATATATATAAAACTCTTCCTACATACCATGTGTAAGTGCATGTATTTGTTTGACTGGTGGTTTGGTTTTGGATTTTTTTTGTTTCTTTGTTTTCTAAAAGAGTAGTGTTTTCTGAATAGCTCGATCTTGTTAGCAAATGGGGATGTGAAATAGCTGTTTAGTATTTTTTTCCCCACCAGCTCTTCCCAGGGGTGTACAGGATTGCAAACCAGTAGATGGAGCCCTGTGCCAACAGCCAGCCTTCAGCAGGCTGGTGAGAGAACCTGCAGCCTCTCTACCCAAGAAAGCCAGGCAGAAGAAGCTTCTTGAGCATGTATCAGTAATATGTTTTACTCAAATGTAATAAATGAACATGGCTTTAAAATTCAATACCTGCAGTTAGCTGGGCAAGTCGAGGCAGTGACCATGTGCTGAGAAGCTTAGGGACAGTTTTGTGTTGTTCATGGTGGGCAGGTGATTGGGTGAAATAACCTGATCTGCTCTAAAGTGCTGTGAATGTGAGAGCTCATCTGATACACACATTTCCCTTTTCGGTTAATTTCGGAATCAAATTCTTGTTTTTAGGCAAATCTGTGTTGAGAACAGTGAAGACAGAGCCTGCCTTAAGAGGAAGCTTTTAGGAAATTTACAAAGCAGAGAATTTGCTTTTCGATTTTAAGTTTTGTGATTTGGGTTTGTATTTTTGTTTCTCGCCAGTACTGACTGCTGAGCCTTTTGAGACTATATTTTTGAGTATTGAAATATGCTGAATAGTGGATTTCCTATATTGAAAGTCAGCAGTAGCCAATTTTGCATGTTCTGTGTTGTGCAGTGTGTGTGTCCACACCCTCAGCCCAGTGTTAGGCAGTTCGACTAACCAATACAGTGGACTTGTTTTATTGACATCTACGTGGGCTGCTTGTAAAACTGTGGAGAATGTGCAAGTTGCAAACAACTTCCTTGAGAAATGAGTTTACCTGGTGTAGTATTGAATGTAGACAAGTTGCTATGTAGTGCTCTCTAGTGTGAGAACGGTTCCTAAATAGCAAGGTGCTAATTTTACTTGAAAATGTCAGATATAGCTTTGATTTTAGACAAAGGCAAATAATGTTCTACAGAGGATAAGAGGTAGTAACTTTTTCTTCTTGTTGGAGGCCAATACTTGAAAAGACGGACAGATTAGGATTTTTCTGTGTTTGTAACAGGTACGCAATTCATAAACTATACCCTGCATTTATTATTTGAAACTCTAGGTGACTTAATGTTTACATTTCAAAACAATGGGAAGGGTGTGGGTCACTGGTGGTTTTGCTCTGACTAATATTTCTGTGCAGTAACACTCCTGTACAGTACCTTATATCCCAGATGAAAAATTAAGTCATTCTCAAAGCCTGCATTTGTCTGCTGACTATATGAATGCTGAGCTAAATTGCAATCTGAAGTAATCTTCAGAAATGTTTTTCTGCCTGCTGTTCATTACACATGTGAAACAGGCATTCAGTTGTTAGAGAATGGGGTTAAAAAGAGAGGTTTTGAAAGCATTTGGCAAAAATAAATTTTTATTGAGTTAGAATTCTGCTAGAATGCTATAATTTGGTTTGCTTTATTTATTTTCATGGTTAGTAATAACTTGTGCTAATGGCTTGCAAAAATTAAATTATGGGTTTTCTTTAATATGGTGTCATGGTTTCAGCCAAATTTACCAAAACCAGACTGACAGATTCTCCCCATTTCTCTCCCCAAAAAGGAAAGGAGAGGAGGAGGATCAGGAGATTTACGAGTTTAGAATGAACTAGACTACTTTAATGAAGTAGTAATACTAAAATTAAAGTAAGAAAAAAAAATAAAAGGAAGAAAATAATTAAATAGATCCATAGATCCAATATATACAAAACCACATCAAGCTCCCAGGATGACGATCACATCACCAGCAGGCATTGGGAGAAGTCCCAGACTGGCCTTGGTGGCTGACAGGAGCTGGATTCCAGATCTGGAGTCAGGAATGCTTGGATCAGAATGGAAGGCAGATGAACAGACAGGGTCTTCCTCAGTCGTCAGCCATCAAAGAAAGAGTTGACCCTTTGATCCCCCAGCTTTTTTATACTGAACACTATGCGGATGGGATGGAATCCCCCAGTTGGTCAATCTTGGGTCACCTGTCCTGTCTGCTCCTCCTTACAAGTGTGACCCCTCAATGCTTTTCCATTTCCAACCCTCCAACAGGGCAAATAATGAAATTTCCTGACCTTGGTTGTTCTAAATTATAAGCAAGGGCGTCTCTGCACCATCCCTTGGGATAATCAGGTCTTATCACTGTGAGAGTGAACAAATGCTGTTGATTTCGGAGTTTAGTTAGTTAAGAGGCCCAGCTAAAGTAAAATTACTGAACAGAAAATTGGTTCTGTTTTGCCTCAAACCAGGACACATGGCACATAGCAAATTGTAGTACACCAGTCCTTCAAACCCAAGTATTTGTTGCACTTCGGAGAGGGAGCTCTTCCAACTCATTCAGTGCATTTTTAAAAAAACAAACAAGTCTCAGCTATGAACATCCTTGCATCCTTGTGCTTTGGAGGGAGAAAAGAGTAACTGTGGCATGGTGGATTGATCCCAGTCAGCAGTTAAAGCACCCACAGAGCTTCTCGCCTGTCAGCCCCCTCTGGCAGCATTGGGGAGAGAATAGGGACAGCAGAAGTGAGAAAACTAATGGGTCAAGGTAAAGACAGTTTAATAAGCAAAGGAAAAAGAATAATGGAAAAACAACCCAACCACCCAACAACAAACCAAACTCTTAACAAATGATGCAAATAACTCACTACCTCCCACCCACAAGCATACCGATGCCTAGGCAGTCTCTGAGCAACAGCTGCCTTGGAAGACAAACTGCACACCCTTTTCTTGTTTCACCCCAGTTCTTACTGCTGAGCATGATGTTATACGGTATGGAATATCTCTTTGGCTGGTTTGGGTCAGCCACCCTAGGCTAATCTGAAGGTCAGTTGAGGTGTGGTTGGAAAAGCAAAGATAAAGCCTTGATGATGTGTGAGGACTGTTAGCAACGGTCAGAACATTGGCGTATTATCAGGACTGTTTTAGCCAGAAACCCATTATGAAGAAAGTTAACTCCATGCAAATGAGACCCAGTACAAGTAGCAACTTATTTTTCAATAGTAAAAATAATCTATTTTATTCTAGAATGTGTTATGAGAATAATTTTGTAATTTTATAGAAGATACATTGATATTACAAGCTTAGCTGGATATACATCATAAATACTTGAGGGAGGAACACAACAATCTACTTCTGTTAGTACCATTTTTTTTTAATTTTATTTTTATTTTACTTCTATGCAACAATAGTCACCGCAGTGACTTTTTGCATTAACAATGCATCTTAAACCATCTTTGGATTGTAAGAGCGTGATAGAGTGCCCATGTTCTTGTGTTTTCGAATTTTTATTTATTTACTATTAGAGGCAGTGATATTACCACAAAAAAGGAAGCCATAGAAGAATATAAATATTTGACTTAAGTGTTTATAAAATAAGTCTTTTCTTCCTCAAGGGAATGGTTATGAAGTTTCAGCTCGTGTTCCTGTTAAAGGAGCGTTTGCTTTGGAGAGGGAGGGAGCTTTTTCAGGAGAAGTTTGACAGTGAAGCCTTCAATGAAATACAGAGTAGAGCTGAAAAAATAAAATCTCCAGAAAAATGACATTCCAATGAATGTTTGCCTTTGGAAGCAAAAGAAGAGCTTAATAATCTTGTATGAAACATTAAGAGTGGTAGAATCAACAGGGGTGGGTTTACTGGTCATTAAAAGGTGGGAAGAAAAGGCAAGCCTTCATTAAAATTGGCCTTAAAAAATGTCTTTAAAAAACAAAAGGCAGACAGTCTTGCACCTACTATTACATGGAGAACATCATGAAAAGATGACTGATAACACATGTTTTTCTGTGCTTGATGCATCAGTTTAATTTGGCAATTGTCCTGAAGAAAGTGGAGACCACCCCCATGTGTATAGTATTCCTCTGTATCAGCACCTGATTATTTTGAGATTTTATGTAGTGCCTGAAGCATTTAGCAGGGAAATAAAACGCATATTTAGTAGCAGAGGTTGTAGGGAGGTCTGATGTTTTGACTCGAGGAAGGTAACTGAACTTGTAGAGCTAGCAGTTGTGAAAGACTTTGGGAAGAATCAGAGCTTCTACACTCTAGTTCTATTTTTCTTGATCCAAAAGATTTCAGGTGGGTAACTCAGATTAATTTCTAGTTCTGATGTAAGCAGAAGCAATAGACTTTTCTCCTGTTAGTACAGGGTAACTCAAATACCTATTGATAATTGCCTGTAGCGTGTAATTTCACCACTGCTATAGTTTATTTTGTTAATAGGTTATATTGAGTGGGGAAGGAAATGATGAGAACTGAGCCATTTGAAGAACTCTTGGAAAATACAGCAAAATCATCAGCTTGTGCAGAGGCTTGTGGTTTTCTGTATTGATCAGCTACAATACAGCAACTGATAGAAAAAAGTCTGTTGGTCTTCTGAGGTCTGAGTGGTTTCTGAGCACAAATGCCGGGGAGATGGGACACCCGGACAACTGCAGTCTTGCATTCAAAACTGGTTTGACTGAGCTCCTTGAGCTCTTCGTGGCTTAAATTTGCATCTTAGCAGTAGGACTTGGCAAATAGTCTGAGTCTAATGCTCATTCAGACACATAAGCTCACCAACTCTAATGCAAAGCGTCTTTCAAAACGCTAATTCTCTGTTCTAGCAGTTAAATACATGTGGTATATACTTGCAGTCCGGCCCATGCCTAGAAACAGGTTTCCCCCTGGGCTAATTACCCCTAATTGTGATACTCTTGAATAGCAGTAAGGGTAACTAGCAAGTTAGGTTGGTTTAATGCTAGCATTTATAAGCTAAACAATATGGACTGCTCTGTTCTTAGAAATATGTGTGATACAAAATTTTAGTTGAACATAAATCCAGCAACTAAGAGGGAAACTCACCAGATATCTGCAATAACTTACGTGATGTGTATCTGTGACACATAGCCTTTTCTGAAAGTTGAATGACTTTGGTGGTGGTCTGAGTCTTAGTCCCCTTTGGAAGCTGATTGTGCAAGCTGTGTTGTGCTGGCTTCCCTGTTCAGCTTTGTAAACACAGCACTGTTCAAACTGACGTTACTGCTCTTTACACACGATGAACAATTTTGCCCATTCCCCTGTATGTAAGACACAGGTTCCAAGTGGATGCCACAAAATCCCTTCTTCCTTACTTTTTGTTTGTAGGACAGATTTGAATCATTATCTCTCAGATAAGGAGATGGTAAAGCGGTAATTCCTACAGGAACTATTTACAGTCTGATAGAGGAAGGATATTCCCATTGGAGCCTAGAACTCGCCAATGTTTTTGATGCTTGTATGGTTTTTTAAATAGCATAAATCACCTCCCAAAGATTTTGATCTTATTTTACACTGTTTATATAAGTGAGTCTATGTATGTATTTAAAATAAGCAAGTACACACATAGGATTTTTAACTGCTTTCTAGGATCTGGCCAGGTTAAAGCTAGAGTTTGTGGCTTTTGATCTATCCCAAGTTATCTGTTGCACTACCATTTCACTGCAGGACTTTTGTTGGTTAGTTTTCCTTGATCATAAAAAGCTATTGCTGTACCTATTTTTGTATAAAATCTGCTGATAATATGAAAAAGAAGCTACTAGAATGTTTTCAATTGAGAATGTATTTAACTGCATTGATAACAGGTGAAAAACTTGATATTTCTATTTATGAAACTTTATATGTGACTAGGGCTTAGATTAGCTACTTTAATCACTAATTTGCTCTTATTTTACAGTTTTATGGTTAATTTGGGAAGTAAGCATAATCAGCTTTGTGGTATGCTTTTGTGGACCGGGATTTAATCATGGTGTCAGTATGAATTAATTATGCAAGTAAGCCAAATGACTGTTTTGTTACTTTATTGAAATGGCAAGAGTTTGAGAAGATCTTTTGTCCTAATAGGTTAGCCAGAATTCATTGGAAAAAGTCTTAGTATGTTTAAGGTAATGGAAAAAATTGCTTTCTGTATATCCTACAGAGATCCTGTTTAAAACAGATGACAGTCTGTCACGTTCAGTAGCACATCAGTCATCAGATTTATTCTAATTCCTTAAGCTGAACATTTCATTCAAGCTTGTAGATTGTCTTGTCAAGCTACCAAAAAGCTTCATAGCTTTTCTGTCAAGCATAGAGTTGCACCAGCAGTTCACAAATAAATGCTAAGCTGCAAAAATACTGTTTATTTTCTTTAACCTTTTATTCAGTTAACTAGTGTTCTTTCGTGTTATTTTCTCCACATGCGTTTATCACAGGCTATTCAAGGGACTGCTTCCTAAACATGCCTCATCTTGACCACAGCTACTTCAGACCAAGGGCAACTTATTTTGGGCTGTGTTGTTTTTACTGGTAGCAGTCTAGACCACCATGGTTATGACATTCCTCCTCTAATCACAAAGGCCCAGAGAACAGCTCCGTTTGCTGCAGACGTGAAGGAATCCTGCTGCCAGTGTGCACGAGGCTCTGGTGTGGCCATCCTGGCTTTGTGCAGAGTGGCCATGGTCATGGACTTTTGCTCACTCTGTATGGAAAGTTGCAATTTTGCTACCAGCCCATATAGCTGTACCATTCTTCGTATTCATTCATCAAAATCTCTTTGGGATTTTTTTTCTGCTTTACCCTGTATGTTTGTGTACGTGTGGCATGGCTGAATTGGGCTTCTTGCTTTTGATGCAGGTCGGCCACCTTGGAGAAAAGAAATTTTTCTTGTGTCTTTTTTTCTCCCTGACCTTCTCCAATTCTGAGCCTTTTGCTTTCCTTAAAAGAAATCTTCTGTGTAAACCATTGCACTTGCATACAAAGTATACTCGAGCCTGCGTGGTAGAGAGAACTTGACTTGAGACACCATTGACTTCCTTTGAATTCAGCATACATAGGTCTGAGGTAATAAAATGTTGTGGATGGTGATTTGAAGTGACACTGGATTGGTGCATTTGTAAAATTTATATTTAAGCCCCCCTAAAATTGCTTAGTAAAGTGAATTTTCATGAACCACTGAAAAGCTTACGGTCAGGTGAGACTTATCTCCATATTAAACTGCTGGCACTACAGCATTCAGTTTAAGTTGTGACTGCACTTTAACAGGGAAAAGATTTCCTTGGTTATCTTTTTCAACTATTTAAAATAAATTAAAAATTTTCTAGAACAGCTAGTTTCAGAACTCTACTTTCTACTTCTGATTCTTCACTGTAACTTGTGATTTCTTCTAGTATATGTTTTTTGTTTACACATGGTATTATGTTTTCTATCCTAATCTTATGTTTTTCTTTGTTATAAAGCCCTGTTGTTTCCTTATGCTGTGTTTTGGTCTGCTAAATGACCGGTATGTTTGTTCAGCAGGCTTATTCCTTGAACAGATATTCTGAAAGACACATTGTACGTGGCTAAAAAGAAACTGTGGGGTTGAAGCCCTATATCAAATTAAAACCTGAGTACATATATATTAAAAAATTGTTAAAATGTCAGATAATGAAAAGTCAGAAAATAATTTATACCCATTATTAATTTTGAATTGTATTCAAACATAGAAATATGTAGCATTGACATATGAAATATGTAGCTGGTTACAGAGAGACAAAATTCAATTTTACCCTAGGATAATTGTTTTATGTATTTTGCATTTATTTATAAGATCAGGTAAAGGCTTGGAGTTCTCAATATAAATCACAGTATGGTCCTGATGAATGCCAAAGTCAGTAGATGGGATTTCCCGCAGTAGTAACATGTTTTGTGTGTGCTGGGGTTTCCAAGTGAATAAAATTAATCTGATAAGCACCACCATCTATATCTATCTAGATCTCCTATATATACATCATTTACTTGCTTTATAATGTTAGAACTTTGAGTATTTTTTGTTTTGAAAGGAGTAAATCTGAACGCTCTGTGTCCTCCTGTATGTTACCTGTAGCCAAATAACCTGTCTTTGTTAAGAAGAGATTAATGCAAAACTTGCTTGTGGTCTGTGGGTGAGAATGGAACTGTTGCTGCAATAACACTGAGAAATTAAATGGGCCCTGTTCAAATGGCCTTGTGTGTGCTGGAGAGGCAGTTGATGGGATCCACATGCTTTGTAGATGATGGAACTCAAGATTTAAGAATCCACTTCTGTAATAAATTACTTCCTATCAGGAAGGTTTATTTTATCTAGAAGGAAATTTAACTATTTTTCAGGTTTGGCAGGACAGTAAAATGGATTCTGAATCCTCACGGAGAACGTGTGGTGTTGATGATTTTATCCTGTAAGGAGGTAGTTCAGGCTCAGGTACCTCAGCTGACAGCCTGTGCCAGTCTGAACTAGAGGAGACAACCTCTAAGTAACCAACTTGCAGCTAAAATTTGAAATGTTTAGGTAGCTAACTAAAATGACTGCCACTTATCCTTCTACAAATAGTTAATAATAAGCTGTAACATTCAGTGACAGTTTCTTCCATATGTAATATATTGGAGCTGTTGAGTCCTAGGGCAACAAGAAATAGACTCCTTGATATGACATCCACTTCACACAAAAATGTTACTAGACCTGACAGGTATTTTGTCAAGCTGGATGTTTTTCAGAAGTGTTGGCTTCCAAAACATGTCTTGATCATCTGCCCTTATTATGCAGAAATTATGCAGTGATTTCTACATCTGTTTCTTGTTACAGACTCCAGGTTTTCTGTGCTCTTGTCAAAGTACCAGTGCTGCTGAGGTCAGTAATTTGCCACTGTTACCTGAGTTAGATCATGGCAGAGATTAGTGGTGATGAGTAGTGACTCAACAGCCCTAGGGTGCTGAAGGACAGATATGGCAATGCAGCTCCCTGTGAGAATAGACTCACCTTCTGGTTTTTGATTCAGTGGGATTTCTTTCAGGATCATAATGAGGCTGTTTCTGCTGCAATACAGCTGCAAAAGGGCTCTTGCAGATCCAGCCCACTCACTCATTCATGGCACCCCGACAATATAAAAGGATGGAGCAGCTATTTGTCATAAATCACAGACTGATGTGGGGTTGGAAGGGACCTCTGGAGATCATTTAGTCCAATCCCCTTGCCAAAGCAGGTCCACCTAGAGCAGCTTGCACAGAAATTTGTCCAAGCAGGTTTTGAATGTCTCCAGAGAAGGNCCCAGAACTGGACTCAGTAGTCCAGATGGGTCCTCACCAGGGCAGATTAAATGTTAGGGTGCAATGGATGTATTAAGAGACTGTTATTCTAGAATGTATAGTCAACCAATTAAGGGTGTTTCAAGTTAGTTTTCTGCACTACAGTAGCATAAATGTAGGGTGATATAAATATGCCTGGGAGCAAGCTCTGGTGTCTTGCTTTATGGACTCAGAATCTGATGGTAGAAAGAATAAACAGTTGTGGGGTGTAACACTTT
>VZTM01003306.1:142985-163267 GCA_013400555.1 Jacana jacana | reverse complement strand
CAAACAAAACCCCAAACAAACAAAAAAACCAAAACAAAACCCTCTTCAATTTGCAAAGTGAGCCACTAAAAATGGTTCAATACTTAGAACCAAACCCAAATTATATAAGACATTTTTTACTTTCAGTACCTGTTTACATACTTTTTTTACTAACTTTTTTACTCACTCACTTACTTTCAGTTGTGTACAATGTCTTCTGGAGTCTAAGGAAACAAGTTCAATACAGCACAGTAGGAGAGTTTGCAATTGCACTCTTACTTCACTTCCTGAGATAATCTTGTTTCTAGAACATGAACACAATGGCTACTCCAATTTAAAATCACATTTTAATGTGGTTTTAAAGTGGAGTAGCAATTGTATTAATTTTCATTCATGAAGGCAAGCCAAAAAAAATTATTTGAGTTAGTACTACAGATTTTGGATTAAACTTACTCAGACTGAGTCACTTGTATACCCACAAAAGTGAGTTCAAAGTGTCAGCAGGCATTCAACTCTTTTAAATCAGATTTTCTCCAGAAAAAAATCTTCCTCAAAGTAGTTCCAGTATGAAAAGGAGAAATAAAATATTAGATAAACTATTATCTCAACACAAAGAATCTTCTCTAAGGCTGCACTGGAAGTAAATAAATAATTTACCTTAACTATTTTCAGCTGTACAACTACTGGCTTAATACCTGTTATGTGATACTCATTTAGTAAAAAAACTGAATGTCTTCTCCTTTAGAGAATACCAGCCACAGAGACCTACTTGTTATTTGTTCTGTATGAGAATTTCAGAGAGGAAGGTCTTGTTAAAACCCTTCAACACATGTGCACTGGAGTCTTACAGGGATACAGCGTCCTCCTTCTCCCAGAGCCTTAGCTTCAAAAGGGAGAAGGGATGACACAAGGCCTCAGCCCCTCCAGTGTTTTGCTTGCCCATCCTGTGTCTATGTCTTCAGACCATCCTGAATTGACAGGGCTTGAAGACTTTCAGTGTGAGTCCAAGACCCTGCTCTCCCTCCCCCAAAACAACTGGCAGATGGCACTTGAGAAAAGAAATGGAATGACCTTTTAGTTAAGACACTGGATAGACTCAGGAAAACTGGATGCAATTCCTGGCTTCGCAATGGATCTTCTTAATGACACTGGGGCAACTTATTTTACTTGCCTGTGCCTTGGAACAAAGCCTTCTGCCCCACTTAAAACTGTTGTGAGACTGTATCTCTTAATATTTGACAGACGCTGTGCTAGGGCCCTACTTCTCTGGGCACACAGTGAGGGAAGCAGGTCAGAGCTCAGGATGATGGTTGAGAACAGAGCTATCTATCACCGCAATGAACTGCAGTTTCTATCTTCTTTCACATCATCTTTTATACCTCGTGTAATCACTTCATGCATTTAGTATTACTATTACTAGCATTACATGTCTATTTGCACAAAATTTGTCCCTGACATTATAGAAGATAAAGCTATCACAGTTTTATTGATTGAGCAGAGACATCTACATATGTTTTCCATTACTATTACACCGTGCAGGTCGAGGAACCTACACAAGTAAGTAGAAATAGAGAAATACAGAAAAAGAAAACAGGGAGACAAGATGACCCAGCCAAACCTTCAGCCCTATAGATTTCTAAATATCCTACAATCTTTAAAGTTTCTGTGACAGAAACGAGCTCTCTGGCTATCAGATCAGCATTTAAAATTGAACTTAATCCTTGGCAGAATGCATTCAACAAACTGGAGCATCCTGCAGATGCAGAAAGAAATACACCTTCGTTTTGACAGGGAAACACAAAACTTTAGGTAGTATACAGCAAAGCACAATAAGCAATGATTAATGAGCATATGTCTAGTGAAGGGACTTCTAGTAGTAGAATGAGGCTTCATGCCTAAGTAGCAAATATTCATCTGCTTTAATTAATCAACCTTAAGAAAATATATTATAAAAAATAATGGCTTAGAAGAATTGAAGTGAATACTATCCACAGACTGTATAAAAGATTTTTGGTAATCATACGCTGCTGAAAATTCATCAGATTTAACAAGGTAGAGAGAAAGAAGAACTGACCTCCCGAGGACAGATGATTCTCTTGGGACGTGGTGCCTCTTGTTGCAACTGATACACTGTCAAACACAAAAATGTACAGATAATTAGAAGATGGCAACATACACAAACTTTTATTCAGATTAGTCTTTTTAGCCAGAGGCGGCAGAGAAGAATGCAGATGTAAAGAAAATGAGGGCAAACGGAGGTATTCCAGTGTATCTAAGTCATTTATACAAAAATTGGCTGTTGACCTGCAAACTAGCTATAGTGAACATTGTTTTATTTTGTAGAAGTATTATCTCCTGTTGTACTTGCTACTGCATTTCTACATCAGGGAAGACAAGCTAGAAAGATTAATTAGGTGTATCTCAGGATAAAACCTCCTTTTGCATATGCTGTAACAACTCAGAACAGGATGCCTACCAATAACAACAATGTTGTTATGGATAGGCCAAGAAAAAGTTCAGCGCTTTTGAAAGGGTTCACCACAATCTTGTAATTTAATTCAAGATTTGCTAGCAATTACTGACGAGCAAGCAAACATTTCTCTCAGAGCAATTATGCCCTATTCAAATGGCCCTGGATCAATTTTGCAAATCTTCTAAGGGCTGGAGGAGAGAGACCTTGAGGCTAGGGGTAGTTGCTGAACCCCAGCCCCCAGCCTCTTCACTGCATGTATTTAATGAGATCCTCTCCTTCCTTTCCACTCCAGAGTCGTGAGAGGAAGCTGACATGCAATGACAGTAATCAATTCCAGTGCAGACAGACTGTCTCTCCATAACTCCAGTAAAAATCCCAGGGGTCCGGATTGCCTCCCTCGAGAAGGACCTTCTGTATACTGACCTTCTTGTATCTGGAAAGATCATGTCGTGTCTATGAATTTTTTTGAAAGACCAAGTTTCTAGGACAGGGCTCTTCATAACGCTTGTGAGGCTCAGAATCATGCCCCGAAAGGTGGCAGACCATAGGAGGAATACAAATGCCTGAAGGTTCAATAAAGAGAGGGTTTGTTGCAGGAAGGTAACTGAAATGGTAGGTGTTACTCTTCAGCATTGTCTTGCACCTTCTGCACCTTCTCTTTGAATGGGGCTAGTAGGGATGGAAACTAAGAGGTGGGGAAGTCTTCGGCTTGCACCCAAGTCTGTCACTCAGGGGATGTGACAGCTTTGAGGCCACGCTCTCTGCTAATGCTGAAGTGGAAGAAACCATAACCTCTTCTTTTCCCAACCCAGCCTTCGTCCCTGATTCCTCAGATGGGCTCAGAAGGAAAGTTCATAATTTCTTATATTCCCTATCAGTTTTAACACATATGGATGTGATCCAGCTCTGAGGTTGGATTTAAGATTTAACCTTCTTCGGTCAGATCTCCCACTGCGTTTGCACAAGATTCATGTTAACTAGTGGTCTTTCTTACCTTTTTCAGCTCTGTGACTGAGCATGATTCAAAACCTTTCTTTTACTCTTTTCTCATCAAATGACTTGTGTATCCAAAAGGATTGCCAAGCAAAGCTTGGCAGCAATTTTGAAGCAAATTTTGCTTCAAAAATCAGAGACCACTTTTCAACACTCTGATTATCCTGGAGCCCGATAGCATGATATTAGACTCAATTTCGGAATGTCTGAAATCACCATTAGCTACTGATTCAGCAAGTTCCTGATGCTTAATACTACATATATTCAAGAGGAAAATAGTAACTTTTTTCTTCCCCATACATTGCCAGCAAAGAACTCTAAAGATTCAAAATATTGCAAGAATATGATCACTTCATATTTAAAGATCTATTTCCCCATATTTAATCATTTCAACTTTAATTGAAAAATCCTATTTTCCAGTAATCACAGCAGTTATATATTAACTGACTTGGCAAATTAAGTTTGATAGCTGCAGTGCAAAACAAGCTAGCTTGAAGAACACATATGAAGCCTATTTGGGGTGCCTTGCACTTGTAAGAAAAGAAAAAAGCAAAGGGCTCTCTGAAATGACCAAAAGGATCACTGAGGCTGGTATAACTGGAGTAGCAAGGGTGGAGAGAAGAGTCAGCATTTCACAAAACAAAGGAAGGAATGACTAACAGGAGAAGGCAGATACATGAAAGACTTGAAAGCAAACACAAAAACGTGGATGCTGATAGGATGCAGTGGGATGAATCAGTGCAGGGATTCATGATGAATGCAAGGAAGACAAATCATCCTAACAACTGTGTTTTGAATAGACTGGAAAAGGTTGCTGTCATTCTCAGAGAGGCATGGGTAATTAATCTGCTCAATAATCTGAACTGTGAAAGATATCAAATTAGAAACACATCAGAAGAAAACATAGTAAGATTATTGCTACACAAGTAATAATAATAAAAACAAACAAACAAACAAACAAATAACTAAATAAATAAATGCTGTCTTAAATGTGCAGGATGAGAAAATGGCCCCAGGTAACGAGCCTGATTGAGCTCATGAATGGTTGTAGTCACAGAAAACATCATGAATGGGAAATGGTTTCCTGGAAAAGATAAAGAATTCAGATTTGGCCACATTAGCTTTAAACTGAAAGACATTAAACTGACAGCAAATAAGGCCAGTGGAACTACTGGAGAGAGATGCAGAACCATTACACAGAGGGAGAGAAGACAGATCAGGAACAGAAAGGATGGACTGAGAGCCACCATTGGCATTATGGTAAGGGAAGCCAAGCGTTTCAACAGGAGGAAAACAACAGAAGGGGCAGACAGACGGACAGATGGGCAGACAGCAGAAAAGACACAGAGCAAGGCAAGGGTGGAGGTGGTAAAACAACAGCGAAAGGCCAGGTAAGTGAAAAACTAGGAAAAGGCAGTACCTCACAGACTAAGGTATTAAGGAGCAAAGCAAGTGTGACCCTACCAAAAGCTGTGTTCTTCCCTAGAAAGGTTCTCTCCTGTTTCTGCTTCAAATGATTGCTGTATGAAACCCTGCTAATGGGCTATGAATACAAGGGCAATATTATGGCGAAGGTGACTTGAGAAAAGTGTGCCCTACAGCTAAGTTCCAATGAGCGTAGACACCTCATTAAGTGACCTCATTTTCAGAAGCACTGAACATCCTGCAGCTCTGCCCAGTTTCATGATATACTTTTTTTCCAAAGTGCCGGGCACTCACGCTCTGGCTGACATTGCTGACACCTAAGCAGAGTCCAGGGGATGGTCAGGAGCTCAGGAAGCACATGCCCCTCACTTACTTGCTGGAATGACAAATGGGCCTTCCTTTTCTGTCTCATTTCCCCCCTCCACCTCTGAAAATCTAAAAACAGAATCCAGTGTATAAGGACAAAATTAGCTGAAATCATAGGAAGTCACATTTATTTAATAGAGTGGTAATCAGTGATCGACATCTGACCCGGTCTAATCCAGCATTTAGAATTGACAGGCAGGTTAGATACAAACCCACAGTGATCATAAAAAAAATGACACTTGAACATAATGACCATTATTTTAGCCCTGAGAAAATTAACCTTATAACAAGTCAACTGCATGCAAACCCAAAATATATTATTACTGCTTAGAGAAGTAGCTTTTTGTCCAGCATTGGATGCAAATTAATTTCACAGTAATAACGCACACTAAATATTAAACCAAGATGCAGTATTGCAATAAAAAAATGCAGTAGTTTTTAGCTGGCACTTAAATATCTTTATCAGTTTCATAATTCACATAGTTTGCCAGTGGTCATAGCATCATAAACACCTGTGAATTTAGATAGTTAACAAAACTTTAATTTATGACTGAATTTCTAAGGAAACATTTCTTTGAGATGTCAGCTAACTAGTTAGAATATATCTCCCTTGTTCCTTCTAGAGGACAAGTCTGTCTTGTGGGATGAATAAAGAAAATTCTACAATTTGTTTTAGAAAAAACTACTAAATTCCAAAATCTGATCTGCATAAGCAACAACGGTTACATGCAAAAATCAACACTTACTTCTCTTCTGCCAGGGAAAAAGGACTACCACCAATTTCTTCCTATTTTTTTCATTCTGTAGCGTGTCAGGAACTCAAGCTTTCTCCTTTAATTCACCTATGACTACTGTTCAGTGATGCTCCAGCGGAGAGGAAAAATCCGTATCATTGCTTTTATAAAGCAGCAAGGAAACACGCTGCCTTGTCTGCGAGAATATTTCACGGTGTTCCTTAGCTTTACCCTCCTCAGCCACATCACAGTCGGGCGTTTATCCGTGTGCCAAGCTTGAACAATATGAGCTGTCCTATTTCTGCAGGATTACTCAAATGCTTAATTAGGAACCTAAGTGCCCAGCTGAAATAAGGCCTTAATTTCTAACAAAACTGAGTCTCAGACACTGTGCTTATTATTTCCTGAAGGGTAGAAGGCAGGGAAACTTCGTGAGGAGCTGAAGCACAGCATCAGCTGATGCTCTGCATCTGCCCACATTGCGTCGCACCAACGTACTGACCTTAAATCATGCAAATAAACATTAAAGTGGCATTGACATTAGACTTGCTTAACACTTGCCAATCTCAATGATAGTGAAAGGAGAAAAAGAATGGTTTTATATCTCTTCAAAACTCAAGCACGTGTGTGCTGTAGCTGGAAGTCAAAAATGACTATGCTGTTTCAGCAGTCAAACAAACTACCTACTTGTCACAGGAAGCAGGTAAGATTATTGGTTCTGGTCTCAGAGGGCAGTGCAGAACTGGAGCAGGTTACCCACAGGGGTGGCAAAGGCTCCACCCCTGAAGGGTTTCTGGACTCAGACAGAGAAAGCCATGGCTGTTCTGGTCTGGAGCTGACAAGAGTTGTGCTTCGAGTGGGAAGTCAGATTGGTTCACCCCAGAAGTCCCTGCCAGCCCACATGTCTGTGTTTCTTATAATCCTTTCTTTCCTACCTCAGTGAAAGCCATTTCATATACCATTCCTAACATGCAGCAGACTGCAAAAAGAAATGTGTTATTGGCCATTTATTTGTTGATCTGTTACTCAGGTATAAATGCAACCAAATCCATTACCTAGACACTGCTTGCTGCTAGTAACTTCCTTTTGTTCTTTGGTGGTTTTTTTTAAATTATTTTCCCCAAATACCTACCCAAGTCACCCAAGTCCTACAAAATTATTCTTGGCATTTCTTTTATTCTCTCTGTCACAGGGCTATCCGAAAAAGTCTGGAAAACCTTGTAACCTGTGATACCTATGTACCTTCTATCAACTCTTCAAATGCAAGTGAGGGTCTTCTGCATTAGAAGTGTCCGTCTTTTCCAGCTAGAGCTGAAACAAGCTTGTACACTATGCCAAAGAGTAAGGCTTGGATTCTGAAAGCTGTTCTACTTTGGTCGGCATTTGTCCATGCATATGTGCAATACTGTTTATTTGAATAATTAAAATCAGGAAAGGCTGCCTGTGCTAATAAGCTAGAAGGACTGAAGCCTTTATCAGGGTATCAATAAAAGGAAACACCGGGCACCTAAATTTACCTGGGACTTAAAAAATAAGTCAAAACTGTATGCAAAGTATCTTAATAGTATATTTGCAAACTTTAAAAGTTACAAGCTAAAATACACTGCAAATAATTGTTGAATGGGTAATAAACACAAACAGCTAAGAGTGAAATATATACACTAAAAGCATGTTAAAAGCATAAAAGTTAAAAGCATGAAGAGACAGGCCAGTAGATTCCATCATAGACTAATGATATCGTTGGACATAACCTCTATAATTAATTTACCAGATTGGGGTTTTTCTAGCTGGGTAAAGAAGCATACATTACCTAACGTTGCAATGAGAAGCATATGCCTGTGGCTAAACAGTCTCAGCAGTAAAACCCTGTAACCTTAAACTATATTCTGCATTTTGGAGCTGTCTAGTTTTTTCCAAGGTCATTCATGCATGGCGCACAGATGCTGGGGCCATGACTTTGTCATTACCACTACACTGGTACCCTACGTATATCTGAATAGGAAATTATATATTCATATTCTATTAGATCATTCTGGTTTGTTGGGTTTTTTTTAACTTCTGAAAAAGTTCCCTTGGACTACGTGTAAGCTATCAGGCAAAGGCAATCAAACTTTTTCACTGCATGCATTGATCTGTCTGCTGCGCCAGCGGGACAACCAAGAGATAAGCAAAACCATGTGCTTATCCCCTGACTTTTTAATGAAAATTTCCTGGGGGAAAAAAAAAAATAAAAAAAACAATCTGCCATTTCAAATCCTGCTCTCATCAGAGTCAATGGGAGATTCTCCACTGATTTTTGAATAAGCCAGGTTCCTCTTCTAAAAACACCAGCTCAAGTGTCCACTTCTTTCCAAGTAGCCAGCAATAACAACAAAAAGTCTCTAGAAAATGGTGTTATGAGAAGCAATTTTTGTAATTAAATGGCATACTCAAATTTTGGTTGAAAAAATCCCAGTTCATTCTGAGGCAGAATGTTATTCTCAGGTAACATACAGGTGATGTCTTTGAAGTCAGTCTGATGTGCATATAAGTGAAGTCAACAAGTTTATGCCAGTCTTTAAAATTATACATGTACATGCTTGTAACCACTGTGATCCTTGTCTTTTTGTAGTTCCCTCTTGGTAATGGCCCTGTATTGAATTTGAAGTTGCCACAATAAAAGAGACAACTTTCACTTAGAATAGTTCTTTATCTGAAAACAGTAAAAATACCCACTCCACACCCAAAGCTACGGTTTCATTAAAGATCCAGTAAGAGTTTAAAATAAAGAGATCAGATTTAAAGGCCCTCTTGAATAAATGTTTTAGAAGACAATATTTTCCCTTACATCTGTACTACTTTATTAGAAAATACATCTGGAACAAAGCAAAAAGAGCATAAAATATGCATTTCTGCACTGTACTCAATGTAAACGATTTTTCTAACGCAGACAGTTCAAAGAACTGATAATGGTGTCTCCAACTTCTAAACCACCACTTCAAAAATCAGCTCCTATTGCCAAGGATCAAAAATATTATTATCTTTAAGTGATTTGGTGACCCATATAGAGAGACAAGTATACTCAAGCCTGACCTTCAGTAAACACATGAAGCATTAACCTCTACCTCTGGAACCATTCCTGAAAATCTCAGCAGAGGAACCAGGAAACCCAGGAGTCGCACACTTGTAAGGCAACCCAGCCAGTCTGCTGCTCAAAACCCTGCTGCACTTGTGCCATTGAGAACCAGAAAAGTTCAGGTTTTCCTGCTGTCCCATACATTAATTTCTACAAGCACCTAGTACTTTTATGTCATTTTTCTAAATGAAGAAAGGGAACCGACCTAACAGTGACACCTTGGTAAGGTATTAAGATTGTTCAAAATTCTCATATACTTACAGTATGATTTCCATATTGGAGGCTGGTATTCTTCAGCATCTAAAAAAGAAGTAAAAAGGGAGAAAGAAATCAGTCAATTGGCCACTGGGTCAAAACTGTCAGCATGCATTTTCTGCTGACACCTCAGCTTGTCAGCAAAATTCACATTTCTTTCCCATGAGAGATGCTACCTCATTTACAGCACAGTTTCCTCTGCGAGAGAAGAATATAAATTTCAACCACTTGTGGATCCAGTGTGCTTTTTCCAAATTATTCAAATATAATAGTAATTTTTTTTTTACCAATTTGCATGTATTTTCCTGACTCACCAGTATTTTTACAATAATTAACTAGACTGGCAACTACATTATTTATTTACTTCCCTTGGCATGACAAACAGACAAATCACTACTGATTTTCCATCAGGCTGCTAACCCCACTATTAACATTTTAGAAAGAGCATCAATGACTAACACACGCCTTAGCTAAAACGATGCACAGACCCCACAGTTTCAATGAGATTCAATTACACTTCTTGAACAGACTAGAATATGAAATTTGCACATTTTCCAGAAACTGCATCAGCAAAAATATTTTTTAAAAGTTAGAAAAAGGAAAGACTGCAAAACCTGCAAATGGAAATGGGTAGTTATTGCCTTTATTGACCGAAGGGGTACAAAAAGAGCTGGTCTCCCCTGTGATGCAACAGTTATATGATGCTGCTAGGCAAATTTTTGGCAGAGCTTATTTTGTTTAAAAGTAAAAATGCGTAGAGCCTGATCTAAGCTCCCCACCCTGCACTAAGAGCCCAGCAAGCAAAGGGCTCTCCAAGATGGGAGGCAGACTGGTGCAACTGGCGCGGTGAAGGTACTGTCCAACACCACAGGGAGGTTTCCAGCTATAAAGGCTGCTGCTTCAACCTCCAGAAATCCCAGTAGAAGCCAATCTTGAGCGGTAGGAGTTAAATAAATTACCATACACCAGCCACAAAGGGTGAGGTACTGGGTACTAGTTTGGCTCTAAACTGCCCTGTTGCCAAACACTTAGAAGAGTCATTTACAGGGGGTATGTCATTAACCTCCTAATATGGTGCAAGTTAATTAAGGTGTTCAGTATTTACTAAACTTCTACTTAAGTTATGCTAATGTAATTCAATTATAGTTGCATAGCTCACACTCCCTGTCTATTTATACACACACAACCACTTTAAATATATCCCTGCAAAAGTTTGTTTACTGAGCATGTTAATCATTAACTACCATCTGCCAGTTTTAACTCTATTGTTTTAAAAAAGGATAAATGTAGCGATGATCACAGTTACTGCCTGGAATAATACCCCGCAACAATTTGCAGATACACTGATCAGGAAACCCGTTCAATTCCGGTTTCAACTGCATTCACTTCAAAACTTTAGCAAATTTTAAAATGCTCCTTGACTGACGGAGTTACACCATGCTGTAGCAATCCAAGAGTAATTAGCTTGCAAGTTCATTATACAGAAGGATTATTTTAAATTATATGAAGCTATTCATGAGACCAGTGAAATTTATTCATGCAAGAGCTGACTAATTTTTTCTCCTCTCACACTATAATGGTAATATATTAATCTTTTCTTTCCCTATACATCTGCTGCTCCATGTATAGTTTACCATACACCATAATATTGTGTATTAAATACTGTCATACTTCCACAGTACTGCAAGAGGATTTCTGAATTTTCTTCTTTACTTCATACACTTTTCCAACAGGAGAAACAATGAAATAATACAAATATCTGATTATCTATACTTATGACTTCACAAAAGGAAATAATAATGGGAGAAGCAATGAAAAACCAACGAGTATCAGTTGTCGCTTTCATCTTCCAAATTAATTAGAAAGAGAACAGTAAGTCAAGCAATGAAAGCTGATTTACAAGTGGCCACAAAGTACTTCATTAGTTTGAGACAGACTGATGATGTGGAAGTTCCGCAGCCTAGGTGGAGAACAATCATCCAGGAGACAGTCATAAAACAAAACTCCTGATGATTATGTTAGATTTGTCACAGTTATGAATCTGTCAGCCCAGGGAAGAGTGGACAGACCATTCCTCAATAGGTAAAATAATTCTTAAGGGCAGCACACTTGGAGGAAAATCATGGGTCACCAGCTCCACATTCGCACTGCAACATCCTCTGTGATCCCTTCAGCTGATAACACATCCCTAAACCCCAGGAAATGGAACTCCATGTAGATGATAATACTAATGCTGTTTATTGTCCAGCTATCATGCACGGCATTTAATGGCATGTGATGGAACCCATTTGTAGGAAATAATGAACAATTAATTTAAAAACAACCTGGAGACAGAGGTCATACTTGAGGATCAGGGAGATGTTTAAGGAAGTACAGATATAGACTTCTTGCTCCTTTTGCGTAAAGAGGCGACTGGGTCCTTGTTTAGACATGGGCCATGTACAGCTGGAGACACCATTCTACTCGGCTGTCAGTGTGGAAACTACCCTCAGGACAGTAATTATCACGTCTGAGTCATCAGAGAAATACACTGACTCCCTTCCTTGTACGGTACAGTCCTACCGCTCCCATCCTGAATGACTAGATTAAACTTCAGCCCTTCTTAAGTCAGTGGACAAATGAGGCAAACTTCGCTTGAGCAGATGGGACTACTACTACTACTTGACCTTTTTTGAGATTTCTGTTTCTTTGTTCATATTACCCCTCTTTTATTGTAAGGTAGCTCTACTAATTAGATTATGCTTCACTCTCCATCACTAGACTTAGTGCAGCAGGTTCATAGAAATTGACAGTAATAGCTTGGGTTCCTCATCTCTGTGACTACGTAACACCTCAACTCCTGCAGCTTGTGCACACAGTACTGGCCTCAAAAGGGACCACAGAGAGCTCAATTTTGATACACTTAGGAAAAATCAATCAGTCAATAAATAAATCACCTAGACTTGACACAAATGACAAAGACCCTGCCTTGATCTCTTTTCAAATGATATTCCAATATGAACTTTGATCACAATGCCTATCACAACTGAGACTGGCAGCATGGGAAAAAAGGGTTCACTGAGGTACTCTCAGGTGACAAGACAGGATCTCTCCTATTGCTGGTTTCTTGAAGGGTTATGGAATCACAGAATGGTTCACACTTTCAACAGTGACTTCTCATCTAACTTCAGAAACTGGGCCAGCTAAAGATAAAGTTGAAAGCAGTTGTCACAGGAGAAGCACAGAGCACAAAATGAGTATTAGTTCTGAAAAGCTCCAGGGCCAGCTATGACATATCTTTCTGAGCCTAGAGAGCCTCACTGGAAAAGAATTACAGAACGTTCAGAAGTTTAGGTCACCTTTATTATTTCAAGTCTTACCGGAGTCTATCAGAAATGACCTTAGCAAAATCAGAAAAACTAAGGAGTACTCAACTGGAAAGACCAGAATGGGGAAAAAAGGCATGAGATACTTCCATGAACAATATTACAGCAATAATGTTAAGTAAAAGCTTTGAAAAATTCCAGTTGAGAAGGTTAATATTTATTAGAGCTGAAAAAGTGACTAGAAATTAGTTATACACTATACAGAAAGGCAAAAGGAACAGCGAATGCTGACTCTTCGGAAATATTACAGCTACCAGAAGGTTTCTCACTGCATGCATAATTGACATGAAAAGATACTGGAGGAAATTGATATACTGGAGGAAATTGAACCAAAAATGATACTGTGGAGTTGGAAAGTGAGAGTAAGGGAAAGCAGGTTAGTTCTTCATTTAATTTGCTTTACTCTTCACCGAGTAGAAAAGATGAAAAGCATCTTTGGAATAAAATATTTCCATAAAGCTGATGGAGCACTGTAGAGCTGAGAAAGTGTAAAAAGACTCCAGTGAGGGGAGTGCTGAGAAGCTAGCAGAGCTTGAAGCAGCCAGATAAAAAGTAAAACCGTCTAAGATTTATTTGTTGAGAAACATGAAGATAGAAGACAGCGTTTCTGTAGATGATGGGTGGTAAATGGTTAGTATATTACTCAGAGCCCTTCTTAAGTTATTTCTGAGAAACGGGCTTACGGTAATTATATGGTAAGTAAAGTTATCCATGGACTTCAAACTGCTCTTGACAGTGCCTGGCTCTGTACCAAAGGTGATACCTTTCTGGTTGCAGTTGTGAAAGGCACTGGAATGACTGAGCTTTTCACTACTTCCTTGTACTTTGTGAACATGATGATGTAATGCCAATGCTTGTGGATTTGTGCTACCAGCACTGAAACTGACATAGCTCAAGTGGGTCTAATAGGACACCAACTGCGCTAAGACTTTGTTTCTTCTGAATACCAAGACTGGTAATGCACTGGGAAGAGGAAACTGTTTTACAGGGAAGATCACAAATTATGTCACAAGAATGAAATATTTCTGATTTAAAAGTAGCATTTCTAAAGGGAACAGTAACAAATATCCATACTGTAGCTGTACACCACACCCTGCTCTAGACATTCTAAAATGTATTAACGATTCCTATGGCAGCAGAGAGTTATGCAGACTAGTAGCAGGACAGCTACCAACAGGCAATCATCATTCTTTGCTCATTTTTTTATAATCAGAGTATGAAAGAAAATATTTTGTCTTTATCCTTACTGTAGGATTATAAAAATATTCTGCAGTTCACCTGGAAGAACTGCCTAAGCTTCGATTTTCTGCCACCATTGTCTGAAGTTCAGACTTCCTTTCCAGAAATAACTGATTTTAAAACTATGACCTGGGTGGCAAGAAGAGCCAATTTGGAAGCCACTGGCTTACTGGCAGGTTGGAAGTAAATGATTCACTGGATGAACAAGTCTAGTTACTAATTTTTTCATTTTCTATTTATTTTCAAGATCAGGACTAATAATTATTAGTATTTTAATATCTTTTATGTATTTCCTTTAAAGAGATCTTTCACAGTTTTAACATACACACATTCACATTTGTAGCTTTGCTTCCAAAACATGTTACAGTACATTATTAAACAGACTTTTTTTACATACATAATTATACATATAACAGTAACATATAGCTGTTGAGAAAAAGGCTATGTCAAATGGAAGTGTTTGTACTCTGCAGGCACTTCTATTTTTCTCATACTTTTCTTCATACAGCCAGAACTATATTGTACAATTGACTATAATGGGGATGGATATCACAGAATAGCTAAGGTTGGAGTACACTTCTGGAGGTCATCTAGTCCAACCCCCTGCTCAAGCAGGGTCACCTACAGCAGGCTACTCAGGACCACATCCAGATGGCTGAATGTCTGCAAGCACAGAGACTCCACAACCTCCCTGGGAAAACCATGCCAGTTACTCAGTCTCCTTCACAGTGAAAGTGTTTCCTGATGCGCAGGCAGAAACTCCTGTGTTTCATTGTTGTGCTCAATTTTCTCTGGTCATGTCACTGGCCACCACTGAAAAGAGCCTGGCTCTGTCCCCTTGGCACTCATCTTTCAGGCTTTTATAGACTTTGATGAGACCTTCCCGAGCCTTCTCTTCTCCAGGCTGAGCAGTCTGAACTCTCTTGGCCTTTCCTCATAGGAAAGATGGTCCAATCCTTGCATCACCTTAGTGGCCATTCACTGTACTCTCTCCGGCATATCTGTTGTTCTCTTGTACTGGGGATCCCAGAACCAGACACAGTACTCCAGGTACTCCAGGTGGGGCCTCATCAGTGCGGAGCAGAGGGGAAGGATCATCTCCCTTGACCTGCTGGTGACACTCCTCCTAATGCAGCCCAGGACACCACCAGCCTTGTTCAAGGGAAGGACACCCTGGGAGACCATTTTCAACTTGGTGTCCCACCAGGACCCCTAGGTCCTTTTCTTTAAAGCTGTTCCCCAGCCATCCAGTCCTCAGCAATATATTGGTGGCTGGAGATTAAAGTGAAAGAGTAATAAGGGGGCTTCCTTGATAAGGTCATTTTTTTCAACACATAAAACCTAATTGCCTTGTTTTCCACTCCATGATTAAAACTTGGCAATTACTGAAACTCATTTTCATCTCATCTGAACTCCTAATGGCTAATCTTGTGGATGACAAAGGGCTATTTTCAATTATTTTGCCCTCTCACCAATTAATATATATGCATACACAACTATCTCACATTGCAGTCATTTTGCAAACTATCTTAAACAGGCACTTTTTTACTGTATTTGATTGTCATTTGGCATGTACCTTTGGGCATTATGATAACTTCTTTTACATCCCTGTAAAAGAAGTCTGACTACACTTTGAAAAAGAACATTCTTAAGTTGCAAATAATCATACTGTCAAATAAGCACCTCTCTTTAACTCCTAAAAAGCCACTGTTCCTTTGAAGAACAAAACTGATTCTCTTGCAGTTAATAATTAGTGATGTAGTTTTTGAAACATTTCAGTGTGTCAAAAGCCCCATTTAATGTTTCATTCAGAAAGCACAGTTGCCTATGGAAGAGCCAGAACTTGCCAGCTTTATTGCTGTACTTTCCCATCACCGGCACATGGACAGCCGAAAATATGGAATGAAAACTCAGCTTTTGTTTTAACGAGACACTTCAACTCATAGTGTAAGGCATAGAAACAAAAATGATCAAACTGTTTATTTGCAAGATAGTTTGTAATTGGCATATTAATTCAGATGATGGGTGCTTCCCACTGTGCTATTCTCTTTTTGTTTTTAAATAAAATCAGCAATGGCATGTAATTTAAAATGTCAAAAATTTCTCACAAAAGGGGCGGAGTTCTCTCTTGCACAGCAATTAGACTGAAACAGTAAGCTTTTAATAACCACAATATAAATTGACAGCTATTTCGTATCTTTTGCTTTTGCCTACCATAAACTTGCTATTAGAAGCCACTGCCATAAAGGTAGCTCATTTAGTCTGTTCTACAAATCAGAGTCTTCCCAAACTGTGCTCTCTCCTGCTTTTGCTTCAGATTTCAAAACAGTGTCTTTCCACTAATAGACAGGTGGACAGTCCATATATAAGTTTAATGCATATGTCTGTTCTACTAAAATGCAGATGAAAGATCATGCAAATAGGTAAATTTAATAGTTTAGAAGAGTTATCAAGTATTACATAAAAATACGACTGAAATAAGTGAATTATTAGGGACCTATTCCAGCAGATCACAAGAGATTTGAATTATTTGAATCCCCAGCTAAACTTTTAGAACAAAAGCTTGTTCTGCAGCTGGTGAGGGATATTAGCCAGCTAGGACCATCCAAGTGGAGCAATATCCCATTGAATTACAAAAATCTGCCTTTCTATTCTGCACAGATTTAAAGAGAATTAAAAGTGTTGAAAGTACCATTCAAAACTTGGAACTGGAGAGAAGGAATAGGCAGAGTTCTCAATAGCAATATAGAAGCATAAGATGTAAGAGTATTTGTACAACCCTATTTAGAAGCCTCTTTGGGAAGATAGTCTTGTTTAGGGTTACCACGCTGGTCCAAGAAACAGAATTAAACAGGCTCTTCCAGAGAGCAAATCCAAGAACCCGACAGGCGTCTAAGTGAGCTGATGCAAATATTCCCAATACTTTAAATATTTCCTGGTAAACCTGTAAGATTTAAGAGTGCAGAAGGGTATTCATGCTGCCTAATCTTAGGCAGGTAGGTCCCTTTTAATGCTGCATCACACTGAATCTATGACACTGGACAGCATTTAAGATCCTCTGTGATTTAGGTGCTTCAAAACTTTTTGTTCACAGAGCAACAATGAAGAAGTTTCCTCATGCAAGTCATTGAAGGTTTGTGTCTCAAAACTAGAAAGGTAGACAATTAAAAAAAAAAATAAAATCACAAAATATCACCTTCATGCTTGATTGCCAAAAATCTGCTAGAGTGAATGGCTGCCATTAAATTTAAAATGGTCACTAAAAATTACACCCCAGTGCTTGTTATATTCTCTCTTTTAACACTAATGCCAGTGTAATTAAAATGTAACACTGTTATTTTCACCATTTCATGTTTTTAATCTATAAACCAGAGGTATCAAGACATTAAAATGGCACAATCAGGGCTCTGCCTGACTGAGAAATTGACATTTCTTTAGTAGGAATAAACAGATGACATAAGTTAAATCACAACACATAAGCAGACCTCTATCTTGCACTGATATATTTTAGCTTCTAACTAATGACCAGTCAGTTCCTGGCTAAAAATGAAGACAGATAATCAGCTGGCATATATGAGAGAACAGCTCCACTGAATTTAATCACTGTGCAGAATGGAGCAATACGTTTTCAGTCATTTACTTATTGCATCCTAAGAAAAAGAACAAACCCTAACCTTCCAGCCAGTGATCCCTGGACTCAACAAAGCAGGCCAGGCATTGTATGAAAAACCATGTGACTGAAATAACCACAATAATGCCAAAAAAAACAGCATTAAAAGGGTCACCGCGAAGTATTTCAATTACAGCATTTCTGTTGAAGTAGTGTCAGCACATCCCCTGTTGCAGAAATACACTCATACCTTGACATGATGCCTGTTTATCTTACTTGTCAAAGGAGCCAGCACATTCCCTGAAAACTTATTAACCTTTAGCAAAATCCAAATCATTGCTTTTAGTAGCTCTGCTATTTTAGACAAGTGTCATTTTATCATCTCTCAAAGCAAGGGCGCAAGCATTCACTTTTTTTTCACTTTTGAGTATTCAAGGGTATGAGGTGGTCCTGGCCCTGCAGTTGACTGTGGAGGCTGTACAACAGCTTTTCAGAGACCATCTCAATCTTCTCCATCTCGCTCCACATTCGCCTTTCTCTGGATACAGAAGTATTTTTAAAAGCTCAAAGTCCAGACTCGAACTACAGTAGAAGCCCAGTAATTCATCTGTTCAGCAAAGCCATGTGATTCAGAGAATTTACAGTGGTAGCTTAAAAAAAAAAACACAACAAAACACCACAAAACGCGTTGTTCTCGGCACAGGGGCTACTCATATACTAGGGACCTTACTGAACTCTGCAGCCTAAACAATTTCAAGCCTTGGACATCAGAGATGAGAACTACTCTGCCATTCAGGGCACGCAAAATGACCTGCAGAAGAATAAGCAACAAATAATTAGACCTTTCTTTGGCTTCCTTTACAGGTCCTGCAGTATTTGCTGCAATATTTTATATATATTAAAGCACTAAAACCAGAAAATACACCACCCACCTGCAAAGCATATTAATCATCCCCACAGCTCTCCGATAAAACTCTGAATAATCAGGGTTCCTAGGATAAAATGCAATACTCCATGGACTTACTTCCCCTTCTATAAAACCATGACATTTTTCTTTTAATAATGATCTTTTGATGGACTTTTAACTTGAGTCTGGTAGATTTAAGTTTCGATTACATTTGAGGCCAACTGAATTATTATTTTATACAAAGTCAGCTTCTGGATCTTCAATTTATCTCTTTTTAAAAATAGTTTTGATTAACCAGCGATTACTGAGCCACCCACCTCTTCAAATACGCTGTACAAATGGACAAACACCTCACAAGTCTTTTCTACTGTATCAACACCTACCATTTAACTGTTCCCTCAGTACTGCTGCTCCTGAAGTTATTAATTTGGATCTAAATAACAGAGAAATGTTTATCTTCTTAAAATTCAGTTCCACAAGAATGTTTATGCTGACAGGATTTTTATGTCTTAGAAAGGTCTATCACTTTCCTCCCTGCAATCTTAGCAATAAAAGATTTATTACCAGTATTTAAAATCTCTAGAAAACCCATCATGGACTATTTCCCCTCAGAAGAATATGGTTTATGCATTGTTTTCTTACTCAGTGGGAATTTTAATTGCCTTGTAGAAGTCTGTAATTCTTCCAAGAGTTTTTTACTACAGCCTGGCACTTTTACAGTTGATAATGAGTTTTTACAGTATCATATATATTTGCAAAATACATGATATGAAACACTGTAAAATTTAAAATACACGTAGGTCTTCCACAAGTTTTATCAAACTAACGGGGCTGTGCAAAATACCCTGATGTCTGGGCACAGGTGACAATTTTGCTTTGCAACTGGCAACGTTGACTGCATTCTCCCTAGAGGAATACTGGTTAATGGCATGTCATATGAGGCAAACCCCACATCTCTCTAACGATTTCATTGTCAAATTAAAACAAATCCAAAACAGTGCTCATAGAACAGATGTACAAGTGCCTCCAGTGGCATTAAGTAGGAGGACAGAAGTTAGCCACCTGTAATGTATAAATGAAAATGTGACTGCAGCTTGGCCAATATCCTGATTTGCCACTTTGCAAACTTTAAAGATGCATATAACACAAGAATGCTGAATTTAAGTGTCTTGGAACACATGAAGCTTCTTTGTATGCGATACTGTTTTAACTGTACTTGATTTTATGTAATTCCTATGCATAAATGGATTTTGCTTCTGTATAACCAGAGATAAGCTGGCTGCTTTTACATAAATAGATTACAAACGAAGGAGAAAGAAGATTTTTCTCAGTAATTTTTCTGGAATTTTCATCCTTGTAGAAATCACAAAGAAAAATTGTTTCTCACCTCACCACATCCCGCTTATTTGCGGATATGCTCAGAAGATAGTCAAGCCAGTACTTAAAAGTTCATCCATCAGACCTTTGATTATACAATCAGTACAGTATGAAAAAACATATCCTCATCCTTAGAGTTTTTTTAAAGAAACACACAGGTGCCACAATTTCAAACAAAGCCACTAACTCATCCCACTAAAACACTATGTAAGGTCAATTAATTATGAATAAGGCAATGGTTTTGGCACATTAATATTTAGTATATTTCATGGCAGAGGCACAGGGAAAAGAAGGAATATTAAAAAGGTAGCAAATATATTTACTATAAGCTTCCAGCAGTTAAATAATAACTAATATTCAGTATCAGTAAGCAAGTACACTTTCTACTGGGCTTTATACTCTGATTGATAAAGTTTAGACATCAGAGATCCTCCTTTTCTGTGG
>VZTM01003306.1:132168-142956 GCA_013400555.1 Jacana jacana | reverse complement strand
AGTTGATCTTTATAACCCAGCAGAGTCTCCCCTTTAATCAGCAAATGAGTCAGAATTCTTTAAATGCCGAGATGTAACCACAGCCTTGATGATGAAACTTGGCTCAGTGCACTGGAGGATTCCAGGAACCACTTTGTCCCTGTGTCTCAGCTCCCTGGGCAGGTATGGAGGTACCAGTATACTGCCAGATCAATAGCTACGGACACAAAAATGATGCTTTCCATCGTTTCCCAGTAACAAAACCAAGGGGGGGACTTTGATTTTCTGGTAACATTACCAGTCTTCATCTAACAAACCAAGGTTCTTGTTCAAGTATCTTTTTGACTCCCGAAGAATGAACATGTGTCTACATGCTCACAGACTCGTAACTGACTAATGTTACTCTTGAGCACAGAGAGGGGAGAAAAAAAAAAACAAACAAATTCCAGCCTTTCCTTTGGAAAGATCTGGCAAATCCCCAAAGAGATATGATGCAAATTTTTTAAGCAAAGGGGAAGGGTTGGTGCTGAGCAAAAACTGCAAGCTTGGTAGCAACCACCACTCTGCCATTCTGCTCTTATCTTGGGAGACAGGAAAGCTGAGTAAGAAGATAACACCAGCAGAGCTATGATGTATATTTCATCTTATAAAGACACCAATCCACGTGAAACTATTTTATTTTTAAGTACTTTCCTGCTTTTCCTGTGTATTTGTTGTATCATACAGGAAAGCCTGTATGAAGCTTGTAAGATCATCCTTGTAGCTAAACCTTCCAAAACGCAAATTTCCTTGAGAGTCCAGAGGCTGAGGCTACTGGTTGTCTGTGGGTTTCGTGGCAACACCAAAGGTTTGTAACCAACGACTGAGTGTGCTGCCCTATGAGCCACCCCAAATGAAGCTGAGCTTTTGCCAACTTTTTCCTTCATTTAATCAACATTTTGATGCTCACAGAGAGATAGTGAGCAACTATGTCAGCTTTGTGCACCAGGAACTATAAAAATATTCAACAATTATAAAATATACATTTATTTGAAACTTCTACTTCTTGTGTTTGTTATTTTCAAGGATAGTTAAAAGTAAACCAGGCTGATGGAGTAAATATGCCTGCTTATGACAGCAGAAAAATAGACCTGAATATTAAAAAGAAACTTCTCAAGAGGCAAGCAGTGAGACTTACATCCAATTTGTAAGATAAAACCTAACCAGACCACTTACTACTGCCATCTGATAGCATTCAATATTGCTTGGAATTCATTAATATGCTAGGTAACGTAAGTACAGCGCATGTATACAAAATTAATTCTATTAATTTCTACATTAGAAAAATCTGCTGAAAGAGGAGGAGAATAATTATAAGGCAGTCTTACCCATCCGTGGAAAACGCATAGCAAAACCAATCTAAACCTCGGAAGAATAATTATCCCAAGAGACTCCCACCTCCTGGGAGTGCCCATTATTGTGTTAGGAGAACATAAAACTGACAGCTATTCAGAAAGACCTCCAGAGCAATTTCAGCTTTGCTCTACTGCTTATCTTACCTTGTCATCTTTTTAGAATATCTACAAGCTTCCAGCTAACTTACCAATATTATATTTTAGTTTTACAAGCCAGCAATAAATGCTTCTTTTACAGCATATACTTTGCTTAACAGACCAAATGTTGGAAAAGTGCATCTTAAATAAAAGAGTATTCAAATTTAAACAGTTTTATAGAGTGGTAATATTTCATTTAGATCTGCCTACTAACTGCTGATTGCTTACTCGGATTAGGTGGAATTCCAAATGAGAAAGCCAAGCATTTTATTATCATTAAATATTCCCATTATGGCAGCATTTGGAACCCAAAATCAGGTTTGGTGTTATGTCCAACTGCTAACAAGTACAGTTTAAAAATAAAATGCAGCAGTTGCTGACCTAAAAGTGCTTGTGATTATACAGCGAGGCAAGCATCCAGCAGATAAAAGGAAAAGGGACAGAAAAGCAAAAGGGTTACAGGAGGGCTATCAATGTTAGAGCCATAAGTAGCTGTCACAGTGTCCTCCCCTAACTATTAAGAGAACCGTTTCACCTGAATGCAGGGCACAGATAACTAGAAAACAGAAGAAGATGTTGCTAAAAACAAACAAAAAATTTAAGAAGCACAGAGCATCACACAAACACGCTAGGGATAACTTTAGCTGATTTATTATTACATTAGGAACCTCTGCTTATAAATGTTAAGAAAAATGGTGGAGATTTAGCTCCTTCTGAGAGCATGAGAAAAAACAACCTCAATACATTTATGTTACAATTTTATTGAAGTGACACATCACATAAATAATAAAATTATTCTGTATCAAGGTTTTGTAATAACTTCTTTCTACCAAAAGGTGAATTATTCAAAAGCACCTCAACCCTGAGCATATCCTTCTCTGCCTAAGGTGCACCACAGAACAGCACTGACTTGACTGTGTTTTCAAAGACATACCTATACCCCATCGTTTGGCAGTTTGATTCAATGCCTCATTTTATCTGATGCCGGTCAATTTACTTACTCCACTGCTGTGCAAAGTCTGGTTCAGAGTCCCCAAATGGTAAACATTTAGAGAAGAAGCGTTTCTCTGTTGAAAAACTAATTTATCGTCTAGAAGAACCACAATTCCTCCCAGCTTCTCTCTCATTAGGGTCCAAAACTCAGTCCCCAATGGAGTGAGGAGGCCAGATTTGAAAGCAGTCATGTATATCTGATGAGGTCCACAAGACACACGATTGGTGCCATTAGACAGTGAAACTCAGGAGAACGCCAAGTTCTGCCACAGACAATTTATGATGACATAACCCTTGGCTGGAAGGAGCTGTGAAATGTGAGCTTCCATCTAACAACCCAGTGGAAGTGCGCAAAAGCACTAACAAAATATCAACATGAGGTGGTGCTTTGTGATCATTAGCTGCAAATCACACCTCCCCGAGAAATACATCGCAGACACTTTTAATACAGAAGGGCAGTTTTGTACAAATTCTAATCTGAAAACACTCACATGACATTGCTCCAGTGGTTTTATAACAACGGAAGAGATGACTGATTAGGGGCCAAAATGGTTTGATGCCAGCTCTGAAGAAAGCCTTTGCAGCTCTTAGTATTTCTCCTAAAACAGATTCAACTATAAGTTGCAACGTCCTTCAAAGTACAGGTGTCTTTTTTCACCAGTTCCAACTGGGATTTCAGAACTGTGCCTTGACTACTCCTGCTGCTGTATTAGCTTAGCAGGCACACTACTTTTTGCATATCCTAGACCAGTGCACTACATTCCCACACCACTTATTCTGCATCTAAATGACTTATCTTTATTATCTTCTGAACAATAGGTGACAAATGCTCGCACGGTTTACTTAAGAAGTGCTACAAAATACATATTAGCTTTAAACTTAACAAAAAGTGAATCTAAATGGGAATAAAATAGCATAATCAGTACTAAAGGAACATCTGCTAGGAGGTAAAAAATGAATGCAGCCTACAACTGAGACACCCATGACATTCTAACTCAAGAAAAAAATTGTACATGACAGTGCCAAATTTTGATTTATAAAACTTACATTTGCTCCACTGATTTCAGTAGGGTGGGAGTGATTTATTTCAGCCAAAGAGCTGTCCAGAATTATGCATAAGCATCATGAGCTCAGAAGTCCCAGTGGATGTGGTGGTAACAGCAGAGGGTTCTCACACTCCTCTGGGTAAGCTCAGGACCACTGACTGCAATGTACTCTACTTCACACTGAAGTATCAAGAACTTATGTTTATCAATTATAGTAATTTTATTCATGTGCTATCTAACAGTAGCCAGAGCCACTCTCTGATTTATAGCAGCCTTCCAGTACCTAAACGGGGATATAGGACAGATAGGGAGGGACACGGAGTGTAGTGACAGGATAAGGGACAGCAGTTTTAAAGTCAAAGAGGGTAGATTTAGATTAGATATCAGAAAAATTCTTTACTGTGAGGGTGGTGAGGCACTGGAACAGGTTGCCCAGAGCAGCTGTGGATGCCCCTACCCTGGCAGTGTTCAAGGCCAGGCTGGATGCTGCTTTGAGCAACCTGCTCTGGTGGGAGGTGTCCCTGCCATGGCAGAGGGGTTCTATCCCTCTACCTTATATATTCATTAAGATTTGGATTTTGTTTTTACAAGTGTGATCTGTGTATTGCATCTCACACATTCACTGCAACTCTTTTGATCAGTTCAGGTTTCAGTGGATTTTCAATAAAAGATTACATGGAATGATCAGTACATTTCCTTCCCTCTTTACATTCACTTCCAAAATAGATTCTGTGGTTTTACCGCGCTTTTTACTCAGAATTTCACAATTGCAGCTAGACAAAAGACAAATCAGTGACACAGCTCAGGGACATATCACGAGAGAACACCCCGATATTTAGGAAAGACAAAGGATGGGTTTGCAATTAAAGGACAGTACTGAAACTTCAGACATGGAGTTTAATTTCTAATTCTTCCAAATGCTCCCTGTATTACTCTCCATTCCATGAGAGAGGAAAATAATAGTGGCTTTCTCCCAGCCTCTCCAAGTTTTCTTCAGGATGGAGCCACTTTGCCCTGAGCCTTGTGCTGCAGCAGAATGCCAGTTCAAATCTGGCCTTTAGACATCATCTTAAAATGAGCCACAAATATCTCTGCTGCCTCAAATAACAGAGCACATTTTGAAAACTACAGCTCCCTACCCTTGCACAAAGCAGGGACAAGGCAGAAAGACAAGGAGAGAAGTAAACAAATCCAGTCTCCAGTGCCAAGTTCAGTGGAGGAAATATTTCTAATCCTACAAAAATATGCCTGTAGTGCTGCAGTGCTCCACCTGGGGCACAGAAATAGAATCGCCTAGGTTGGAAGGGACCATTGCGATCATCTAGTCCAACCATGAATCCATGATAGCTGTTGAGAGCATCACTGAAGAGGGGTATGGGAAAGACAACTGCTGTTGCATTATGAGTCAAAATGAATCTCAGGAGCTTCTCTTGAACGTTCCCAAGCAGAGATCTCTGTAGCAGGCAGCATATTAATTCCCTCCCTCTACTCTGATTTCAGCTGCAACCCCACTACAGCAGAGCAAGTAAGAAGCTGTAAGGCGTGCATGTGGAAGGAAGCTATGAAGGAGCCTAAATGGCTATGCTCACACCTGGTGGCATATCCCAAAAAGCAATGGCTCCACCCCTGCCCAAAGCACTACAGGAGGTCAAGTAGGAAAGGAAAGCAGGTAAGACAGCTTACCATGATTCCCTGCCCTTGCCATGCCCCTGCAAAAAGAACTGAGGAGGCTGGCAGCACTGGCAGAGCCACAGAAGAGTTTACTGGATCACACCTGCCTCTACCAGCTACCCTCCATCCCAGTGCTTTAGTGTGATTTCTGCTCTCTCACGCTACTCATTCCAGACAAAAAGAGCAGGTTAGGTCAGACAATCCCACTGTTTATCTTGGCAGTGACTTCTTTCTTTATTTTTAGAAGTGCAGTGGGGCCCCGGTGGGCACCATGGCCTCTCGAGCTCATCCCATAAGTGCTTCTGCAGGATGAACTTGCCCCATCTCACCACCTGCTTCTGAGGGCCTTCAGTTCTGACCACTGAGGTATTTTCCACCAGCATCTTCACTACATCAAACAGTTATTATCACTCTGAGCTTTCTTTTCATTAGCCAAACATTTCTCTACACTCCTTTAAGCTGAAACCACCACTTCTACTTAATGGAATAGCAATTAACTTGAAACACTTGGCACTTACTGCAATGCATCACTCTCTCACAGTCTGATATGCTAATAAAAATTGTATGCTAACATAATGTACAAAATATCATCTCTGATTTTAAACTAAACCAAAATTTATTGGCTCCAACAGTGCAATGCTGATCTACCCAATGAATATTAATGTATTAACTTAGGTAGCAGAGTTTTACACCGTTGGGGAACTAAATCAGAGCAGACCATACAGTGCACTGCAGAAAATCTCAGTTTTTCTGTTTCAATAGAATTTCAGTTCTGCTCAAACCTGAATATACAGCTCCAGACTGAAAAGTAAACTGAAATCATAAGGTATTATTTGCTATGTTGCAGCTCTCATACTCCATAAAATATTCCTTCAACACCCTAGTAAACAAATTAATTGGCAGTCTTGCAAACAAAAATCCCAAGTCCTTTTACTTCTTCTAAGGCATCATTAGCAATTATAGGATACTGGCAGGAGAAATTATGCTTTTATATCTCTACAACCCACCTCTCACCGCTTATGCTCTTAATCCTTACCCAGCTCCACTGAAAATGCAAATCTTTACAATTATGACTGTAGGGTTAATGGTACAACACCATTGCAGTAAAAATACCCATTTACCTCAAATACCTCAATGCTGCTTAAACTCCAAGCCTTGCACTGGCATGGATAAACATAAATAAACTGCAATGTTTAAATGTTTAAGCTACTATTGAGCAACCACCACCCCAAAACAAGCCAGAAAACAGCATTGTTAGACTCCAGAGAGCTACACCCATCCATTTCATCTGAAAAAGGAAGCTGATGCAATGCAAGATGACATGAGAAAGTGATGATTGATTTAGTTCCTCGTGAATAACAAAGTACTCCCTAACTCCATGAAGGAGCAGACAAGTGCAGGAAGTAACTGAGGTACTGAGAAGTTACCAGCAAACAAAAAAAGCCAAACAAGTATGGTGGGACAGACAGGATTATCCAGGAAAAAAAAACAAATCTCAAGTAGATGTACATTCAGTTGTGTCTCTTCTGATTTCAAGTCATGTATTTTTTCTTTGTGTTCAAATGGGACAAGGATGTGTCTATCTTACCCACTTCTAAAAGTTATTGTTATATATCCAATTCCAGCTCTATTTATTATACACTTACTGATTTGGATTTCATCTTGCAAACAAGCTGTTACGGAAAATCTTTTGAGAAGTGTCTCTTGTGACCTTTGAAATGTCATCTTAAAAGGAACACAATTCTGAAATACAACTGTGCAGCAGACCTTGCACACTAATGTCTCACTGAGTAAACGGAATTAAGGTCAAAGTCAACTGCTCTTTTTTTACTCTCTGGCACTAGAAACTAACCCAGGAATAAGTTTGAGTAAGAATAACAATTAATGAAACAGGGGACAGTTGTGCTGCTATCAATGCTTTACAAAACAAACAGATGTGCCAAAAGTTTGACCTGAAAAAGCTTTACAACATTATTTATTCACCCTACTGACAAACTCTAGTTACTAACAAAATAGTTACTAGAAAACACATTCACTTGAACTAAGTATGTATAAGAGAAAGTTAAAAGTAACAAGATATAAAAGTTATAATAAAGTGGCAATACCAAGGGGAGACTAAATGACCATCTCGCCCAACACACCATTTTGAACCATGGGGAAAAGTTTGAAAGCAGGATGACCGACCTGAAGGAGGTTCCTTCCCACATAATGCCATCAGAACTACATAATGCCTGCTCACTCTGGAGTACTTTGGACACAAACAATCCCGGTGCATATATGAATACCTACGTAGAATAACTATGGGAGAAGTTTTATGTATGCATTGCTTTTCCTTAACTTTAAAATACAGAACATAGCCAGTTGCCACTATTTGGTCTCTGAAGTGAAAAACAGGCAAACTGTAGACAGGGTCAGACTTCCTATATTTCAATTTTATGTCACTTTAACAGCTCTGAAATCCAAAGCAATAATACTGTATTGTAACTGTAACCGTTGAACCACAGCAATTCACATGGCCACTTACACACAGTATCCTAATAAAATACATATTTATAATATAGAGTGCCTGGTGAGATAAATTAGTCATACTGTAAATAGCCATCAGGGATATGAAAAGTAAGTTTCTCATGACCTGCTACATATGTACAAAAGCAGGTGACTGAAACGATGTAAATATGAAGATGGTATCTTTAGCAGGCACTCCTCTGCCCTGGAGGGAGAAAGACGGGAACACTGTCTGTGCACTTCCAGCTCCCCTGTGCTTTAATGAACACCCAAGCTGAACATCCTCTCCAAGAAGCAGTTCTGCTGGTTAAAAAAGCAACAGGGGAGAAGTATAAACATGTTGCTCAGTCACTAAGGGTGAAGATCAGGCAGGTCAAAGGCCAGCTACACAAAGGGAAACAAGAAGGGCTTTTGCAAGCAATGCCAGCAGCAGTTCAGGGAAAATGTAGGTCTGGACATGAACAGGGTAGACAACCCACTGACAGGCAATATGGAAAAGTTTGCTTCCAGATCTCTGCATGTACCTCTATAGCTTGCAAAAGGGATGGTGTTATGGTCTGAGAAAACCTGTAACAATTTCCTGTCATATAGAGAATTAGTCTATCACTCCATGACTCCTCCCGACAGGGGATCTGGGGAAAGCAAGGAAACATGAGGGCTGAAATACAGATTGAATAGATAAGACAAAATAATTAACAATAATACTAAAGAACCAGTATTAATCCTGATAACAATGTTAGATATACAAGGATTATATTCAGCCAATTCTACCAGTAGGAAGCTGTGCACTCGCAGCAACAGACAACAAATATTGGACACTGCAATGTACAACGGCTTCAGGAGGAAAGGAATTGCTCAGGGGTCTGGCACTGTGGCAAGAAGTTCCCTGGACCACCTCCATCAGGGGAGAGAGAACTACACAGCCAAACTTTTCTAATTTATATTGAATGGGATGTTTATGATATGAAATAGTCCTATTGGCCAGCCTGAGTTAACACCCAGGCCTTGNGCCCTGCTAGGAGAATTAACCCTGTCCCTCCTGGAACCAGGACACTCCTCCTTGTCCCTGCACCTGGCAAGGCTCAAAACCACCAAGACATTGAATCCCATGTAGCCTGGATGGCCGTAAAGTAACTATTTTCACAAATTCAGACACTAGAGCCTTCTAAAAGTGCAGTTTTCCACAGCATTAGAAGAAAAGTTAGTCCTGTATCACTCAACCCAGGACAGACAGGCAGTTGGCAGTGGGGAAGTGACTGGTTGGGGACACATCAACAAAACTAAATATATTTATTCAAAAATCTGGGGCTGGATGGGATCCACCCAAGGATGCCAAAAGAGTTCACTGATATGATTGTGCGGCCATTATACATGAAAAAAATGCACACTATCACTATCAAGGTAGGCCCCCTGAGCTGGAAAAATGCTGATATTACACTTATTTGAAAAAAGGCAAAAAGGGGGACCAAGAGAACAACAGGCTGCTCAGCCTTGCCTCAGTCCCTGGACAGGGCAGGGAACACATTCCTCAGAGTCCGTTTCCAGGTAAAGGAAGGACAAGAAGGCAAACAAAACCAGTCAACACAGGCAGACCATGCTTGATCGAGCTGATTTCTGTAACAAAACAGCAGATGAGATGTGGATGCAATATTCCTTATTAAAGGTTTTCGACACTGTCATCCTTCCATACTCATTTGGGAGCTGATGAAGTAGGGGCTAGAAGAACAGACTCTTAGGCCAGCTGAAGTTTGGTTGGTTGGACTTGGATCTTCAACTACTTGAGTGATAGGACAGATACCTCAGCATTTGTGGACAACCATAAATTACTATTTAGCTTAATCTCTCTCCAAGAGATTCAGCTCAGAAGGACCTAGATAAATCTAGGACTGAGACAACAGGAACTTCATCACATTCAACAGGAAGTGCCAAAGCTTGGTGTCTGAGGCAGATTAACACCTCCATACATCACTGCAGGCTGGGAACTGACTGGTTGGAATCAAATGCTCCTCAGTAGTAGCAGACAATGCAGCAAGTGGCAAACGTCACAAACTACAGCTTGGATGGTTCAGAATGGACAAACTATTGAAAATTCTGGGCAGCAGTGGCAAAGGCTGCCCAGAGAGATGGTGCAATGTTGTTGAAGGTTTTCAAGACAAAGCTGGACAAAGACATAGGGCTGGGAATGGTTTTGATTCAAGACCTCCAAAGGTTCCTTACAACCAACTTTTGTATGATTCAGTGAAAAGATTATTGCTTAGCTCCCTCACACAGCCCTCCTGCCAGATGTCTCAGCTCCCAGAAGCACAGTAGGTAAGGTTAAACAAAGCCATATTTTTTAGGCTTCATAATGTAACCAAGTTTGTTTTGGATAGAACAAGGTCAGGAAACATCTTAAGCATATCTGTGGGAAGATCTGAGAAAATAGTTACTTCCAGCGAGACAGACAGGATAAGCAATTGAGGATAGGCTAGAAAAAAAGCTGCAACATGTTTCAGTGTTGGCATTAGCTGCTATGTAAGTAGCTGCACGCTTGTTAGCTTCTGCCAGGATTGCTCCCTCAGCACATCGAGAACACTACACCTTCCTCATCTCCAGGCAGTGGCTCTAACAACAGCTGCAAGAAGTCGCACATCTTGCCCTCTTTTTTTTTCCCATGATTTCCAACAAAATAGGCACATTCAGCCCACTGACACACATTACGTTTCTCAAACAGTAGAACTCTTGAGTTCAAACTTTATCACACTACATACATGCAGAAACGCCTGCCATGCTGAACGGAGTCTTAACATCTCAGTCACAAGTCTCCAATAAAAGCAGTTTAGAAGAGAAGTTGATTAAGAAAATCCAATTAGCTGATTAGTCAAGATCCAACACACATAGGTATACAGAGCACACAAAACTAATAAAATGGTGTCACCATGGTCAGTGAAGAGGTAAGAACAACCTCATAGCTTCTGATGGTATGGCACTGGCAGAGATACTCCAGTGGCAGACAGGCTGTCAAAAGCCACAAGGAGTAAGTCAGGATACCACAGGACACCAGTGGTTGGTATATTCTTTCC
>VZTM01003306.1:87967-132145 GCA_013400555.1 Jacana jacana | reverse complement strand
AAAAATCAATGCAATCTTCTTCTGCCTGAATCTGCCAAAGAAAAATGGGTCAGACTGACATGTAACTTACACTTCTTTCAAACAGAACATATTAAATCTGTCCAATCACTACCACAATTAAGACATACCTGTGCATTTGGGATGTCTGGACACAAACCCACTAGTTACTGGAAAGCTACTGAGACAAACTGATTTAGTCCCACTGACAGGCCCCAGACTGTTCAAAGACTAAGCCTGGACAGAGGGAGCATAATGAAATGTTCCTCAGGATGTCTCAGCCATCTGTAAGTTGTGCATCTAGTCTCTGCCAGTCATTTAGGTTATGTTAATTAACATAGATGCTTCCAGGTGTGCTGGAGTCCTGTGTAAGATGGATAGAACAAACCTCTTCTGCTCCCTTTCCTTCCCACCAAGGCAGCTACATCTCTCCACTCCTACCAGAGGGAAGAAGCCATTTCAGAACAGTATGACAAGCGCCCCATCATGGGGGAGGTTTTGAGAGGATTTTTATCCGTCTCCATAGCACAGAAAATGCTATGTGACTGTGTGCTGAAAGAGAAGATAAAAGATAAATACTAGATAAAAATATTGCTTAACTGAATGTTTCAGACTTTTGGAATGGCAATTATTTTGAAGTCAAGAGTTTCTCATCCAAGTCTATGAAGAGGTCCTGAACACATCTGTGCACAATGGAGACACACAACGTATATATGCACATGCACAACTTGATGTACATTGCTCAGAGTCAGGTTATACTTCAAATTGTCTGAAACTGAAATGCTGTTGCCCACATGAATCAAGAGAATGCTGACAGACAAAAGATCTCATGGGATCAATTTCAATCCCCGGATGAATATGCACACATCAAACCAATTTCAGGGGAGTGCAAAATTTGCCCCTCAAAAGTTTTAATTTATGTGATACTAACACATGAAAATTAATTTCCGATCTACAATATGAAATTTTGCTACATATCTTGCTGTTGCTTTATTGTCAAAGTCCCAATTGACAACATCAAGATCTCCACAAAACATGAAGAGGTATTGTATCACCTTTTCCTGCCAAAGGAATTTAATCTTTAAATGTTGACTAGGTAACATGAAGAATGCTCCCAAGAGCATCATGCAACTCAGCTCCACTATCTGTTTTTTATAAATTAGATGTTGATGGGTCTTCTCAAAAAAGTATCTGCATTCGCGCTTATTTCAACTAAGAATTCTTTCGACCATTTTTAAAACAAAGGTAGGAAATGGTAACAGAATTGTAAATAATTAGAATGATTTCTTTTGACAGAGAGACAGGAAATCACTGTTTTAGTTTCTGAATCCTGAGTTGAAGAAGTTCCCTTCACGAGGAACATTTGCTCATATTTTAGTGGACACATGCTTCAACAAAGGAAATTAAAACAAATTACACTCAATTAGCAACATCAACTTTCATAGCAGAACATGCTTTCTCCTCAAGTAAGCTGAAGTGACAATCATGAAGTTTTACATTTTCCTCTCATGTGATAATCATTTACTGAAGGCGTTGTCCTCTCCACTCCCAGGTCTGCAGAAGGTCAGGCTACCCTCACAAAGACATCTTTAGCAAACAGGAACTGCCGTGTGACCCGTCAGACCCATTAAGAGCGTTATGGAAGAGGTCCCAGATTGGATATTTGGGGCTGAATTTCTGGCACAGATTTCCTTTTATTTTCCAAGGGGAATACTTCAGCAAAATAAAATGCACCGATCTCTACCTTATTCCATTCTGCCAGGGAGGAAACAAAAGGGAATGCATAACTCTCCTGAAAAGCCATCCAGCGCTCAAAGCCCCACTAATGACAGGGAAGGAAGCAGAAGATTATTCTCACGCCTGACCCAAACTTCGCTTTAAATGGTTAGGATGGCAAAAATAAGAACAATGACATGCTGCCTCACTTGGCACTTAACCCAGTACAACATCTGGAGCAAGAAAGAAATTGAGAAACAAATACTAGAGCACTGTACCTGATCTTGAATCCAATTCCATGTATTACTGACAGCTCTCTATTTTCCAACCCATTTATGTCCTTTCTATTAAAGGGAACAGTCTTTTAGTCCTTTTTGTGCAAGGGGTAGAGGTCAAGACGCAGAGTAGACGTCATCTAAAGACTGACAAGGTACAGGGTCCAGAACATGTAAGCCTGTGAATTGCTCCTGCAGCTAATCATTTTCAGATCTGAGTATGGTTAAAGTCGAGGGTACTTAGCACTTACCAGAACTTAAGCTACATATGAAAATATAGCACTGCTTTTAATTACACTGCTCAGGTCCTTCTGGGGAGGGTTCTAACGACCAGCTACTTTGTATGCTAAGCTAAGTCACCCTCCTAGCAGATATCACCTGTGCTCCCTCAATTGACCTTTCCTTGCAGCTAGTTTTAAAGAAAGGAAAAGCCCACACAGCTAAGAAAAAAGAAAAAGTCCTACCAGTACAAAAAGTTAAATTATATTTTAGAAAAATCACTCTGACCTCTGCACTACTACTTAAAAGGCTTCTTTACTCCTAAAAATAGTTCAGGAAATTTCATCATTTTATACCTCAATGTTATATAATCTTTCCTGAAAGCCTCTTCCAGAAGAAAATGAACTCAGAATAGTGATATTTTAAAAAGTTATTGCAGTTGCTCTAGCAATCATCAGTATTAATTGTGAAATCATCTAACCCTAAACTATGATTTTGAAACATTTTTGTCTAATGCTTTTGGAAAGCCCACCTACCTCATTTCCCCTTCTCCAACCCTGAGATATTCCTAAAGCCATAAACTTTTAGAAAAATGGCATCACACACTTTGCATCCACAAGGTCTCCACCATTCAGTCAATTTCAGAAAAGCAAGTAACTTCTGTAAATTGCAAACAAAACAGTATTTTATCCTTCCTCTCTTGGCTCCTCAGCACTGTTTGCCTATCAGTGTTCTCAGTACCACATGTATACTAATGAATAATGCTGCTCTACAAATAATTGTTGTGAGATGATAAGAGGTTGAAAAGACAAACAGAAATTTTTAAACTGAAGTAAGTTTGTGACTGAATCTCACCATGAACTTAACCAATGAACTACTTTAGCACTAAATAGGCCAACATGTAAAATGGGCACTTAACTTACTTGCATACAGGGTGCTTGATGATTAACCCTTATATTCTTATCTTCAGCCAAAGCAATCTGGTTATTTTATTAAGTTTCACAGGACATCAGACCTGAGGCCATGTAATGCCCTGTATATCGCAACCTTATTTTTACAAACGTTATATGAAAGCACACCTCTTCCAAAGCATTCAGTGTTGACTGAAAGAAATTAAGGGCCTAAGACTGCACCATCTTCCCTTGCTTTCACCCTTTCTCACATTGAATAGAGCAACCTTATTTCTACTTCAACATTATCTGGTTTCGGTTTCTGACTATTAGTCATTTTCCAACATGCTAAAAAAAGCCTTTAGCACACCCTATCTCCTCTCTACAGAGGAATTTGTACATTTTAATCAAGCTCTCCCTCAAACTCCTTTTTGATAAAATGATCCTGGGGAGTTTTTTTTACACTGGCTGTATCAGATGCATTCATTAACTACTCAGGCCCCATATCCTTCTGGCATTTGCCTGGTTTGATAATACCTTTTACAATTTCCTTTTCGAAGGAGATGAGGGCTGATTCAGTACTCTACTACCAGTTCCACCAGTGACATCCAGACTTTAAGTCACTGATCCGCCTCTGGTGGTTACTGCCCTGCTTACATATTCTCAGAGTTTATGAGCTCAAAGAGCTTTATGAGCTGAGCCTTTTTAAGTCAAAGGCTCTCTAGTTGCATTTTCACTATCACGCTTCAAAAAAACACCAGTCCCTGCTTGCTGGGACACTGCAAACCCATTCTGACACAGTCAATCAGAAATCATCCTGTGAAGCAGAAACTACTTCAGGGGTTGTTTGGTTTTGGGTTTTATTTGGGTTGGATTGGCTTGTCCAGATGAGCATACTGTTCCATAGGACTGTATTCTTCCCCAAAATTGTCGTCCCTGTTATGCACATCCGCTAAAGACGGCAGCAGCAGTTTTGCATACCTCAAGATCATTGATCAAAGCTTCATTCCTCTACAAGCCAAACAGCCATAAACCCAGTTCAACCTTTATTCCTCACGAACAAGTACTTTGTGGTAAATGTCACACTATTTTCAAACCTATTCGGATCACCACACTATAACGTTTCATATTGAAATTACATTGAAAAAAAACTGCAGGAAACCAGCAAAGAAGCAAAACTAGGGCCAATGTCCCATTTCCTTCCAGCTCTTTCCATCCCTCAGGCTATTTGAAAAGCCACCGAAAAACGCAGAGCTCATTGATACTCACCAAGTAACTCAACTGTCACAGAGCATAAAGCAAAACAAGAGAGAAAGAGAAATGCAACTGTAGTGCACTGAAACAACAGCAAGTACTGCCAGTGCCATACTTTTAACATTCAGTAATTCTATAATGAAAGGTATGTTGTGCAGGAAAACTGTTCAGATCCATCTTAGTACTCTGTCACCTTGCAAATGAGTATTTTGCAAGTCTTTATTGTCACAAAACCCACAGGAGTGCACCACTCCCATTACCCAACACAGACTTATTAGAAGAACTTTCCTAACTCGGTACATAGCGAATGGAAACAAGTTACTGAAAAAGTGGTAAAACTTAAGTGCCCATCTATAAGTAACTGATAGAAAGGGTAACTCTCCTCTTTCCTCCTGAAGTCGTGAAGTAAATAGGAGTTAGACAGGGGCCTCTCTGCATCTTAAGGACTAGAGATTTTTAAAAACCACTGAGACCAAATACAGTCCAATAGATATAAACCACAGTTTCAGGCTGCAAAATTCAGTCTGAATTCAGACTTTTAACATCTCCATTCTTTTTTCCCCAACTAAATAGCCCTTACATTTTACCATCTGCCTTCTCAAGAACAAAGGTAAAATTTGTGAGTCACCAATGCGAGAAAGGCCACAGCAGGGATTTTAGAGCTTGGTTTGTCAAATTTAAGTGATGCATACTGCCACCAGCCCAGCTGGCAGTTATGGGAGCATGAGGAGAGGAGGAAATATTATTGGGGGGAGAGATCGCTTTGAGGTGAGGGAGAGCTGAAGGCCATGGGAACTGCAGCTGCAGATATGGGAGTGAAGTACATGCTGAGGCAGTGAAGCCACACGGGGCAGCAGGTATGTTACAAGCCTATAGGAAACCAGGTTTCATTGCAGTTCTGCTCATGGAACAACTTGTTCTTGATCATGATGATTGCCCAATTGAGCAAGTAGAATATTCACCCGCTCTGCTGCCAGGCCTCACTAGCATAACTGTACATCTAGCCAAAGACTTCATTCATTGTCCTTTTATTCCTGCAATTGTGAATCATCTCCGCCTTTGCATATTCATGCCTAAGCCTGCAATTAACCTGCCAGCCCCGTTACTCATGGGTAGAAATTGCCAGGTTCCTTTCTTAATATTTATTTATTTTTGTTTGGGCAACAAAGATATGGTAAATACATATAAACAAATGGTATTGTATATACTCTCTAGCCTATGCCTGATTGTTAAGAGCAAGTGACTCTTAACACAATCAGATAGAGAGTCAACATCCTATGACAGAACAGCCTATCTGAACAGACATTAAAAGACATTAAGAACTAATTAAAACTTGGAACCAAGTAAGAAGAAAAGCAACATGCAGCTCTTTCACTGTAAAGCTTGTGTTAGTATTTACTTAGCAAAATACATGTAAATACTTGCGTTCAGGGACCAAGTATTAAAAATGAGGTCTTCTCCAAGTTCTGTCTTCCTAGCAACATTGGCACAACACTAACTACTAAGTATTCATACTTCTCAAATACAAAGGACTTAGTACTGTAAATTTGAGGTTAGCAGGGACTTCGGCCCTGTTTCCAGAAGAAGTTCTAAGTCCTAACTTTTCAGCTTTAGAAATTCCAACAAGGTGCTNACTAATCACCAGTTATTGAAGTTACTGCTTTATGTCAAAATTTCACCTCCTTTTCATAAAGAGAAATTCTCCATATATATTCAGTACTAGCACTGAAGTTCTTGGCTGCCTGCTGATGACCCTAAATGTTCAATTGCTCAGTTATCTGAAATACCTGCAGGTTCAGGTTCACCAAGTGCCTCACCTTGGATGCTCCACACTATCAAAGGGTACTCAATTACAGTCTTCAAAACATACTCTGCATTTGGCTTTGACTCTTTTCAACCTTGTATTCCAGGCATTTTTAATTATTTGGGACACCCTCCGCAATTCAAGTCTCTTGAAGAGAGGTGATTTGAAAGTTACAGATAAGGTAACAACATTCTCTTACACTATCAATGAACATTTTGACTATAACCCTAACAACATTCTCATAAAGGTGATTACTACATAGAGTTGAAAGAACTTGAATGGCTGTGTTATAATCAGGCTAATATTATGATGTTACAGACTGAAAACAGAGCAGCTTCAAACAACCACACTGACGGAGGAGAAGAAGGCAGAGGGAGGCTCCTCTTGTACCTAAGAAGCTTTGAAGTTGGAAGCATTAGCGACAGGTCCAGACTAGCAGCGAGCCCATAAACAAAAAACACATAGTTAAAATTTGGGACTATCAGCCTTTACAGTGTCTCTTAAAGACTGCATTCAGAATCAAGCTTCCTATCCTCATGTATAGCATAAACAAAGAACAAAGGAAGGGTGATACAACAAAATGCAATTCATAACTCTGGGTTGGTTATTTCACAACACTTTACACTTCTGATCTCTCAAAGTTCTACAGTCGTGCCTTGCTTCCTTATAATAGGCATTAGGGAACAAATTATAGACTTAAATGCAAATGATACTTGCACAAGGACATGGAACTAGAAGTCAATCTGTTATAAACACCGTTTTCCTGACTGCACTGCAAGTAGGGTGGGAAAATAAAGCCTTCACTCCTACAGTAACACCATATGAAGAAGTCAGAATTTGCGTGACCCAGTTTTGGCATATTATTACAATATAGATTACCTAGATTTCAAATTTTAAACCAAGACTGAAGCATTTATTTCCACTTCTCATGTGCAATGAAGAAAATGACTTAATAGCAGCTAGGTATTGTCATGGTCTCAGCATGTTGTGCAAAAGACCCATGGAAGTTATATTGTTATGGATTTACATACCCCAAAATAGGCAGCAAGTCCATCAGCAAATCATCCCTGAACACAGGATGAGGCTATGCAAAACTGTTCAGAGTTGGGTTACTGAATCTGGAATGCTTGATCAAGCTGAGAGTGGTGCTGAGGCATCTGCCCAGAGATAGGCAACAACTGACTTCTTTCTGGCCATTTGTTAAGTACCTCAGTATACAGTGAAGCAACTTCCTAGCAACTTGCACAGTATATGTGATGAATTCTTACTAAAAAAGGTTCTAAGCTGTTGGTTTAACTTTACATTAGCAGCCCCTCCCTGCTGAAAATTTTGTTAATATTGAAGGCAATTATACAGCCTAATTCCTTACGGCGTTTGTCTGAAATTATGCAATAAATGCAAATAATGTAAAATTCACTTTCCACAGCATGCAAATGTTACTAAAACATTCAGGTCTTATTTCATTAAAACAAAGATAGTCTTTAACACACCCATTCTAACAGGTCCTAAGAGACAAGTAATCTTGAGAAAGGACCTTTCTATTTTGAAATGTAAAACTCCTTGTCTCCAACTCTCTCTGCTCTATATCTTTTGCCATTTCCCAGTGTCACCCACCACCCTACCAATTAAGTTCAAAAAGCTGTAGGTGCTTTCTGTTTCTTCCCCTGCCCAAGCAGCGCTCATGCAGTGCTACTTCTTCACGATGTCTCTAGGATCATCTCCTAAACAAGATAAAAAAAGTTGTTCTTCATTTTCCATCACCAGCTCCCACCTCTATTGCTGATCTTTTCAACAACTGTAGGTCTACCTAGACCATATGAAGGAGGACTGCAACAACATGAAGATTCATGGAGTGCCCTGGTGTCTTGAATGCTCTAACAACCTCTGGCTGGACAATTCTAACAACTTATCTTAGCCTTTCACCTTCCAACAGCATTTAGACTTGGTACTGGATAAATCAGAAATCGCTGTGTTGGGGTTTTTTTTTTTATACATTAAGTTATTGAATTACATCAAGCCCAACTAACATTTTTCCCAAGACTAAATTTGCCAAAAAATTGTAAGGCCAAAACCTAAATACCATCCATATGGACTAGGCAGCTTGCCTAAGCCAGACCTCCAACCTCCTTCTAATTCTGAGGACACCAGTGAGGACCAAGATCTTCACAGACCTTCAGCATCTTCTCTCAGTGGAGACCTGATTCAATGATTTATGTACTTTGCTATGACATCTGTGCAGAATTGATCCGACCTGTGTTCCTTGCGCACCCAAACCTCCCGCAACCATCCACAGTTACTCCTGGAGTACAGACAACACAGGAGACATTTCCAAATAACATCTTTCTTTAAATAGCACACAAAAATCACATTTTCCATGGGCTAATGATACATATCTTGTACAGAAGAGCAGAAATTTCAGCTTATTCTTTGGTTTCAGTCATGCTCTCAAAAAACCTGCAGCATTTGATAAATAATCTCTTTCCTCAGCAGAAGAATCATGACTGGCTGAAACCACACTGTACAGCTCATACACAAGTGCTTTTGCTGAGCAGAAAGCAAATGGAAGAAAGAAATTGCATTAAAAAGGTAATCTTTAAACATGGCATTTTAACATGAAGTCTGACAATTACTTTTGCCAACACAAGTACTCTGTACTACACAGGACATGGAATAAGAATGAATAAGGCTTTCTGAAGTGGTAAATGGTGGTTTGTGCGGTGATTATCTCACGAGGTTCCCAATCCCAGCTCCAGCATTAAGGGCAGCGTGGCAATAAAACATCAGACTATAAAACATGGCTAGGCACAACCTTAGCCTGTTTCAGAAAGAGAGACGTGCATGCTAAAATATTTTTAAGCAAAGGTAAAATACCACACCTCCCAAGTTCTGTTTTTCAGTGAGACACTTAATCATTATGTGTTTAAGAAACAGGATGCAAACAATGTTTACAAGGGGAGTGAAAGCATGCAGGGCTGCACACCACCATTTCCTGTTGGGCTTCACCAGCCATCTCTGAAACCCATGCTACGCAAGAATCAGAAGTAGAAAACGCTAAGAATTGTTCCAGTACACTGAATTCAAAGCAGATTTTTAATAATAAATACCACAGAACACATATTTACCTTGGAATCCAGTGTTTCGTAGGTTGCCCTCAATATTACTAAAAATTTATGCTTTTCTACTACCTGAGATTTCTATTTCTATGTGACTTCTATACTTGGACTCTTTCTAAAAATTAAGGATTTGGAACATCTGACACCTCTGGAGGTAAGAAAGATTTTCATCTGATAATTACATTTCAGTAAACCAAATACATTTCTGAAGATTCTTTTCATTATGGAGGATTTTCCCCTTAGAATTTAGCCTGTAATTTGCATTGCACAATTACTACTATACATACACTATTACCACTATTATATGTTCTCCCACTAAACAAGTAGGAGGCGTACACAAGGGGCACACATCCCAATCCATACTTTGAAATTTGTTTTGAAAGCTTTCCTCTTTTCAAGAAACAAAGAAGAAAAATCCGAGGAAGTGCCAAGGTATCCCATGTAGCTTTTTCCGCCCGGATAAAGCACTTTCTACTTTTTGTTGGTTTTAGTTCCACCTGTGTTATTAGAAACTTTATAGTGGAAACAAAAACAACAGTGTTTTGTCATCAGCAGTCTTGCAAAACAGAGATGACTAACGTATCAAAGGCACAGTTTCTCAGCCATTCCCTTCACTACAGTCAAACAGCACCTTCAAAATCTATCACTAAGCTCTACCATTGGTGGATGGGTCAACACACGGAGAAATCTAAAGCAGAAAATCAACATCCAGACACCTACACTGACTCAGTCTGGTACCACTCTCACAGGGCTATTGTGAGCCCAACTCTTAGATTTTTTTACATATACAGGCCAGCGCCGCAACAGCCGCTCATGTGAACTGTATCATTAGTGGGTTTGCATATTACATTGTTTTTCCAGAATAACTTCTCTCATCTTCCAAACAGTTAACAATGAACTTTATCCCACATTACAAAGTATTCAGCTCCACCCATTAACTTTCATTATTTATGAGAGCAGGGCCACTCTGCAACCACTGCTGGCAGCTTGTTCCCTAAAAATTCAGAGTTGGGCACTGGGAAACACATAAAACTTCCAGCTAAAACACTTGCAGGTTTTAAAGGAGCAACAGAAGAAAACAGAAAACGCCAGCATGGACCTGGGATGATTTGAAAGCACATACTAGCTTCCTACCACTAAAAATAGGTTTCTTCTTCAATTCAATTTACTCCTTTCTGCTACTACTCAAGTGTTCAAGATCTCCCTTGCCCTGCTATTTTTCCCTTTTCTATACTTTACTTTCTACAGTATATTTTTTAATTTTCCTAATACTCAAGGTCCACATGTTCATCTTTCACTTCTCCCTACCCCTATGCCTGTACCAACCTTACCCTTCCAATTCCCCTCACAGCTGGTGAGAATATTGGCTCAGTGCTGCTCCTGGAAAGAATCTAAGAGAAATTAAGGAGCAAAAGTTTGAGCATTCCTAAAAATGCTGTGCTTGCTAAGACCTAAGTAACAGAGGTAAATGCCAAAGTCCCTTATTTACATAAATAGCAGGAAGAATGTGTTAACATGCAAAACATCTATTCATTAACTGCAACAGCTTTACAGTATGGCTTATCAACTAAAATTACAACCAGAAGAATGAAAAATATTTGGGACATGAAGACAGACTTCAAAAAATTCAGCAAATTCCACTTGGAAAGTGGGCCACGGTCCTGTAACTTTTCTGCATCCTCAGTATTTCTTCTGCTCACTTAACTACATTCCAAATTCCAAATTTTGGCTAACACATTTGCATATGCTTTGTACTTCAAAGGCTGAGTTGCTTATTAGCATAGCCTAGTTCCTGTTCCTTGTATAAATAACGACAAACAGGAATCACATTGATCCAGCTGCACTTGATCTCCAGTTCGCTGTATTGGGAATTCTTTAGATTCCAGCTCCCATGGAAATTTACACTCACTCTGACCAATTTTTGATTATGTGCTTCTACAGGTGAAAAAAAAAGTTTTTCATTAATAGGAGAAATTTCTTTTCTTCAAGAAGTTACAACTGTTTGCAGGCTCAGTGGTAGTAACACTTCGATGTCAAAACAAACTAAGAAACAAAGTGAAAAATACAGTGTTAAATACAAAGCTGAGGAGAAGACAGAAATTTTCAAATACATTGGAAAAAAGGCTGCGTAGACAGAATTTTGTCTAAAAAGTTTGATTTTGACAGTTAATTTTGCACATTTGAGAATTATTACATTTACTTCATTTAGCAAGATTTTTTTTTGCAAGTATAACAAAACTGTTAAAGTATAAACTGTGGTACACAGGTCAGGTAAAGCACGTACGCAGGCTTGCTCAGGTCTATCTCATGGCAATTCTTCAGGCCCCAAGGCTAAACTTCATGTAAGCATTATGGCCACTAAGAAGCTGCTGAACCAGACCTGTTAAAATGTCCTTTAACAAAACAGTGAGAATTTTATCAGGATTTTTCCTCCTCGGTCTACTCAGTCTGTAGCCACTCCTTCTCCCCTGTAAAGGAATTTCTTCTGAGAATTTAAAGTTGTGTTTTTTCCTGAAAGAGCACATACTAAATGCTTTCTGATGGCATCACCACTTCCTGCCATTGACCATAATAGCTCTTTAAAAGGGAGATTTATCATTCTCCTGCAGGATAAACACCTCATGCTGGCAAGCAGATCAGAAATGGAGATAGAACATTTGCTCCTGTGGGGCAGGAGGATGAAATTCATTTTCTTGGGTTTCAAATTTTTCCCTATGACATGCATATATAAACCTTTCAGAAGTCCTCCTAAGACCCACCCCAGAATACTCACCCATCCAAAGCTTACTTAGAGCCATCGTTCAATGACAGCTCATTGACACTATCCCTCTTTAACAGGGGAACACTAAGGATGGTGGACACACATGCAAGGGCCTGTGCCATCTACAAGGGCCCTATGCTTCCTCAGCATCCCAGTTTCCTCAGTCTGTTCAGGCCAGCTGTGGCCCCAGAAGGTCCAGTCAGATGAGACTGACTCACCCAATATATTAGGACACATTCTCCTTGGTAACGTACCCAACAAAGTATGGGCAAAGCTGGGTGTTTTGAAAAGTGTGTTTTCAACCTTCTAGCCAGAAAACAACATACAATTATTCATTAATTTTAATACCACAGAACCTAGTTTGTATAAACCATATATCCCGTGTCAAAACAAGAACAAAGAGGAAGTTCCAGTTTCTTCATAGCTTCTTCTGAGCGTGCAGTCACCACCCACATCATTATGGAAATGAATAACACATCCTTTTGGAAATATATTGACAAGCATCTCTTTGAACTGAACTCCAAACTCAAGATGTCTAATGGCAATATGCCCAACGTGTTGGTGTGCTAAGCCAGTAAATGAGCCTGTCATCCTTACATTTTCTTCTGTGCCATAGTCCCCTGTGCCCTGGCTCAAAAGTGATTTATTACTAATCAACTGAGAAGATACAGCAAGGAGGAAAAAGGAATAAACTTCAAGCGTTCAGGAATTAGCATACACATTGCTTAAATGGCACTACCTTTTCTGCTAATCCTACTATAGGTTTTAACAGGGAATAAAGCCTTGTCTGACACATGCTCATTACTAAAAAAGCCAAACCTCTTTGGTTTTTGAAGTGCAATGCAACATCTTACCGTTCTCTAGCATTTTTGAGCCCTGGTTTCATTTGGTAAGTTTTTTATCCTTGCATGAATTTTTAGATGTCAAATGTTGCCTTCAGCACATGTACATTCCTGGTGCTCTAAGAGGAGAAATGCCCTATATACGGGGAAAACGAACTTTGAAAGACTACAAATAACTGAAGACCCAAATGCAAGCATTAGCTCAAGTACTGACAGATACAATTTTTTGTTTTTCATTTCTTTTGTGGCATGTAAAATTATATTAAATGAGATTTTTTTTTTCAAAATAATTTTATTCTATGGGAGGGCAAAGCTTCTTTTAGAAAATAAAAGCATGTCATTCTTTGCTTAACATTACGTATGATGGAAACTAGCAAAAATCAACCAAGGGGATGGATTGTTTGCTCCTAAACTGGTTTGCTGCTGATAGCAACATATGCAAACAGAACATAAACTCAAATCAGTCTTAAAATGCATGAACTCGTTATATCAATATTTCCTACATTATAATTTAGTCATCACGGCCTGTTAGTCAACTTCTAATTTATTAAGTACATGTTTACAAAAAAACTCATTCCATAGAAAATTCCCATCAAAAAGTTAAGCTGTCAAAATGAGTAACGTAGAAATAGCTGGTACAGCTACCACATACTCATCAGAAATATCAGGGGGAAGATTGTGTTCAGCTGCATTTTGAAGATAAATGCACTATAGATTTTACTATTACACTGCCAGATGCTGAGGTTTCTTTTAATGGAGTAAAGTGGAATAAATTTCTCAAAAAATAGCTTTACATATGCTGAACCAAGCAATCCAGAAAATAAATGCATTTTCTGAAAGTTAGGGTTTTTTTCCCCCTCAAACAATCCACAAGAAAGTTTTTTAAAAATATATATTATTTATATAATAAACAGAACATTATATTTGCTAAGAGCGCTGGGAGTTGAGAGGCTATGTTCTCAACCCCGTTGTCTTGGGATGCCCTATTTATATACCCGAGGTAACTGAGTTTGGATTTTTAATTCCTCCTGCAGTTCCACCACTCATTGCCTTCAAAAAGCGAAAGGAACATCTACACCACTTAGTCGCTTTATATGTAAAGTGGGCATATTGGTACAGACCTCACAGATGATGCAGGCCAGTTAAAATGCTGTATTTGCAAGGGTTTTGATAGCTCTCACTGAAATATACAAGAAAAAAAACAGTCCAATCAATTTGTTAATTTGCACTGATGTTGAAAAGGCACTGGGCACATAAGAGAAATTTTTTAGGTCAGACCCTGCTGGCAGCACCCAGCCTGGACAGGAGGAGGTTGGGCATTGCCTGTTCCAGGTCACTGGCTCCTCCAGCACCACTGCTGTGCACCAAAATCCCAGCAATCCTTCCAGTCCCCAAGTCCTTTGTCACACAGGCCTTGCAGACATTTATCCACCTTTCAAAACACTTCCTTTTCAGATCCCTGCTTCACTGCAGACCAGGAAGCATTTCCAGCCACATCCCGCCCCTCCGTGAACTTGCCTAGCCTTTACCACTTCAAGCCTCTTCCAACATAAAAAGGGATGATGGGAGCTACTTCACTTTCTGTGCTTACCAGTTAGCCTAAGATTTAAGCCATAACTTAGATTATTTCTTAAAATCAAATGTAAAATTCAAGTAAGATGGACTCAGCCTAAAACTACGCTCGACCCACATAACCCGAGTACTGCACTTGCTTGAACAATGTTTAAGTCTGCCTGCTTTTCACATTAAACCCATTTTCCACCACAAATGTGTTCTTACCAGCCCTTCTGAAGACTTTATGTAATCTGTGAAGAACCTCACTTGGTCCTGATCTATGGACCATAGTTCTTTTTCCTGCTGTGGATGAGGTTTTTCTTTCAAAGCTTCTGCTCCTTGCTCTATTCTGGGCATCTTCCATAAGAGACTGACACAGTTACACACAGGGCACCTCCTGGTGAACCTATCTTTAGTGGTTCTCCATTTTTTGAGTAGAAGTCTTTTGTTTCTCTGAATAACACAGCACATTGCCCTCTTCATGCAGGCCTGGACCTTCTTATGCTGGATAAATCTCTTGATTGTCACTGGTTGTGAAGGCCAGCTTAAAGCAGAGCCAGCCAGGCTTTGACACTACTGCACACAGCATCAGGTCTGAACACAGGTCCACAAGCCCAGGTGGGACCCCAACACTCAGAAAGAGGGTTACAAGGGGGTTCATAACTCCAGAGAAGCACTGCAGCTGGAAACTCTGCTTCAAGTCTGGAAGTCAGGAAAGAGTCCAAAGGAGGTAAGTTTGGGAACGGCTGACTTTTATAAAAGATGTCAGCTTGAACAGGTAATAATGAAAAAAGGTCATGAAAACTGCAAATACCGTCTTAGCATTTTTCAAAGACGCACCTCTACAGTTCTGTTTCTAAAAATGACACAAGACATGAAAGAGACTTGCTCACATTACAGAGCACATTGCATCATGCTAAAATAACCTCAGTGCAGTCAGAAGTTACCCAATTATAGGAAAGAAATTTAAACACCAGCTGTCCCTCCTATGCCACTTAGTTTGCGAGAAGAGCAAAAGCTGATTATGTTCCTGTCTCTCAAAGACAAGTTCATAGAATTCAAAGACACAGACATTTCACACCCCAACAAACATTCAACAGTTGAAACGGTGTCAATGAAATGGCTTTTTATTCCCTTTACTTTCAATTTTTCAATGTTAGGGGACATGAAAAATTTGGCAGATACAGATACATAAGAGGCTTATCTACACAAAAGTGTAGTCCTCTTAACTTCAGCCTTAGCTCTTTGGCAAGGCTGAATAGTTTAGAAATGAGACCAGGCACTCCAGAGCACCACTCTCCGCTTGCAGAGAAGTGGGTAGAACTCAGGCACCTTTTGAACATAACTTGTCCATAAAGAACTCAACCAGGCCAAACAGTGGTACTGTGCCATTCCTCACAGGTAAAGAACTAAACTGTTTACAAAGATAACTCCTTTCTCCCATCCCATATCCTGCTCATGCAATATCCTATATCCATCCCAGCAACCCCAATAACCTCAGACTGTGGGACCGGCATAGATTGTGAGTCAAAGTGCTCAAGAAAAGGTCACTTATCAATCACCCACCACTCAGTGCCCTTCACCTTGCAGAAAGTCCATCTCACACCAAATTAATCCAGTCTGCAACAACCCTGATGGATGCACATCTTCCATACTCTCTAAAGGCATTTGGTCTTACTGCTTTTAAGTCATGCGAAAGCTTTTGCCTTTTATTATGGTCCTAAGAAAGATTAAATTTGTTTTTAATTCCAGAATAATTGCTTGCAAGCTAACAGGACATACCTTGTTACCAAATGCAAAGTTTGTATACTATAAAAATATTATCCTGATCTACCCTCAAGTGCAGACCTGTTAAAGGCTTTTGAGGCTGCTGCTCCATCCTTACTCCATTTCTACTGAAGATTCAGTCAATGCCTCTGCGCCAAAGACCTCAGCAGAAAAGAACCTGGCTGGGATTCAGCTATGGATAGTTTCTGGTGTGAAAAAGAAAGCTTTTTAGAAATACACAAATACTTAACCATATAAAACACATACATTGCACAGTAGTGCCAAAAAGTAGAATTAATCCTAAAGCCCTTAAAATGCCGGGGCTCAATGCTACTGAAATGCTATGGTCCCAATTAGTACAAATACTCGTGCACAAGCTTTGCGTTAAGTATCACTGTAATCCACTGAAGCTTGACAAGCATGTTGTCTCAAACAAGCAAAACTTGTGTTGAATACAATAGGAGTTCTGGCTGTGTAAGGTGGAGAGGAAAGGCTACCTCAAACAAAAATCCAGTATACGAGGGTAATACTGTGGCTGAATAACTAATCTCTCTTATTCACATAAACTGTATTTCCCTGTTCAGAAAATTCTGTCCCACCTTTTAAGGTGTTTATAGTATGGTGGATATAATAAAGTTAATACTCCATCCATAAGATTTCAGAAGATGAGATGTAGGGCATTTAATTCTATTACAGTTTTATCAAAAGAAGCTCCTTTCATTCAGTTAAGGATCAGAAAGAAAGCACTTCTAATCCAATAACTTTTCTAATTTTAGTAATGGAGACCTAATTTAATTTTAGACATGTAGATAAAAGGATACTAAAAAATGAGACATATCAATGAAGGTGTTGTTACAAGAACTGTAAACAACTATTTTCTCTTATCTGTCTTAAAACCCTGTGCAAAAACGTCTTCACTGATCCTGGTTCCTTCAAGAGGAAGCAAATCACGTAAAGATACAATAAAGTTCATAGAGACACATTAATGATTCAAACTTACACTTGTGGTTTCAAAGAACGTCAAGAGCATTTATACTTAAGCTTTAAAAGTGAGTACCTCCAAAACAACATGAGAAAAACTGTAGTGCTGTCTATAGGATGAAATTTAAGTGTCCGTTTTCCTTCTGTACATGTCCTACTAGCAAGGGACCACCTCCACCTGCCACTGCCATCCCAAGTTGCAAGAATTTTTGATGTAAGATGGTTTCCCATGGCACACACCAGAGGCAAAACTCGCCAGCAGCTTGGAAGACACCATCAGTCACAGAATGGCAGCACTAGAGCTATAGCAGGATGGTGACCCAGCATCCTACCTCCTGCACTTGCTATTGGTGGCACCATCAACACCATGATAGCATGAGTTGCTGCTTGAGTTGCCAAAGCCCTTCCACTGTGACACTGACAAAGCTATGAGCACCTCCTCAAAGTTGCACAAGTGCTTTTCTCATCTAACAGGCAAGGCAAACACAGGGATTGTGGTTTGAAGAAGGTGCTCTCATCCCTCCAAATGCTCCTGGGCTTGCTGTCCCATGCAAGAGCGTGTGGGCATGGTGAAAGGCAGAGGGGGAACAGTAGATGACATGTCAATTTTTAAGCTATCTATACTTGCTTTCTGCATTTATCAGAAAAGTTGTACTATTTCACTGTCAGATGCTACCTATTTGGTCCATCCAAAATATCCTAACCAATGACATTTACATTCTGCATTTAGACAATCTGTATCATAAAAATTATGTTAACTAAGCACTCTCAGCATCCAGTCAATTTCTAAGTGTGGTCAACCCAGTAACCTGTCAACAGCAATTCTTTTATGATTAAAATCAAGAAATCATTTTTTACCAGAGCTGATAGCACAGAAGCAGGTCTGTTTTCTAGCACAGTATTGATCAAAGATAAAAGCCGAGAGCAGGAAAACAGAAACTTATCTCCTAAAGAAAACATCCTTCTAAACACACGTAGTTATTTGAGAATGTTTGCATATATGTATTCATATCTATTACTTCAGAGCACTCGTATAAAATAAGAGATTTGCTCTCAGGAGCCATGCAGCAATACACAATGCCAGTCTGTGACACAAGCTGCAGACCTGACCCAAGCAAATCAAAATTGTTGTTTCAAAAGTGTTTACATTCTTTAGACAATCAGTAAGGGGGAAGCAAGCAACTGGTGATACAAGTGGCTGTCAATCAGATTTTAATGTTGATACTCTGATGTAAAAATCATCTACTTTCAGTATTTTTCCAATTTGCAGAAAAGAAAAATGGACTTCCAGCTTTGCCCTAACTGTGGCTACTGAGTGATTTTTCACCGTTTTGCAAGCCTCCATTTACTCAAGCTTACTCTCTACAGTCAATGGTGACTAATAAGGAAGGACTAATGAGCTTAATTCCCACTTTCTTTTATGCTTTTAAGCAAACAAAGGCCCATGCTTTCTTCCTTCTTTTCAACAGCAGAAAAGGGGAACACTGGCAGCCCAGGACCAGGGTAGGAACAGATGAGAGAGCGGCAGATGGAAACCTAATCCCTAGCAACCTTCTCTCACCCCCAGCCCCCTTTCCCTCCCCAGTTCCCCATCAACTCTTCTATTAAGACCTGCTGAAGCTGACAACCTGCCTCCAACACCTCCTCTCTTCCCCTCCAGAAAGGCCAGGCAAATCTGGGGACCTCAAGAGAAGAAAGTGGAGGCAGAGGGACCACGTAGCTAAACACTGCTATATCAAAGAAAAGGGAGGGAAGAGAGAAAGTACCCTGGCAGAGGGATAAAATGAAAAGAGAAACGCAAGGGCAGAAATGGGTGGTAAGGATAGATGCTTATTAATTTCTGGCCAGACCAGGAGACTAGTGATGAGATTCCTGGGAGAACAGGAGAGCAAAAACACACTTAACAGTGAGTTGGTCAAATTATTTGGAAACAACTTGGTGCAGAGTTAAAAACCAAATGGTTTTGGCTAGGTGGTAAAGGGTGAATGACAGCAAAATGATGTCCAGCTCTACCTATCAAAACTTTTATTTCAAAACACAGACTAATACATATTATTTTGTGCAACACCTATTCATAAGGATGTAAGAAAGTTGTCAGGATCCTGAAACATACAGCCTTGGGGAGGATAAGGATTAATTTTTGAAACTTCACCCCACGCAAACATCTCTTCAAACGGCCCTAATTTACATAGACATTTGTTAATGTACATAAGGAATAATAGGAGGGAATAGCCAGAAAGCAAGTCCACTCCCCCTCCGCGGGCCATGGCTTCACTCCGCTTGTGTCTGTCAATACATCGGGCCTCATTTTCATCTAAAATTGGTGTCATGCTGCAAAACGTAGTCATTCACTTTGAGAACTGCAATTATTGCTGTGCTCACATGCAGCAAAGCACCATCTGGCCTGTTCACAATGCAGGCACAATGCACGAAGAGCAAGAGCCAATGTAAATGGTTTTCCAGTAATACTGAATTCCTCCATAAAAAGCAAGTACACTTAGATTTCAATAATCACCTACAGAATCAAGCATTCTTAGATTTAAATGAATACTCAAAATTTCTAAAGGAAACCTACTATTATCTTCTATTATGTATCAGTCAATATTTCAGAGACCTGAAGAATCACTGAATATTCGAGTTTGTAACTATCTGGATACACTCCCAAAATTTCTGAAGGAATACATGACTGGCATTCCTCTAGGCTTCCTTAGGTTACAAACGTATATTCCCATTTTTTATTTGAAGTAACCTATTGGCTTATTCAAACACACAAGGAAATAATGTCAATCCATGCAGTCCTTCTAGTAAAAAAAAAAAATTACACAGCTAGTAAGGGCTTAGTGTTTTTTAACAACTATTAGCATTTAAATATACATGATCCAATGCTCAAGCTAGTATTTCAGCTATGCCTCCATGAACAGCAATAATAACATTTAAAATGAATAGCCCACCACAGTCACAGAATGCATTATTGAGTATATACTGAATTAAGCTGGTCACACAGATGGCAGTTCCTCCCCTGTCCTTTCCTCCCCTCCACTTTGGAAAGACATGACATCAATAGTGATGTGATAACACAGGCAAAGGTACACTGAGAAGCACCAGTTTGGGTACAGACTTTGGCAAGTTTTACACTAGGATTTAGGCACAGATCAAGCAAATGTTTTGGCAGAACAACCCAAGGTGCTAGCAAAGGTGGTAACTCCAAAAACCAGCTGCCCACAGCATTAGTGGGAATCTCACAGAACTATTTGTTCCAAAGACAGTGTCACCTCTTGCATTGAATCTAGTTTAAAAAAATTTAGAAATCGCTACTCTTGGCAAAACACGCTGCCTTCCCAACCAGAACCAAGAGAGATATACTTTTTGGATCAAAATGCGAGAGTACTTAGGAACAAGGTTTCAGTTTGGGGCCAAAACTGATTATAATATTTAGCAGAAAGCAAGTGGCAATTCACTCACCAAGCTGCCACGTTTTAACATTTTGTTATAAAGAATTAAACTTGCAAATTTCAGCATAATTTTGCTGCACATGTGAAAAACAAAATGGTAAGGACTACCAAACACAAAGAATGCTTTTATCTAAGGAAATTTGCCTTCAAACTTGGATTCAGCTCACTTACCCCAAGTCATCTCACACTGTTACAAAATCATTGAAGACGGGAGTACTGTCTTGGACTGAGCAATGAACCCTCCTGTCAAATACCAGGGAACACAGATGAGATCCTCAACTGTTAAAAAAAAACAGAGTTTGAGGCGCAAGGGGAGAGGAGAAAGGAGAGAGGGACCTGTGCCAGCCAAAGAAATCCACTGAGAAAACTCAGCTAATGACTATTAAATCACAATACATGCTAAGGTACTCCAAAAGATCTCACTTGATAGAGGAAAGAAGCCAGCATTAAAGTGAGAACAAGTACAACATGGAACAGACTAGGGAAATGAATAGGAAATTTAAAAAGATAGCATATTATTTCCTTCCAGAAGCCCGGTGTAAGAGGCTGGATACAGCAGGCACGTCCACCATTGTTCAGATGATGTCGTTGTTATGAAAGTAATTTAAGTTTTTGTATAGAATACAATAGACAATCAGGACAGATAAATGAATTTCACATCACCCATCTGAATTGTCTGCAACTGGTGGTAATACAAAAATTAAGCTTGTACAGATTGTTTCCAAATACTTGAACAAATATTTACAGGTTAGAATGCATCTATGAAGTTCACGGAGAGATGCTGAAGGCTAGGAAAGTTATTTTTAAACCATTTAAAAAAAAGTTAAGAAAACAGTACTTCCGGAACAATGGCAATACGTCTGCTCAATGTCAGTGCGTAACAGTGCTTGGGCAGAGCTGCTCACGTTTTGCAGCACAGTGGCAGCCAGCGCATGCAGTCCAAAGGATGATTTACAAGTACACACTGTTAGAACCATAAAAGGAGGAGAGAAAATCTGATGGCCAGAAATNAAAAAAAAAAAAAAAAAGCTAGAAGCACATGATAAATGAAATGGTTAGTAACAATACAGGGAAGCAAAAGCAAAGCCAAAAAAAATGTAGTAAATTAACACTCAAGGGCATCGTGCAAAAATGCTCCCTAAAAAGATGGTGTTGGGCATGAACCAACTACTGATATCAAGGAAAACTCAAATTTCTATCCTAGTGCTAACCAGTACCACAAAGGAAAGACCAAGTTATTTCACCTTGTTATCTTGGTTTACAAGTTAAAGGCAACGATACATACCCACCTCTTGGACAAGGCAATATAGAATCAATGCATGTCCTGACAGCGCTTCGAACGTGTGTGTGAAATCCTGGCTCTGCTCAAGCCAGTGAGACTTTTAACACTGAGTTCAACAGAGCCAGGATTTTATCTACAGTTTGCTACAAGAAAACGTTGGCTGTTATTATTTAGAGATTTTGAAGCCTTTATGCTTAGTCTCAGTTACTTCCCAAATCCAATTCGCTCAGTCTATAAGTCAGGAAGCAAGCAGGGATGTGGAAACCCCACTCCCTTCTTCCTGCCTTGCCTATTTTTGCTGAGAGCAAAGCAGCAGGATTTGACCCAAACTGACAGTTTTGCTTTCTGTGTTAACAGAGAAGCAGCCAGTTCACTGTTACACAGCTAAGATGGATCTTTATGTTTGCACTAACAGAAAACTGAAAGAATTCCCTGTGAAAAATGCACACAGAACTGCAAGACTTTTGGACATTAAAAGTTGGCATTTTGATATTGCAACTTCTAGAATAACTATTCTTCAGTATTTGCCACAGAGAACTTCTAAAAACACATAAAGTAAATGTAATTAAAAAAATAATAATCACAAAATCATCAAGAAATATTTGAGGCTATCATTATCCTTTTTATTAGACGTTTCAAAATGCAAGAAAACCCCCAGCAATAGTAACATTCTGAATCCAAAACCAAACATTCAGAAAAGCTGAAATTACAGACAAAAGGCAGTTTCCTATATTAAACAATACCACAAAATAACACTCTGCTGGCAGTATTACCAGGAGATAACTTCATGCCAACATCGTGGCTTTTCCATATGTCAGTTAAGAAGACAGAAGTTGTTAGTGAAAACTTCCAGTGTGCTTTACAGAAACTAGGAACAGAAAAAAAAAAAAAGGAAAAAATATATGCCAAATTCTTTTCAGAGTAAATAATATTTCTTTGGAACATATTACATCATGCTTTGGTGTATTTGCAAAGTATTCAGTTCATAAGTGTATGTAAAACCAGTAACTGGGAGCTTCAGTGACCACATTTATCATTCAATGTACGTTAGAAGCAAGACGTAAAAACACAGCTTTGCTGGGAGGGAAGGTGTCAGCCCTTGCATTAGCATCAGCCATCAGGTTCTTTTTTCATGTGTCCCCATCATGCTCAAATGGTTATGCAGTCCCTTATCACCACAACAGCAAAACTCTATCTGCTGTATTTCAATTCTTACAAATCTATGTTCTGTTATTTCAAGACGCTGCAGCTAAAAGCATGTCTAGACAGAAAAAAGTGGCAATTCTACCTCTGCTATTTAAGTCAATGCATTCCCAAGTCTTCAAGCATAGCTACTGTATGATATAGACTTATAGACTCACAGCTGCTCACAAAGCATCTGGAGCAAGAAGCGCCAAGTCAGTAGCCAGTCTGTGTCTTTGGTTTGAAGGCACTGATATTGTTGTCCTCTGGATTTGCACTCTCCCAACACGGTGTGCGAAGTCCACATGTTGTCTGTAGTGGCAGCTTTTAGAGAAAGCCATAAACCAGCACACGAGGAGGAGACCTACTAAGGAGACTTACTTGTCACCCAATTACCACTCAATTTCACAGCAAGATAAAGATCTCAAAGACACAGAGTTCCTGTCTGCATAATAAAATTCCACACCGGGACAAAGACTCAGCAAAAGACAGAGAGAACTCAAAAGCTTTAACATCATTGACAGTGTTAGAGGGAAGAACCCCAGCTGGGACACCATTCTGCAAACACAGACACCCCTTCTGCTCGCCTGATGGGCAAGTTACATATTTCCTGACCAGTAAGTGCACTTATAACTAGAGGCTAAAAAAAGGATAGGGTGGCTTTTGGCAGACTAAGCCCCCCCTAAAAAAATATAGTGTACAACAACAGGAAGCTTACAGATCTGGGAGTAGGTGGGGGAGAGGATTCAGGGACTTGAACTGAGGGGAAGGATAAAAGCACATGCAAGGGAAAGGCAGGCAGGGACAGCATGTGGGGTCTCACATTGGATGTTACTAGGACCTGCTGTCATGGTAGTGGGAAGTCTAGGGGACTTGGGATAGAGAGGGTTAAGATGCTCGTCTGTTCAAAGAATGATGTATTTATTCATCTCCCAAGCTGTCCACCAGAAATTCCCCAGAAAATGCTGTTAAGACCAAGTGGTTTCAAGCCAAATCAAAGCCTATGCTTGCATTATCCCAGACAGTAAATAAAGTCTGTAAGAATAGCTGGATGAAATACATGGCTGAAACAGCTAATGGAAACAAAACAATCACAAGCTTTATCCTCATAATCAAGAGTATCACACAACATTTAGCTGGCCGATAGAGACATGCTGTCACTGCATTCTGATGATGCAATCGGCTCTACACCGTTCAGCCATGTACTATGCGGGGACCTGCTGATAGAAGTGATATTCTGCAAAGGCAGAACTGTCTATCCATATGGAGCTCATCACAAAAACGAGCCTCTCTTTACACTCCTGGTTGGATTTCTCACTTATCCTCATTATCTGTTATTGAGCATTTGCAGGGATCTAATATTCTGCACCACGGAGCCAATTCCAGTTTTACTGCTCTCCAAAGCATTTCCACAAAAGAGGTTACAGAGATTTAAGTATATGGGGCATATATGCACTAGTGAAAAGATTTTGAGGTTGTTTGGGTTTTTTTTCCAAACTATTCTTCCACAAAGTTTAAATGAACATCTGTGTGATCTCTGAAATTCCCTATGTAGCTATTTGACATATGAGTTGTTTCCCAAGATCCAATGGGACCAGTGTTTCATGTAAATAGAGATTTTATATTCCTTATTTTATTATTGTGTCACTTCAGGTCATCATGCATCTGAAAATTTCAAGTCATCAAGTTAATGACATATTAAAAGAAATATTTGTAGAATGTGTTTAAATTAGAGGAATTGGTTTCCTAAAGTGACACAACTCAGATAATCTCTCTGCTTTTAAAGTTATCCAAGTCTCGGGTGTAAAATATTTAATGTATGAAAAAAGTTATTCATTCAGCAATTGAAAGCTGCAGTTTAAAAATTCTCATGGTAAAATATACTCCCTTATAAATGGTATTTATCAGGAGCTGCTCAACAGGACAGTGTAGATTAAAAACAGAAATCAAAAAGAAAAAAAAATAATCAGAAAACTTTGACTTCAGGGATTAATAATTAACCAGTTGCTAGTAATGGCTTTATTGAATTGGAAAGAAACTGTCAGCTGCACAGAAATTCACAATATTTTTATAACCCAGGTAGGTTATAGGTAGTATGAATTATTGAACCTGAAAATTGGCACCATTTCTCCAGGCAGAAAAGTTTTCTTGGCACTAGCCCAAGTTAATACAATAGGTCACAGAGCATCGCTGTTTCCAGTCTGCTGTTTCGAAGGAACCAGGGGTGGAGGAACATAGGGGAAAAAAAAGAAAACTAAAAACACATCGCATCCTTAGCGGAAAAAAAAAGGTCTTTCACATATAGAGCAAAACAGAACTGTGAAATGTTCAGGTATGAGAACACTTCTTCCCTCCTCCCTTTTTCTTTTAATACTTTGGCAATTTAGGGGTATTGCTATCTTTGTTTAATAATCACATTTCATCTGAATAGTCTCACACATAACAGAACACAGTGTTTCAGAGATGTTCCAATAACATACACAGAAATTCTGTTATTATTTTCAAAAGTAATGTTTCATCATGCAGTTGACAATTACATTTCAATATTGATGTTGACAGCAGCCCATGCTGGTGCACCTTGATTTTCAATTTTGGAATTTTATGGCTTCTCGGTACTCAGTAATACCACCGTTTTTGCTTTGTTTGCAATACAGAATATTGTTCTTTTTTTCCTCAGAAAGCTCCCAGTACAGTCAGCTGGGCAAAAATTCCAAAAACCACACAAAGATGCTCTATCAAAACTTAACTGTCTCAGATGCGAAGGAATTAGCAAAATGTACAATTATACAATTAATATTGTTTCCTACATGAAAGGCATGGAATGATACAGGCACCAAAAGGTTTTTACAGTTATGAATGAGAACATATGCATGAAGGAGGGGCAGGAGGAGAACCTGAAGAAAAAAGCACGGTCACTGTGGAAAGCCTCTGAATAGCAGAGCTGTAAGCTGTCATCGACATGCCACATACCTTAAGAAAAATCAGATCTTGGGCGAAGGCTACAGGGATAAGGAAAAGAGAACCTTGCTAAGCAAATGCTACAATGAGATTTCTGCTTTTCACTGTCAGCTCCGCCTCAGAAAAGGCACCAGCTGCCAGCTCACAGAAGGAAGAGAAGAGTGCCAGAGCCACGCATAGTGGCAGCAGGAGCAGGGACTGGGGACAGGCAGCAGTCTGGGACACCCCCTTCCTCCAGCAGCAACAAGCTGTTCAGTCTGCTCCAGCTACTTTCTGGATTTTCACCCTGTGGCTCAGCTCTAAGGCTTAATAAAGCCTCCCTCTGTTTTCCTACACATCTCTTCTAGCACTGGGGAGTACCACAAACACTGGGAAAATTATAAGCAAGGGTGCAGAGCTTGCTAAGTTAGAGGGGAGATGCACAGAGCAGGGCAGATACACTCTGCAGGAACATGTTCCCCGGGGAGATGTCTCAGGAGAGGCAGAGGTAGGAACACATCACCCCAGTCAGACAAAAACCTCTGGAGTGGTACCGCTGCCGCTTCTGGAATAGACCTCCCTAGCCATTAACAGGATCTCCTCACTCAATGAACATAGAGCCACTCATCCTAAAATCCTACTAAAAATATTAATGCACTATAAATAAAAAACCTGAAACCAAGCAAGGACTTTGGCACACACTCTATACACGTTCACACCATGGGTAAACTGAAATCAAGTGTGACCAGCCAAGAAGAGGTGCTTCTCCGAGAGGGGTATTTTCAGGCTGTTCAGTCTCTGCATCTTACTCATGCAGCTGAACTATTCTCTTGCAAGACCTAAAAATAAATTTGCTTTCAGTTAAAGCTCAATGTTGTACATTTCAAACACACAGGGAAAGGTTCAGAAGACAAAGCATAGAAAATACTATATTATCATAAAGCAAGTTCATGTTTGAAGTTTAAAGAAAAAAGTGTTTACAGACCAAGGCTTCAGATCAAGATTAATGGCTGAGTAATGTGACAGCTTTTGAGTAAGTGTGCATGTGTATCAACACTACCATTAAATTTAAACAAATTGCATCATTTTAGTCTAAAGAAAAATGACTGCTCTCAGTTTCATCTTTTCTGAAAGTCTCTTACCTTCTTCTATTACAATATCTGAAAATTACTAATCCTGCTCAGTTTTGCTTCCCTTTGAGTAAGTGAGTGTCAGTGATGTCTTATTAAGCAGTCCAACTACTCTCACACTTTCTGACTCTAAAAAGCTTTTTCATTAAAAATAATACCACATCTAAGTGACAGGACTTTACTAAGCTTGTTTGGATTGCATCAGTCCACACTTATTAAGGCTCTTCATGAACACCTACTGACTCCTCAGCTGGATCTATCACAGTGACAAATTTTTTAGGGGAGTGCTCCAGATTCTTCCAGGAATAAAGCTGGCCTACTTTGGCTCCATCAAAATATGTCCGACTGTATGGGTTGTCTTACTAAGCCATCTCAATCCAAACTCCAAACTGCATTAGCTCAAAACAGAGACCTCACTTCCCAGACTCCCTGGGTGCAAAAAAGTGGCTTGACTGCCCCTCAGATCACTACATGTGAAGGGACAGTTTCTGCTAGCTTAGAGCTTGATAAAAACAAACAAAAAACTAGCTTCAACTGCCTAGGTTCACCACTTTGAATTATTCTTCCTGTCAAGAATGATTATCTGCTCCTATCTACAATGAACAGACACACATGCTTACACATTCACGTACAGCTTTTACAGTTTGGACATTTTTAATGTGTTTGTAACTGTAGGTAGTGTGCATACACATGCTAGAAAATTTTGACAGGACTGATAAAACCTTCAAAATCTGATTTAAGTCACCTTGGAGGATACATTAAATCTTGCTAAGAGGAAGCTAGCTAAATGGGGAAGAAGCTAAGAGAGTTAAACCTTCCCAGGCAGTATGGTAAACAGAGATACCACACTGGAAGCTGAGAGCAAATGCATGTCACATANAAAAAAAAAAAAAACGCTTGAGAAAGTGGAAAAGGAAGCCAGTGCAGCTGAACAACAGGGTATGAGAGGTTATTAGAAGCAAGGAAACATCCTTCTGAAAGCTGGAGTTGTATCCGGATGAAGGAAAGACACAGACTTGTGAGCAATTGCAGGTTAAATGGGAAAAAAAATAATGCTTAAAAAGAATAATCTAAAGCAAACTCAACCCACATTAAGGCAAGCCAAAACTGTCTTTTACAATCCGAGAACTGACTAGCAGAGACATACAAATTAACAACAACGCCGTTTTCATGTCCAAATGCAAAGCCTGTCATCTGGCCAAGAGATGATCAAGGGATAAAAGCAGGACTTACAGAAGAAAATAATTAAGTCATTTGAGTTCTGCTTATAAAGAACCCAGAGAGCTTGGAGAAGCGGCCACATCAGAGCATTTCTTTAGGGGGAGCTAGTTGGATCATCCATTTCAAGCAGAGGTTTCAGTGGAAAAGGCTATAGAACAATGTAATCTATGAACAATAACAATTTGTACACATCAGATGATAACTAAGAAAGCATTCTTAAGGACCTCATGGATGAAACAGCAGTATGACTGTCTTTTAAAACTGCCTCCGTATCAAAGGACTGGAGTATGGCTAACATCATGCCAGTTTTATAAGGGGTCCCAAGGCAAAGCCAGAGAGTTTCAGCAACCAAGCAAATTGGTAAGATCTATTAAGAAGAAGAAGATCAGCAGACACGTGGGATGTTACATTAGGCAAGTCAACATAGCCCTCCTAAAAACTTGAAAATACCGTAAGCGAAAACAAAAAGCAAGTATTAAGGAACAGAGAACATAATGATAACTCTAATTCCAGTACAATAAATATGTGATGTATCCAACCCTTGATGACTACTTTCAGTTCTGGTCTCTTTTTGTAAGATTACATTAAGACTGGAAAAGCATAACAGAAGGTAAGCTGGATGTCCAAAGATATGTCAGCTATCCCGTACAAGCACTGGACAAGTACTTTGTGACTCTTCAGGTTGCAAAAGACCTGACTATGGCACTATGATGAAGGGCCATATGCCACTTAAAGTTTGACATGAATTTACAATTTCTCTCAATAAAAGAGGTAAGCTGTATGAAATTAAACTAGCCGAGGACAAGTTCAAAAGAAAGTTAAAAAAGTAACTTTTTGCATAACACATTCAAATTCCAAGATAACACAGATCCACAGAACAACTCACCACATTAATGAAATAATATAATAATAAAGTATACCTACTAAACTTAAGAATCCTGCTCTTTGTCTGAGGAAGTTCCTAACCCACACATTTCTGGGCACCAAAAGAATATTCTGCAGAAGTTTGCTCTGCACGTTCATCCTGTTCTTACGCTCTCTCCTCAGCGTTTGCTGGTGGCCACAGGTGGGAAGACATGGGGCTGCAGCTAAGCCTGTGGCCAATGTTGTACAGCTCTTCCCACACAAACATGCTCTAGCCACATCTCTGGGTGCCACGCTTCAGCTAGCTGCCCAGCACAAGCAAAGATCTTGCAAAGATCAGGGAAAATACAATGGCCACAAAACCATCTTACAGGAACACTATTTGTCGCCCTTCGTATGTTTTCAGCTCACCCACCTTCTGCTGCATTTATTCTACTGTTTCCAAAGGCAGAGAAAGCAACGACCAGCATGAGCAAAGCATTTTGAGAAAGCAATGGTAAGGGTTGGACATAGTCTCCTCATAGCTGTACCACTATAAGGCTGATTTTGACTTTCTTTTTACAAAGGCTGCCCAAAGAAAATTCTCTTACGATATAAACCCAACCATAATACTGCAGACTCAGACACAGAGTAGCACACATCTGTTTTGATTCCCACTAATGGGACCTTCATAGCACTCTGACAGATCAACTAGTCCTAGACATCAACTTCTCATAGAAAACAGACTCTCTGATAGTGCAAACCAGTTGAACTTCCCTACAGATTGGTTCCTTAGGGACACAGATGATAAAGACTGGTGTATTTATGAGCAGAAGGGTGGAAGTCTGGCTGCTCTGGAAGAAGCAGTGAGAATGAGATGAAGACAGACTAGCCTAGAATTTGGTTTGGTTTCAAGTAATAACCTCACTACAAAACTCAGTATTTCAAATATGGTGCGGGCCTGAAGGCAAGTTTCTCCTTCTTCTTAGAGCTCTCTCAAATAAGAGATGGCATCTCCTATTACATGGGCTGCAGGCTCCAATAAATCACAGGATACAGTAAACTGAGCTGACTACTGAGTCTTACCCATAAGATCATATTTCTTTAAGTTTGTCATAACCTGGCAGGTAATCAGAAAGGAAATGCCCTTGCTCATGCGCTTATGGGAGCCTTAGATATACAAAAAATCCTGAAGTCATTCCTGCTTGACATCACACGATCAGACTCAGTATCTGCATGCAATATAAACACATTCATGGTGGGGAAAAAAAAAAAGAAAGAAATCTGTTAAAATAAAATATGCAAATGCTTTCAGGCTTGCATGTCATTGATACTTTGGAAAGGTTTTGTGCGCCCACAATGTTTCTCCTTTCAAGGGTGGTAGGGGACACGTCCAAATCGCTACCTCAGCAGCTGCTATTCCAAATGGTGCTCAACAGCCCCAGAAATGAACAGCATCAACTTCTTTAAGTGCATAGCAGTGAATAAATCTGTTCTGAAATGTTTACTAGGGAACAGTCTGATCATCAGGGATGGGGAAAGCGAGTATCGCACCACATCATTGTCAGAAAATAAATCCAGGATAACACTGTTCACATCATTGATGTTGCTTGCAGTTACTTAACATGGTTTAAGTGTAAGCCTACCTAACCCCAAGCTCAGGTGTGGCAAAGCTTTACATTTGGAGAGAGAGAGTACATACACAAGGGAAAAAACAAAAAGAAATCTAACTACATTTTACTGAGCACATCCTAAACTGATTTTATAAAGAGAACCAAAAAAGTACAAGACAAACTCGTGACAGACTCTTACATAAAACAAAAATAAGGTAAACTATACTGGGGAGGAGGCGAGGGAGGGGGGGCAGAATATAAAAGTCCTCTAAAGTCCTCTATATGGGCCAAAGTTCCCAATGAGGTCCAAGCAAGGACCTCAACTCACTCTCTAACGAACCAAGAATGTTTTCTTAAAAACCTGCTTTTATGTCACGTTGTTTTTAATTTTATTCCCTAGTAGTGGCAAACTGGTTCCATTTTACTGTCTATTTTCTCTCCAGTTATGGAACAGGTGCTGTGAAGATTAAGTATTTAAAGAATGGTGAAAGAAGTGTGGGGTTTTCTTTAAATCCTACTATTAAGGTCTTTATCTTATAGTATATCCAGTATTTTTGAAGTTAACATACTTCTTACAAACCCTAGACAATGATGGAGCTTCTTTCTATAAAACACATCCCTGTTGGATGAATTTGTGTACACTTATGTTTTCTAGACACTCTGGATGCTTTCGATCAATACTCCACTGCCAGGAGTCAGCGTGCAGTTTTCTAAAGCTACTTAAAAGGTGAAGCTGAAAGCCTTTTCCTGTAAAGTGAAAGTAAATTACACTACTCAATTACACGTACAATCATTTTATATTGAGTTTTTTTCTTCTTTAATTTTTTGAGAAGTCTGTTTTGATAAGCCTATTATGCATATTGATAAGGTGGATCAATTATTTTAAAAAAATAATCAACCTGAACCAGACTCCCCCTTATTTTCACCATTTAGGCTACAGTACTTGCCAATAACTATGAATAATATAAATTTTAAATTACACTTTTCAGTGAATATACTTATTACTGTCATATCTGAGCAAGAGGAAGCAATTGCAATACCAAGTGATGACAGGTACTCATCAAACTAAAAGAGATCAAAGGATATGAAATAAATACAAGACAGAAAAGGCTTTCATAAGCCAAAGCCCTCTGCAGCAATTCTTTGAAGACAATGTGCCTCCTCCTTCTCAGTTAACAGAATTAGAGAAGAAACGGCTCATAGGGGACAGGGGGCAGATTCCTGCTATTTTCCTAAACATTCTTGTTCCTGTTATTTTCTTAAACATACACAAACATTTTGATACATGTAATTAATAACAGCGTGCCAATTCTTCACCATTTTGACTGTAGCTTAGACCCACTCATTCTTATAGCATTAAGCTACAAGATTTTTGAGCCCCAAAGTGTCATTTATTCTATATTTAGAGAGCTACCAACCTCCCTGTGGCCTTTTCATGCAGTCTGTATATAAACGTATGCCAGCATAAATGAAACAGTAATTATAATATCCTGTTCAGCAGCATTCAGCAAAATAGACTTCCAGTCCTGACTGTGCTTCTTGTGTGCATGATCTGAACACTTCTAATAATGACCTGTTCTGTTTAGCAAAGTATTACACTGAAATGAATCAACTTTATCTTCACATTGTTTTATCCTTTTATATTTTAACCATCATGTGATCAGCTCCCATGCTAAAAGCCACAAAACTAAATAAAAGAAAAAAAAAACAAAAAACAACAAAACCCCTTGAAAATGGCAGGTTTATGTTTAAGTTTCTGATTTCAAGAATCCATCATGTCTCTGAAAAGAGGAAGCAATGAGATTTCAAGAATACCTCACACAGAAAAGAAAAAGAAAGAAGAGGAGCTCAGCATTACTTGACAAATAAGGATAATTAATGCTATATTGCTACACCTTTCAAGTCAGTGATGTACATTACTATAACTTAACTGAACAGCGTTCAGGAACTGCTGTTCCAAAAACACTATCCCCTAATATTTCCATGCCTAAATGTTTCAGGTTTGGTTGGCGGGGGTTTTTTGCATTACAGCTGGAGACCTCTTTTTGAAATAATTTTTATGTGCAAACAAGCCCATACCTCTATACATCTGCCAAATTTTGTAGTTCTAGAAGTAATCCCACAGTGCGTGATGATTGCTTAAGTTGCCAGTGCTTAAAGATTTACTGGTACATTGATCATTACAAGTAATACACTTAACTCTCTGGTTTTGCACTTCAACCTCATTTTTTCAGGTTTATTTTTAAAATCAATGCCACAAGGCAATTTAATGGATTTGAAGAAAAAAATTCTTGGTTGTTTTTTTTTTTCCTTTCTTGAAGCTTATTGAAAGAACTAATCCATCACTTTGAAAGGAAACAAAACTGTTTAGCAATGCACAATCGCGCTACTTGGCAACACTACCCAACAACATGCCCAAAAAACCTTCATTTTCTGTTTGGGATACTTCAAACTGTGAGGGAAACCACTCAAACTGCAATTTGGAAAGCCACCACAGTAGGCACTCCAGGCACTGCACTGATGGAAAAGAAGCTTTTGGGGATTTCCATAATAACCCGAGACCTCCCACTCTAGAAATCATACTGTATGATGTGTGTACCTAGAACTCTGCCACAGCTTAGGATGCTTCTTCACTTTGAGAGTTAGCTGTTGGTTCAATTGGAGGGAAAAAGGTTATTACCTGATTTTTCATGGCCAGTGACTGATGCTTTCAGGTATGCCTTGAAGCTCCCCTGCCCGGGTGCTCATCACTCAGAAACACCAGATAAAGCCTGAACACAACATTCAACATTTTGTATCAGACCTAAGGCTTTTCTCTCCCACATGTTTAGACGTGCTCATCTACCACCAAAATGACCAGAGGTTCTACATTAAACACCTATAAAATTCTCGTTCTGTTAAATACCATGGTCTGATATAGCAATTTGCTTAGAGTTCAGGATCCTGTATTCTCTCTACATAACCTAAATAAAAACACCTCTTCTTGTCTACCTAATTTCATAAATTCTCCTCGATCTGACACCTAACCTATTTACCTCCCATCCTCCAATTCATCCATTTTATTTCTCAATGGTTTACCAATTTAACACTGGTTTTAGTGTCAAAATGGAAGAGAAAAAAGCAAGCCTGTCAATCACTATTTCCATAGCTTTAATTTGTCTCCCAGCCTCAAGCACTCATTCAGGAGCACTGAGGTTTCATCCATGACAGCCAGTTCTATTTAAGTCATTATTGACTGTTACTCTCCAAAATTAAGCAAAATTTCCAACAAATACTGATATGTTAACACACCTAATGAGCACGAGGAATCTTAGAATTGAAATTTGTCTTTCCATTTTTTTAAGATATCAAAGGGTTCGATATTCTTTCAGTAAATAAGTTTGTCAACACAAACCAATATAACTACATGCTTCAGACTGCAAAATAAAACAGCTACAGAGCTACCACAGCACGATGCTAAAAGCTGTCTATCATCTTGGTTTGCCTGGCAGGAGATCGGGAGTTATGGAGAGTAGACTCTCTCAAGAAGCAGGTATTTAGACAAATTATGTATAATTTTAAGTCTTGTACATAATCCTTGGAAATTTATCACCAATGAATTGACATGTTCTATATATATAGGATGTAAATGCACTGAGTATTAAATATATCGTGTGGCAGTACTTGGAGGAGGGGAGGTTGACTACGTAGCCTGTAATGATTTGCCCCATCATAACAGCAGATGCTGCTTTAATGGAAGCTGCATCAAAATACCCAGATAAGCAGCTACCCAGTCCTGTGAGCTGCTGATTTACTGCTTCAATGCAGTGGGAACAGAAGGTACCAAGCAAGCTTGAGGGGTCAGGACTTAATACCTTGTGTTCATAAAGGGTTTTTCATTTAGAAAACTAAATCTTTTACAAATAATTAATTCAGCTTTATGACACTTCTGCGCACTAGAGGAATTTGGTTGCAACATTCAAATTTTTTGTAAGCCCTAAATCTTGGAACTTTGAGGAACCTTATATGAAAAACTCTGCTCTAGCTCTTAAAAGTTCATTCATTAATAGCTTTAATATCAGAATCAAAAAGAATGAAACATGATCCAGCTGAGTCATATGTTCATAAGGCAAAGGAAAAGGAAAAAACTTCACAGCCAAAGGAAGAAAGAAGGTTTGAAACAAAACTATATACTGTTCTATACAGCATGCTGTTAATAAGATTTTCTTATCAAGGTCTCCTTGCAACGCGGGTGTGGGGTTTGGTTTTGTTTTTAATCTGCAACAGAGAATGTCAACATGCCATATTTCAAACCCACCCCAAATTCTGCCTCTCTTTTAGGAGCTCTTGGCTGTAGAAAGCAGGACCCAGAAGTCAAGACATGCTACTGCAGCAGTAACTCTCCAAGCTATATGCATAAAACCAGCAGCAACGGGTCAGATCAGTACATTACCTCCCACAGTGACTATTAGTGGATACCTGAAAAAGCATAAAAAGATACAGCAGGGACATAGCCTGTATATTTCACCAGTTTCCCAGTCTACATACAGCTCAGGGTTGTTAGAGATGGTATCATTGTGTTTAACAGCAGCAGATGGATCTTTCACCTGTAGAATTATCTAAATGTGATAACAGCCCACATCAGCCATAGCATTCCTAATTTTCCATGCCAGAGGTCTACAGTTTATATATGGCTCTGCGGTAGAAAGCAGCTGTCGTGGTTTGGCCTCAGACGGCAGCAAAGAACCACGTGGCAGCCACTCGCTCCAAAGCCCGTCCACAATCAGGAGGGCAAAATCAGAAGAAAAAGGCAAAACTCGTGGGTTGGGATAAAAACAGTTTAACAGAACAACAAAACAGCAACAAATAACGCGAGTAAAGAAGTATGTAAACACGACCACAATGCCGACCGCTCACCGACTGCACCCGGCACCGTCCCCGACCACCAGACGCGCACCACCCTCCCCGACTTCCTGTCCCCCTCCCCTTCCCGGCCAGCTCCTGTTCCCCTCCCCCTGCCCGGCCAGCTCCCCACTACCCCCTGGGCATGGCTCACATGGGATGGAATACCTGTGCCCTGCTAGGGGAATTAACCCTGTCACTCCTGGAACCAGGACAGCACCTAAGCCTGAATTCCTAAGCAGAGTAGGATACGGTTCACTATGAAGCTACATGTGGTCACACACAACTTAACTCCTTCAAAATGGGAGACAGATAAAGGGCTGGCACTGTCTGCGGGGCCACTGCCTGCCTTTGCAGTGGCTGTGCCCAGTGCTCCTCTACATGACACATGCTTGCCATTCTTCTTCCTCACCCTAACACAAGCCATTTAACCAATTGATTTGTCACAATAAGATGCAATTTTTTAGCAATTAGACATCTGCCCAACAAGCTGAAGCTCATTTACAAACTGAGGTCTCCATCTCTCTGCTAACATCCCACTTTCTTCTTTGATGAAACAAAAAGCATAAACCCACAAACGCACTTCAGATCACGTTGGGTTTTTTAAAAGCTACAAGCAACATTTAAATAGCCAACAAGAAGGTGAGAAGGAAGGAGAGGAATAGCTACATGACAAGCTTGTAAGATGAAATTGAGAAATGTGGCTTGACACCCAGGTCACTGCAGGTGACACGTGATTTACTGATGATAAGGAAGGGCCCATCTAGTACTTTCTACGCTGTCAGTAATAATAATACCATACAGGAGACACCATGTCTCAGGGGAATCGGCCAGCCTGATAAAGCTATCTTCAGAACAAATAAGGTGTCTTATTTACTGAATTAATTCTTTCATGATGACCTTGATCAATACTACCAGAAGCAAGGTGCGCGACACTTGCATGGTCTTCTGAATTTTAGAAACACTTTAACCTCACCTTACCTTACCAAACACATCAGCCTCGGCGTTGAAGTCTCACCCTACTCATCAGCAAACTTTAAAGCATGTTAATATTACAATGATACTGTTGCAACATCAGTTTCCTTCTACCAGGATACGCTCACCCTCCAGCCCTGGGATTTGGATTATTGCTGAGTAAAACAGGGTGATGAAACTATTATTGCTGAATTGCACATGATTCATAGTTGGTAATAACCACCTCCAAATGTAAAATTCAGATTTACATGCTCATAATCAAAGGTCAGAAAAAGACAGCAAAAATGGGTCATTATTCATAGCAGTTAAAATTATACATTTACACTAGCTACTGTATATAATTCTTAGATGAACTGTGACTACACCTGTAAAGACGTGATATATACAGAATTACAGTTTCATAGCTTCTTGTATAAATCCCCTGCAACAAAAGCTTTTTCATGCAATATTAACGTGCCTTTCCTTAGCACACGGTTCTCCAAATATTTAATCTCCTAAGCATCTCCTCCTTTTGTAGGAGAGAAGAACAAGCGACAACAGACTGGCTCCCCAGCATGGGAACACCTTCTGCCAGCGCTCAGTTGCAAGCAAAGCAAATCCAGCCACTGCTGCCCTTTAACCAAAGGTATGCTTTCATTGTATGTGAACAAAGCAACTTTAAAAAATACTCATCTGAAACACTGGGCTTAAGACTTACCTATCTGCTATTGTAGCTGAATTATTATCATGTGGAAGATGTAAAACATAATGGGCATAGGGATAGAGGAGGACTGTATCCAATACTCTCTCATGCAAAGCGTTCCTGCCTACAATCGCTCGGCATTTGGCATATCTAAGCCTTCTCAGAACCATCAAACAAAAGGCAAGAACTACTCAATTGAACTGGTATCCAAAAAGGTCATCATCATGACAGCATGACTGTTCGTCTGATCCTCCACACATGTCTTCGAGACAAGCAAATCCACAGAAAGAATAAGACTTTTGCTTTACAGAGTACCAATATAAGCTTAATTGTGAAGCAAACGTACACTGTACCAGTTCCAGGCTATTTTATTCTCAGTAATCACAGCCTACACATTCAGTAACCGACTGTTGGACCAATCACTACATCAGAATGGAGTACTCTGGCATTTTTCCCCATTTAGTTTCTTAGTATTTCTAATAAGAATGGCAAGTTCTATATAATCATCAAATACAAAAGACTTCAGCTTTAATTTAGAGCAAGAACACCCTGGCCAGCAGAAGCTTGGCATGAGGAACAGAAATAAAAAGAACTTATTGCTCTTTTAAAAATCAAAAGTAGCACCTTATCAGTATAATGGCAGCGTTATTTATATAGCTTTCATGTGCCATTTTCACAACACTATTTCTATTAAATCATTGAGAATAAACAGCTATTTTCATTTACTAATCTTCTTCCCAATTAGCATCTCTCTGAATCTGTGCACGATAGTAATTTATTTCTTCTCACTTGCTTGCGTCTTAATTAAAATCAGCCTGTGTTGACTTTCATTTTTACAATATATCTGCCTATTTCACATCATAGCACCTTCATGACCCCTAGAGAGTCATGAGCCTTTAATATTTTATTTTGACCTTGTTAAGTTACTGGAACCATCAAAGATTTTTCTTCCCTCACTAAGCAGTTTTTTGACCTTCTTGAAATACAGAACGTGTGAAAGCACATTGTTGAGAACTATGCTGCCTTTAAACAACATATCCCTGTTCATTTATTTTTAAAAAATGATTTTGCTTTTCAATTTATAACAAAAATTAGTTTATGAACCATAAGCTTCATTATTTATTGAATTAGGATCACAGCTTAAATGATACTTAAAGGCCTTTTCCTCTGAGCTTCAGGACAGAATACCAGTTTTTGATCTTCAATTTAGACAAAAAAAATCATTAATAATAGGCGATTGTAGAAGAATTTATAGCAGTCATCTTCTACATAGGAGGTATCCAAGTTTACAAAATCAGGGGGGTTGTGGAGAGCAGCAGTACCTTTTGTTTGTGGCTGATATAGAAAATAAATAAATAAATAAAAATACCCCAAGATGGCACACAAGCCCTTCTTCAGGCCTGTAGCAGAAAGCTTGCTTACATGTTTGAACTCCATCATTTGGCCTAATAGTAGGTATTACCTAAAACACACGCAGCACATGAAGAAGCATCAATTCAGACAGGAAGGAGAAAGGTGCACAGCTACCCCTTCAGCCTCCACGTCTTTCTCCACACCTGCAAATTTATCCATGGGGCTCAAAGAAAACACAAAATACTGGGTTTACATGTTTGCCTTGAGTCCTTGCCCAAATTCTCCCAGTGTTACCACTCTCACAGCATAGACTTGGACTCAGGCAAAGGTTCTGGCACTGTCCAAATCCTCCTGGAGGAGAAAGCCTGTTTAAACGCTAATGTTTAGCGTGCTCCTATTTGCATTCACCTTCAGTGTGGACCCCCTCCTGACAGATTAGCCCAAACCACCTAACCTACCCACCCCTTGGGGGTGGGGGGAGGGGCATCTGACAGAAGTGCTTGCAAGCAGAGCTCAAAGCCTTAAAGGCAATTAGGACTTCCAGTCACTTCATACTAGCTTTAGACAGCAGAGCCGCACAGCAGCCGGGGCAGCTGACATTTAGGAATACCACTGCATCGAGTGCATCGAGCCTTGCTGGGAAGCACACTGGATTTTATGTTTTTGTTTGCTCTTTAGACAAGTAGAGCAGGCACAGCCACCAAGGTCTCTTCACTTCTGTTTACATTCCAGCAAACACAGCCTCAAGTTCATCAATCCTGTACAATCGGTATTTGGCTACTGGGTGGAGGAGACTGGAGGCAGCTGGTAACAAAGTGGGAGAGGTAAACTGTTTGCCAGGAAAAAGCAGAAGAGTTTCAACAATAACAACTAAGAAGTCTGGAAAAAAAAAAAGGAAAATAAAAGAAAAAGAAAAGAAAAGAGAATAAGTAAGCAAGTGAGAATAAGTGACAATAGTAAGATGAGAAGCAGTGAAGGAATATGTCTATTTTAAGGAGAAAGCAGTCCGAAGGCAGGCCTAGAAACATGTACAGCACTCTTTAGAGGATACAAGAGGAAGAAGAGATACTGCTTGAGGTTGGGTCAGTGTTTCATCTAGGGAGAACAACAAAATTTAGGGGCTCGCAAGGAATACATCTAATAGATCACCTGGGCATGTGCTATAGAAATTATAGTAAAGTGGAATTCCCAGTGGAAGTAATTATAATTTCAGCACTTCGTATGCCATGCAGATTTACCCAAAGTCCAAAGAAGAATTCTTAATTTAAGTGATTATCATGCCCACGTTCTTCCCTCAGCACAGTATATCCCCTTCTCCCCCAGCCAACCTGCAAACACCACTGCTGGTGGGCAAAGAGCAGGTTAAGGTCTGCCACAGAAAGCAGTGAGCTGTCTGTGAAGAAATACAATACAAATACTCATGGCTCTCCTGTAGATTTTGTTACCAGTGAGCGCTAGCTTACTGAAAAAAATCCTTCATAAGCTCCCATGAGGTGGGGCCCATGAGAAGTACCTAATATTATTGAACCTATAATTAGTAGCCCAACAGTAGCTGTTGAGACCAGTACACAGATCACAGACACAAGCTCTGAAAGAGGGACAAGTTCTCTAGCTGTGCAAGCAAAGCAGCATATAAGTACAAATACCTGCTTTACCATTAGTTAATAGCCAAAGTCATAGCTCTCATGCATGTTAGCTCCCCATCTGCCCAAGAGCTACAAGTAACCACCCAGTACAATCAGTACACCCTGCCTTGTCACTGTAGGTAGTGCATATAAACAATCACTGGTCTTTAATGCAGACCCAAGTTCAAGCGAAGACCGTAAATCCTACTTACACATTTACAGACACATAAGTGCACAGGCAGAATACCTATATCAAACTTCTTGGGCAGCTCCCTCACATTAGGTATATTTGAGCTCTTTAACATTTTTTTCTCATTGATAAGAATTGGCTGGAATTGAAACAGAAATGTCACATTGCAAATGGTCATTTGCAGTAACACATTTTCAGACTTCAGCTGTCAGCATTCAGGAGCAGACTTTTTTGCCCCCCCAGGCCTAATGTGACTAATTTCTTCCTATAACACATCCGTGCTCTCCTGTATACTCTTCGTCTGTAAAATCATGTATTGATTAGAGATGGACACTGTCTAAGGAAGGAGAACTACCTGTATTATAAGAAAGGCGGTTAAGAGATGGAAGAAATATCTCTTTAATAAAGTGACTGAAAACTCCCATCTGCCATTCAAACTCTTATTTCCACTATTATCACTCAGGTCAATAAACCTTTTATACTCCTTGTCAGATGGATTCCAGCTAAGCCTGGCAATAGAGGCTAACCAAAATCTTGATGCAAATAGAAGGAACTTGGAATTGTTCTGCACCACTTTGTGTTCAGATGGGCAAGAACATGGCTACCAACCACTGTGACTTGCACTCACACATATGCAGGTCTGCTATTACCCCACAATTTCTTAAAAGACACAAGTTGCCTATAATTTCTTAAGTATGATGTCCTACTGCTCAAACCTAACCATGTATTTGGATGTTACACTTACTTAAGGACAAAAGCAAGGCAGATTTTCTATTGTTGCCTCAAAACAAGAGCAAACCCTAACAGCAGTCTCAAACTTGAATTAGTTGTACGGTCTCAGATGAACAGTTTTAGTTCTTCGCAGAATACTTGTAGATGAGCACATTAAAAAAAAAAACAAAACTAAAACCAACACCAAACAAGAAAAACCACATAAAAATAAAAGACACATTTTGCTGAAGCTAAAATGCAAATATGGTAATTGCTCCTACATTATTTCAACATCTAAATGGAATATAAGCAATGCTTTAATTTGGCTTCAGAAGTTGCCTGTGAGATGGACAAGTACTAAACTGCTCATAAAGATAGGAAAAAGATCCAGCAACACATTACACAGCCTGATCAGGGCCAAGCATTGAGTCAATATTAGAGCTGAATCCTGTACCACGGTATCCTGATATCAACCACAAACTTCACCTCCTTTTTCCATTAGTAAAGTGTATAACCTTCCCCTCTTCTGTGGGACAGAAAGAAGGATACTATTTGGAAGCCTTCATATGTGTCAGTTAAACATACGTATAAATTCTACCAACTTAAATTCTACCAACTTAAATTTAAAAGCAAGACTGTTTGGTTAGATTACGTAAACAATATGCACCAAGACTTGCTGAGTTCTGAGAACTGAAACCACAGACAGCCAAAATACAGCTGCACAGAGTCAGATACAGTGCCTCTGCTAATATTGGAAACTTTATCGTGCTGTACCAAATTTAACTTTGCATTAGTATATGCATAGAAGAAATACAGACTGAATGCACTGGAACAACAAGAAAAAACCCCAACCTCCAAGGTTGGAAGTTATGAAAGCCAAGGGCACTCATTTTATGAAGCATTTATTAGTTACACTACTCTGGCATCTCAGAGCCCCAAGCATGGGCCAAGGCTCAGCTGCGCTCATTCTTGCACAAACACAAAAGATAAACCAGAAACTGCTGAAGGCTGTGACTAAGGGTTTCAAGCAGGGTACTGTCAAGTGCCAAAACCCCTGACTTTTAAGTAGGTACATCTGAAGCCCAGAGCTCAGTTCCTCAGCTAGATGTTAAAGTCTGGTGCTAGATTCACCTGCTGAGCAGGAGGCCACCTGGAGTTAGCTGCTATCAGATATGTCTGAACTCCCACTCTTCCCTGCAGGTCAAGTATTTGACCCAAGACTGCAAGGAAGACACATCTGCCAATCTGAAAGACAGGTCCTGGAGCCTGGATTCAGTAAAGCCAGAGGGAATTCAAAGGTGTGCACTCCACATCCCTTCTCAGAAGCCAGAATAGTATGCAAGAAAGACCTCCTTGGTCCACAAATCTCAAGATGGACATGCTTCTGCAGCTTAACAGTGAGAGCACCAAGAGAGTCCCAGGTTCCAGTCCAGGCTTCTAGGGTTGCTCTGATTTCATCACATAAAGTTATCCATACAATAAAAAAAAAAAATCACATTGCCCAAACAAGGACCTTAACTAACAAGCTATTGAACTGGGTTGACTCTCTTGTTTTCATTCTGGTCTTGCAGATTTTGCATTGCAAAAGGGAACATAACAGCAATATCTCATGCCTACTTTCAGGTGCATTTTAGTTAAGACAATCAAGGCCTGCAATGTTTGTGTTTTTATTAAATAGAATAAATATTTATTTTTAGGAGACAGCTCTTGCTTTGGATCTGGCTGCAAGTGTCTCCCACTGGAACAGTGACAGCGCAAGTCACTGTAAGTCACACCATCTTTAAAAAAAACAAAACAAAAAAAAAAAATCACATAGCCGCTCATTGCCTTCTCCATTTATTCATATTTTTCTACAGTTGTAGTGATATTTAAAGGAGCTTGTCTGCTTTTCACAGCACATATTGCTATGTTTGAGAAGTGCTCTTACAAATCCTCAATTTGGCACCTCAAACAAAACACTGAGTCACAAGTCCCTCAAGTTGTTCGTCCTTTTATTTACTCCTTCAGCCCACTAAAATGCCAGGATATTACTCCCTGCCAAATCCTCCTAACTTAAACATTGAAAGAACTGCTCGCTGAGCCGAGAGGCAGGCGGCGGTACTATTCTAGCAAGGCTTTCCATTTCAGGCTGCCTCAGCTCAGAAATGCGCCGTAACTTTTCCGTCTTCCCGCAGCGTTGCGGGCACCCAGACCCTCCCGGTCCGAGAGGCAGCAGCCCCACCGCCACCTCCAAAAACCCAGAGCAAGCGTAAAGCTCCGCACACCCGCGCCGCAAAACCCAGGGCGGTTCTTCAACCTGGAGCGTTTTGTATCCGAGCGTGTAATCGTTCTCAGTACTGGAGAACTCAAAACGCCCTGGCTGCCACCAAGGGGTAGGTCTGGCTGCCTGTGACCGGCGGGGCACCCCCCACGCAGGACCCTGCGCCGAGCTGGGATGCCGAGATGGTTCTGCCCCGAGGGGACCGCTGCAGGGACGACCGTCAGCGGGGCAAGGTGGTCTCTGAACACCCTCGGCCACCAAAACCCCGAGGCGGGGAGCTCTCGATAATGTCCCAACCTCGGTAAAGCCCTTCCCGGGCCGGGAGGGATGCTGCTCCCCCGGCAGAGGAAGCCAGGAACAGGGCTCCCCTCGCCCCCGCCCCACACAAAGGCACGGCAGGGAGGCGAGTCGGGCCCCGCTGAGTCTCCCCCGTCCTAGTGCCCTCCACCTCGATCCCGGGAACGGGCATCCCCTCCCCGCCCCGCCGGGGTACAAATCGCGGGGGCTCGGGGCCAACCGCGACGGCTACCGACGGGGCCGGGGGCATCGGGGGCGGGCGGGACGGCGAGGCGCTCCGCAGACAGGTAACTCCCTGCTTTAAAATGGAGGGAAGGGGAAGAAATACCGCGCTCGCCGGAGAAACTTACCGGAGGAAACCGACGAGCCGG
>VZTM01003306.1:0-81252 GCA_013400555.1 Jacana jacana | reverse complement strand
CAAACCTTTATCAAATTCACTATCATCGAGACATTCCCCTCTGAAAGTCCCAGTAATACTTTGATGAAATCTGTATTTCTAAACCTGTTACTTGTTATTTGTTGGAACATATTTGACTGCAAAAATAAAAGTACATCTGAGGGAACATTTTAATGAAAAGGTAGTAAAGAATATGCCTATATCATAAATAATTTACTATAAATATTTATATAAATTTATTTATAGTTATATTTTTTTATATATGGTCTATACCATAAGTAGAATTTTGCTAAGACTGAGAATGCAAAAAGCTGTCCAAGTAAACCAAGGTGAAGTGAAGCCTCCAGTTTAAAATAAACATGACAGGTAAACAACCAAGAAGGGAATGAATATCTCCTGATAGCCAATCCAGGAGCCTGTCTGTAATACCTGTCACAGCTCTTCTCTGGTTGGTTCAGTTTGGGGTTTATGGATCTTTAAGGAAAAAGGAATGCTTGACTAAGCTAGTTCTTTGGCTTACTTCATTTGGCACATAACTAACAATATTGAATACTCAATTTGCATGTTATATAAAATCAGCTGAAGTGGACAGGAAAACATTCAGAGTACAAATGAGCTTTCATCAGTGACTGAAGATCCTATTGTCTATGACTCAAAAGGAAAGTAAATAGAGGTGCCCATGCCCAACTTGCCTTTCATTCCACAGATATAAAAAGAAAATAAAACCTTGGAAGTCCTGCTCTCATTATTATGCTGACATTTGGAAACATGCAAAAACATTGAGTGACATGCAAATCATAGGGAATTTTATCGGAGGTGAGTGCTTCAAATATGATTCTAAAAACGCACACTGACTAAAGATAAAATTGGATGAAAGGTATGTAATAGAGTTGTAAGTACCTGTGCGTGAGCAGCATTAATAAATAATGAGCTTGGCTGTGAGTGAGTTGAGGATGATTTGGTTCAAGATTGCAAGTTCTTGGCTACAGAGAACATGCCGTGCAGGATTTCAAGTCCTGGGCAGTTCCCCAGGGAATTCTGTGAAAAGAAAGTTGGATGTCATTCAGTTAAACTCCTGCTGTGAACACCAATAAAGGGATGACCTTTTCAAGCTCTGCAGAGGTTCCATTTAGATATGGTGGGTTTGCCCAAGAACGTTAGGAGCACTGTGCTCTCAAAGTTCAGTGAATAAAGGGAAAGAACTTCACCAAAGAAACAGTAAACTATTTGCATGTCTTCAAAAGGAAATGCCTCAGAAGAATGAAGGATTAGGTAGAATGACTTGCTAATGACCAAACTTTTATATCAAAATTCATCCTGAAAAGAAAATGGAAATGACTGATACAAACGTTAAGGATGGAGTCAAAGTACATCCCTCTGCACAAGTGCCACTGGGAAGCTGAGGAAATCTGCTGACGACCAGTCAAGATTAACCCTCCATACTCACCGAAGTTAGTAGAATTAAGGCAAAATGTGGAACAGGGAAAGTAAGTTTGTACATCAGCCTTTCTTGGTCCTGTCAGCTACCTCTGGCAACATCTTAAACACTCAGATTTAAAGAAAAAAAAACCACATGAATTAAGCAAAGTTTATCTTCTTTCATCCCTAGTTGGGAAAAGCTATGTGTGTGAAGAGCAGCAGAATTTCAGTCACCCCCGTGCCATGGATCACCCTGGTTGGAAAGAGGCAGCAACTGAGAAGGGTGAGCATTTGTGAGCCCATGAGGCATCACCCGTATACGCATCTCTGTGTGTGTGTGTGTGTGTACATTACTGCTCACATACAGATAACTTTGGGAAAGCATGAAATATTCCATGACTGGCTGGATCTGAAGCCCTTTTTCTTGTTCCACTGGTATAGAAAAAGAAGTAATTTCTGTGGCCATTAGGAAGCTGCAGATAATTTTCTTAAAACATTTTGCCACATCTGAGGGCCTATTTTCCTCTCCATAGGCTGCTTAACTCTTATTAATATCAATGGAGGTTATGCACACATGTGGAAAATAAATTAGATTCTTCATTGTTTCCTTCTGATAAAATTAAATGTTCTTTCCACATGTTAAAATTATCTCACATACTGTTGTTCTCATGGTATTGGCAATAGGGAACGTTAGTCACTAAATGGATCTTAAATTATTTTGCCTTTTAATAAAAGACCTTATCCTACTTCTTTTAGAATCAGAAACCAGTTGTCAAAAGCTTCAGTCAGAACTTGAGTGGAGCATCAGTGTTGGTGTGGTTTTTGTGACAACTGATCTTGTCCTTAGGCTGGATTGAAAGCCTTTTCTCCCCCGATGGTGCATTATACAGACTAGATCTGCAAGTAGCACTTGCTTCATACTAATAAATGACTAAATTCTTAGGCAGTCAAGTTTTTATCAATCAATTCTTATTTCCTTTTTTCTTATTTACAAGCAGTGGAAGACAAATATTTCTGTCACAGCCTGCTTCAGGACTGTCTTAACTCATTTTCCTCTGATGCCTGTAAGTGGAAAATAATAAATGAATTTTCACTGACACAAATTTAAGTTGCAATTTAAAATTGTCATTATACAGGAAGTCATTATTGTGCATGAATTAGTATATGTAAGATGCTGGGATGGATTTTCTACTCTTGGAAGTTTTTTTTTGTAGGGCAAATGCTTATATTTATAGCAGACCTATTAATATTTATCCTTGATATTGCATCAAAGACATAGCTACAGAGATTATTCTGTAGACCTTCTGACATTTTTAGAATACGGAATGCTGAACATTGACATTCAACTCAGTCGTAAATGCAATTCCCTGAGGGATGATGACATCAAACAAATTGGACCATCTTCTTAGAAACTGCATCCCCTATGGCTCGATCAGTAGCAGGGAATGATTTAAGCATTATAACTTCCTAGGACAGAACTGGAGATGCAGCTGCAGCTGCAAGTGGAAGAATGGAAGACATACTGACATTATCTCAGTAATGTCGCCTACCTGCCCCAGATATGGTGCAGGATGGGTGAATGTCAACCACTTGCAAGACTAGAGGATTCTATATTAGAACCCTCTTGTTGTAGGTAACTCTCTTGGAAAAATAATTTGACAGAATTCTATTGAATAAAATATGTGTGAACTCAACTTCAAGCTACAGCTAAGAAAAGTGGAGGTCAAAAGAACTTTGGCTTCTATGCAATAGATGGCGTCAAGAAACAGGAGTTAGTGAAATTACTTGACACAAGAATGAAGCCAGTATTATCAAAGAAAAAACGATAATCAAAGTATCAAAGAAGAAATGGTATAAGAAATAGATTTACTAAAATCCATAATGAACATCTCTTTTTTAGTATTATTTATTCCTTAGTTACATGAGCAGCAGTTTTACACTGCAAGTCATAAACTATTTAGACTTTGATTTTTTTTCTCCAAATTATAGGTAGCTGTCCTAAGAACACACCAAAATGTGTGTTTTGTTCTAAATTCAATATGCCTCAGAATGTCTTTATGACTTTGGAACAAGATAAAAATCTTTCTGATATCCAGTTCAAGTTTTCCTATTTTTCTCTCTAATTTCTAAAGTATATCTCAAAACAGGTTGGAAAAATCAAAACTATAGTTTCTGGCTAAACAAAAACTTGATTTGACTTGATTAGACTTCTGAGTGTCTTTCAGGCTTGACTGGAGTCTGACATATCTTCTGAGTCCTTGGGTCCTCTTGTTTGAGACATCCTGACTGAGAAGACCTGCTATGAATCATTCAACTCACCTCAGAGTAAGTGGGATCGACAATATCAGGACACATACCTTGAGGCACCTCAATGTTTTAGTGACTTAGGTCCTGTCATAGTTGACCTAGATTTTGTCAATATTATCAATGGATAAAGAGCCATTCGGCTGCCCAGGAAATAAGTACCTCTTAAAGAGAGACGCCAGTTCTTGCTGCTGCAGCTGAAGCCCAGCAGTGGCTGAGTCCTACCCATAATTTCCAAAAGCTGGATGTTCTTCTAAATCTTCCATTCTATTAAACTCCAGCTATTCAGCCTAGAGAGTAAGATCTGGTTTACAGACTTTTGTCTATTTGGTTTACAGCGATTAGAATGAGAGATTTGTTTTGCTAGACCAACCTGTTCACTGCATTTATGTCAGGCAATTGCCCTGTGACAGCCTTAGTATCACAGAAGTAAGACATGCTCTGTGCAGTTTTATTTCCTCTATTCAACCCTTTCCTATACTTGAGAATACCCTTAACCTATATAAATCTGTTTATTTAGGGGTTTGTGCTGTGTACAGTGAAACAGGAGACCACAGTGGATTTGTGGAATCGGAGCAGTTGCAAGTTCAATGCTGTTGCAAGACAAAGATTGCTAAGGACTTTCTCTAGTGCTCTCCAGGTCTTGTGAAGCACTGTGAGGCAGAGAGGTCTCAGGCCTGGGTACGTGTAATGAAAGTGCATTTTTTCTACTTTAATTCTGGCCATACCATCATTGGAGTCCCAGCTTGCTCTCTCACTTTTTTCATATCATTGTACGTGAAAGAACAAATTAATGAAACTTAAGCTTTTCTTAAAGGGAAAGGTTTCTAGCATTTTTAGAATTCAAAATAAAATAGAAACCAAACAAATCCTTCCATAACCCCAGAGCTATGGTGGAATTAGCATTGCAAATAAATCACAGAATGCAAATCTATTACAAACTAAAGGGGGAGCATTGTCTTTCAGTCTCTCCTGACAAAAAAATAGCCTGTACAAGATTTTACCATAAAGACATGTTGTAACAAGTCTAGAAGCCAATATACCAGTTAAACTGGTGCTGGCATACTGCTGTCACTCTCGGGATACTTCTCAGAAAAGAATCCTGGCACTTCAGAGAAAGTGGGCAGTTTTGAAATAATCAACTTGTTATTTCAAAAGCTCTTTCCTATAAAAGAGTCTTCGCTGCCCAGAATGACTTCTTAAATGAAGGAAAGTGGTTATATGCTCAGGGTAGCGAGTGAGAGCTTCACACAGGGGTCAAAGCTCTAAGAATAAACAGCTGTATTGTAAGCACTCGATTTAGTCATTGCATAGCTATTATCACTGGAACTTTCACTATCGTACAGGATATGCTTTGCAAGCTGATGACAAACATTACACCTGTAGCTCCAGCCCCTGCAAGCAGCAGTCTGTGTACTTTTCTGAGCTTTTAAATGCAGATTATTTTCAAACAGATTTAACAGATTAACACGTTAACAGATAAATAAGTAAGAACAAATATCAGCAGTTGTCCTCAAGGGGTGAACTATTTGGTTATTGTGGCCTTCATTCATAACTATTCTAGAGATTTTGCTGCAGAAATATACAATAACTTCATTGCTTAAGGCTTTAAGGTCTATCGTGAGGACACAGAGCTGTGCAGTTTGTTTATGAATGATTTCTTGGCTAGTGTGACATCGTCAGTCAAGAGGGTCAATGGACCATGTGTGTTGATAGTGGTCACTAAGAGTGAAGTATTTAGTCTTTCCTGGGAGGCTTGAGAACTGCTATCAGATAAATTGGAAGAGAAAACAATGCTGAAGTATTACACTGAACGATTACTTTCTGAACTTTGTTATGGCAAATAAAGTTCTAATTTGCAAATCTTGTTTCGCTGCAGTTGATATGCATGGGAGTAATATGGAATTCCTCTGGTTAAAGCTGTTCAAAGGAGAGCCAAACAAGTCAAACATATTAAGCAGAACGAAATTAGCTTTTTTTTTTCTTGAAGTGATGCTAGTCTATGCTTACTGTCTGTCTACCAGATAGGCTTGTATTTGCATTCAAATTTGAATTTGAATTTCATTCTCCTTAAAACCAAATCATTACCGTAAGGGGAGTTGAAACATGTTCAGAGATGATATTGGCAGCCTGGTTATTGAGCATACATGGAAGCATGAGGTTTTCACAATTGGAACATATCTGTTAATATCAGCAGTATTATAAACTTTTCTAGTTTACACCATAATAAAACACTTTCTAAATACTCTCAGTATAACGAAAGTTTTCAAATCAAGTGTTAGTGCAGTGCCATGAACATCTTGAGGCTTTTACTCTTCATTAAAATGTGTAAAATGCATTTTCAATAAAGTAAAATACGGCTTCTTGCTCTGTGTTTTTGCATATGGTATAATGCACAGTTATTAATTATTTCTGCAGATGGATTTTAATACACATTATCTTGTCTACTTTATAAAATGACTAAATTATCTTCATTCTGGAGACTCAAACCAGAGCTTCTGTAGGCTGTAGTGTGGATGAAAACAGCCCCTTGCTCTTCTGCCTTTTAGTCATGCATCTTAACCACAAGATACTTCCTTAATTATAGTAGTAATTTTGCAGGGACAAATATGTATGACGAAATTTCATACCCATCTTTTTCTCAAAGGAAATAAATTGGTTTTGAATACAGTATCAAACTCCATGGCTGTGGGTTTAACTGTATACAAATTTGGTTTCTGTAAACTGGATTCTTTTTATGATTTAGGACTGTGGATGAAGTGAATGGAATAGCATTTGTGTCAGAGCTGGGAACTAATAGCAGTGCAGAACGCCTACCCATCTTTCACTGTACCATCCACTCTGAGCAGAAGCTTAATTTTAAAAGTTAATAGTATGTCATTCATATGGAAAAACAAGGGCTTCTCTGTGAGCTTATTGTTTGTAGGTTAAAGATTCAGAAAATATGAAGTTCCTTTAACCAGATTCTTGCAAGACCTCTGCTTTTAGTTATCTCCTGAGAAACAACTCTGACATAAATGAGAATGTCTTGGCTTAACTTTATCTTGAGATGTGCAGTAAAGTTAGAACAATTTTGGATGCCAAATTCTTACCCTCTTCACCTTCACAGAACTGCTCGTGAGACATGTCATTCAGAGTTGTCTTTCCATCCCCTCTATATAGTCTCATAAAAACAACAGTGAAAGTAACTTTAACTGTGTAAAGTTTTGGGAATACAAGACTTATGAGGTCACTTATGGACAGACTATGCCCAATATCTGTTGCCTACTGTCTTCACAGTATTTTGGTTTGCACTCATTTGAAAAAACTATGCTCGAGGAATTTTATTGTTTTCTCTAAACTGTTGCATGCTGCCCAACAAAACTTCAATGCATTTACATGTCACTTAATGGCAATGGGAAAGACCCAAATATATTTTCTGAAAGTCACTTGATCCTTCTAAAATATTCATCTGGCACCTGCACTCTAAGATGCAGAAAACTGCATAGAAACAGTTCACGCATCTTGGTGCACATTATCAAAAACTTGGTTGCTCTTCTAACACAGGGTGACATTTATGACGACTTAAAGTGACACTGACAGAACCAAAAATTGCCTTAACAAACCGCCTTCCTTTATACTTTCACCTCTTTGACCTAATAAACAGCTCTAGGCTGCAACAGTGGAAGAGAATGGGGAGACAAGGATAATAGAGGGCTGACCCTTCTGTCTCATGCAAAACCTTAAGTGAGGTTAAGAGGGCAGGACAGAAATATTCATTGACAAAAAAAAAAAAAGCGGTTGAATCTGTGTCATCCTGAGCCATGCTTACTGATCCATTCATTTGTGGGCCTCTCAGAGCTGACAAGGGGAAAGCTTACCTAGCATCACCTCTTGGAGTAGCAGAATTTTCTTAGCAGTTGTGTTTTAAATTAAAGGAAGCGTTTTGTTCTGGTGACTTGGAGTCAGTCAGAGTAAAAAATTTACGTGCTTTCTTTTCGTGCCAATGTAGGAGAACCAACAATTATGAAAGGAAGTTATGTTCCCTCACACCTTTCCTGCCTGCTTTCTGAAAGCAGATCTTCCACCCTGCTGGATACAGCCTGTCGGCTTTTTATTTGTGTTGGTTTCTCCTAACCTGTGTTGGAGTTGGCTTTGGTGTCCTCTCCAAGCTGTTACCCTGTTCACACAATTTCCCCTGGCTTGCTCCTGCTGTGTTGTAGAAGCAGTGATTGAACCAGACAGGCACATTGTGGTGTGCCGTGGTAGCACTTTCAAGAGCCTTGATGGCACCTCCCACAGATGGTCTGCTCAGGGTTATTTTCCTCACGTTTGTTCTCACACACCTGTGTCAGCCGTGATGAGAGGAAGAAATGCAAGCCCTGTGAGTGCAAGGGTTGTGTCTGGTGTTTCCTGACGCAGTGGTGTTGGCTGCCAAACTCTGCTCCAGGGGCTCAGTGCTGCGACCTCACGGTCGGGTGTAAAGCCATTATGCTTTACACATGCTGCATAAATCTCCGCTGTGCTTGTTGTCGTCTCTCCCTTCTCTGGAGGAATTAATGTGCTTACCAGATGGTTAAAACACAAGCAATACACAAGCATCATGCTGTCAAAATATCTCGCTGACATAATAGGCATGCATTTCACCCATCTCAGAGGGCTTGTCTTTAGGCAGGCTACTGAACCAAGAGCTCCCATTTTGATGTGAATTCCATTTCTTTCCCTAACTTTGCAACAGGGACTTAATTTTACAAAAAGTTAACATCTTCAGCAGAAACCTCTTGCTGCATCCATTCTTCCGAAGTCAAAAGGCTGCAGCAGTGTCAAATGGATTAGAAGGAAAGATCTGTATAACCTATGTTGATTCAACAAGGTACTGTACCTAGTTTCTGGTCTGGTGCATTAATTAGCGCTTCAGTGTAACCCTATGATTCCAGCGAGTCCTTCCACTGGTTTGGATGTGAAAGTCCCACCTGCGACCCTTGTTGGCCACCCCAGCCTCTCAAAAGCAAAGGGCATAAAAAAAAAAAACATCCCAGGCTTTTCGGAGTGCTGTGCCCATGACAGCGCAGGGTGATGGCTGAAACACTGCCGGGTGACTCTATTGCCACACACAAGATTAAATTGAGAATATTGAAGTGACTCACGGGTATTTTGTATCGGAAGTGGCCCTGGGCCACCCTGGTTGTCTAGTTACTAATCTGTGTTTTCAAGACCGATCCTTCCTGCTAGCTGTTTCCTTCTTTAAATCTATTGAAAAACTCCTTGTGACAGGCAATCGGTTCACAGAAGGTCAACTGTTTTTGTATGAGTGGAACTAATGTGCTTCTCATACTCTTGCAAAAGCACAGCTCAGTGTTATTTTCCATTCCGTCTCCTTTCAAAAGACGAGAAGAAGCACGGCCTTGCTGCACAGCTGGGCAAGGGGCACTTAAACAGCCTTCTGCTCACCTTTTCATCAGGTACCACCATGCTGAACTGGGGAGGAATTTAAAAAAAAAAAGCTTGGAAGAACAAAAATAAGCACTGGACCCACATTTGCCCAGGCTAGAAGTCAGGCTCTGGGAAATTCCTACAGGAAGAATGACTGAGGGTTGGCAACTGTCCTGGCAAGTGACTAACACCCGAACTGAAATCAGCATGATAAATGGATTTTAGCATTGCTGCTGTAAGAAAGCCAGGTTGCCAGTTTGGTCTTTCTGAGATACAAATCCAAGTGGAAAGCAATAGCTGGATCCTGGTGCGTAGCCGAGCAGTGCTGCACGCTGTTCTCAGTTGTGCTGGAGTTGAGGAGAAGCACAGCCTTCCCAGAACTCAGCTCCTGTCCTGCACACCCAGCTGGGCTGAGCTTAGGGAGAGAGAGCTCTACGTCTGCCTCTGGGGTGTGATGAGATCAGCAGTCCTCAGAGCCCCTTTGCAGGCCTGATAAACGCATAGGAAGACCATTAGTACAACATGAAAATAAAACCCAGCCTTTTTACTGTGCTCTTGAAATTTCTTGAGCACCTGAAAATATATTAATTTACTAGGAAAGTGAGAATTTAACCTTCCCTTCACTTGTAACATTACTAGCTTTTTGAAAGATATGAAAATGATTTGGTTCAAACCTCTCCCCCTGTGGTATATGATTATGTATTGAGATCATAATAACTAATATTAATTGATAGCATTCATCCACATCACCTGCATGGAACTGCTCCAGGAGAGAGGCAACAATGTTTAGCAGTATAGCTGTAAGCTGATGACGTCTTACTAATCACAGTAACCACAGGGTTATATCTTGGACCATGGTCAAGCAGAGCCCGGCAGGTTGCCTTTGCTGTCAAATTCCTTTAATATCAGTTAATTGTTCAATGGACATTAATTTTCCAAAGCAGGCTTCCGTGGAAACAGTGGGTCAGCAAAATCAGTCTGAGCACTGTAAGAGGCTTGGTCAGAAGGCGGATGTTTCTTTAAGCTTTTATGTGTGACTGAAATCCCAAAGGACTGATTCCCTGCCTTATGCCGTGCTGCAAGGAGTCTTAGCACAAGGATTTGCTCTTAAGCATCTTCTTCCTATGGTGTGTGCAGTGCTATTAGCATTAACCCAGTGGTAAAGACATGGCTGAGTTGCATGAAATATCTTTTCAGAGCAGTCTGTGCAACGGTTGGAGTGTGCTCACAGTTTAGTTGTAATGACTTGTGCTCACCAAGCAAAAATCCGCATTGATTTCTGCCTCGTAAGGAAGTAGGGAGTGAACAGTGCTCGCTGCAGTTAATATAATCTTCAAATGAATTGCTTGCACTAATCCAGATACAGAAGAAAACTGCAGTTTTTCTCAGATTTTAGCAATGTTGCAATTCAACTTCTTTTTCCTGCAATGTTTTTCTTTAAAGCTAAAAATGGAACGGCAAATCAAGGAAGCAGTTTATGATCATCCTCTTCTTATGGTTGGGAAATGTCTTTAGGTGTAACCATGCAGTCACTTTTGTTACAGCCTTTACCGTCCAAAATAATATTGGAATAGGTTTTGAAAAAGAACTATTTGAAAGATAATCTGTTCCAACGTAACAGCTAAACCCAAATTAACCACAGATTAACCAAGGTCTCTGCCTAACCTGTCTAGGTTTATAGCATAATAAGTAAAAAACGGCATGAGAGAACCAGCTTTATTTGTAGTACAGTTCAGCCTTTGTATGAAGGAGGATCCATTTGTAATATTTTGTAAAATTGTGAAGCTTTTCCATAAACAAGAGTTAGAGGTCGATGAGTGAAAAAGTTCTATTTGTTTATTTCCCTTGGAAAGTCTCTTTGCTGCATGGAGTTAAGAAAGGAAACCTTGATTTTTTTTTCCTCACTTAAATAGTTGTTTGTTAGTTATTTTAGAACATGGAGCATTTAGTGTTGCTTCTTGTAGTCCTTTCATATGGGCAGGAAAATCAGAACAAATCTCTCCTGGGGAAAATGTCCTGGTTTCAGCCTCTGAAACTGGAAGAATCAATAAAATCTAGCACTCTCTTCTCCTGGCTTCGAGTTTTAACTAATGAGTCATTTAAGCTGTACTAGCAACTGTGTGTCTCCAACTCTTTCTTTAGATACCTCTGATTGTTTCTCTTGGTTCAGATCCAACAGGGTTGAGAGTGAATGGACTACCCTGTGTACAAAACCATAGAGTAACCTTGCTCACCGAATAGTTCTTTCTAATTTTCATTTCAGCAATAACAAATACCTTTTCTTTCTCTTTTTTCTCAGAACTCAGACAACCGCCAGAAGATTATCAGTTACTCTCAAATATTAATACTATTTTCAGTCTGCTGCCACGTTCCTTCCCATCCTTTCCAACCTCACACAGCTTTCTTGACCCTTTGAATTAGCAAACATAATGGCTGTTTCCTCTTTGTTCCAGCCCTCCTGTAGCACATTTTATGGTCTCTGTTATAAATGCAATTAAAGCCTCGAATGAGCGTGTTGGATTGTGGGTGCAAACTTGTGATTTTGGTTAGCTGGTTTATTTTGCTGTGTTTTAGCTCAAACAAGCAGCTGTACCTCGCCACAGATCCTGTCTTCGAATGTACAGCAGGTTCTAGCTTTTATTGTCAGCTTTGCACATGCCATGCTGTGGAGCTACACCCATCTGTGGACTACCTTTTCTCAAGCCCTGAGCTGTGAAAAACTTGGACCTTCTACAGGGTCTGGTATCCTATTGCTCTTTTGTACTTCTTAAGTCCTTATAAACATATAAAAGAACTTTGGGAAAATCCTTCCTCTTTTTCTTCTGCAAAATCTACTGTCAGAAGGCCTCAAGGAAAGTTTACTATCTATTCTTTGTTAGAATAACATCTGAAGCCAAGCTCCACAAATGTGTTTTCTTTCATTTTCTAGGAACTCTTGAACAGTCAGAAAAGCTGTTTCAGGTTTAGATAAAGCTGTGTTTAGACTTTTTTTTTGTTTCTTTACTTTGATAGTGTCAAAATACTGGAGTTTATTTTGCTGTACTAAGTGAATATTTATTTGAAACTAAACTATATTTGAAAAATATTTTGGTGTTACCATGTCCATGGGGCTTATCCTGGGAGATTTTTTCCTAGATAAAGCGTTCCTTTATCATTCTTACCACAGTCTCAAGGTCCCTAGCAGAGGTTTCTGGGGCATTTCATACACAGAAGGAAAAGATTCCTGACCTGAATAACTTGAAGCCTTCCTAATCTTTGTTGCTTTTTTATCACTTCCTCTTTTCCCATTGTTTGAGCAACAATTGCGACATCAACACATACAACTTTTAGAAGTCCTGTTTTTAAAATTCAGAATTAGCTTGTAATATCATGGAAAAGCAGCCTTAGATCTGTATGTGAGAGCTGAACAATCCCATAGTGCAAAAGATTCAGGACATAAATGCAAACTCCATAGCTGTGGCCTTTCTGAATTTGCAATGGACTATTTCTGATCTTGCCTTTTAGAATTGTGTTTATGAAAGCTTTTCCTTCAGTCATGCCAGGAGGGCACGTTACCTGCTTCTTGCTGTAAGTCATCAGAAACTTTCTTTTCCTCTACTGTATTACTGTGAAAGTGAGAACTGAAAACAATTTGTTCTGCAGGAGATAGTAGATAAAGGGTGCCCAGAGGATTCTTCATACCATGTTAAGATGGGGATAAAGTGGAATGACATGATAGACTATTAAGCAAAGCAAAGTAAGAACAGCAGCAAATTCCTTTCTTGTCTCAGACCTGTGATACATTTTCTTACCTTGGAGGATTAAATGACAGTGCCTGAAGCTACAGCTCTGCTGGCTTTGCTGAGTGGGACCTTAGAAGTCAGCAGCGGTCTGTGTTCAAAGAGATCAAGGGTTGCAAGCCATTAAGAGGAGATCCAGGGAGCTGCTCTTGCTTATCCCTTCTTTTGAAAATGGCAACACAGGGAAAACAACTTTATAGAATCCTTCTCTAGCCCTCACTAGGGATCTGGGAGACCCTGTCACTGCCAATTTCTGAGGATGCAAGAATTAAGAATGAAAGCAAGAGATTAAATGAGACTGCAATGATACAGCCTAATGTACTGCTCATATGGCAACAGCAGAGTTCACTAGCTGTACTGATGCTAGTAATATTACTGAACGCACTGTTCAGCAATTCATTTTTAAAGGAATTCATGGAAACATGAGATGTCTGCTCTGAAAACCTTCTGACAAATTCTAGAAAATCAAACCATGAGAGTTAAAATTTGCATTAACCAAAGGTTTTAATTTACATCCTCTTTCATAACAAGTTAAAAAGTACTTAAAGTTTCCAAATTACTGTGAAGAATCTAGCTAAAACCAGGATCCCATAAAAATTGTTCAAGTGAAATGCCTCATGCCACAAGAAATAAGATCGTTAATAAGCTAAATTGCTTTCTCCCTTCACCACCCTCCCCCATTTTACACATTCTGTTTTAAGGGAGAATTACTTCTACTCTCTTTCTGGACCTCAACTCATGTGAGCTTGATCAGAGCTGGGTCATATGAGGAAGATAACTCCTGTGGTCCAGTGAAGTACACGAGGAACGGGACTTTTCCTGGATCACGCTTTCCCAGTGGAGGTTTTGACTGGGTCTCAAGAGCTCACTGAGCAACTCTTGTGCTGCATACTGAGCTGGTCATCCCACGGACTGGAGCAGAAACCAAAGTCTTTGTGCCACTTATCCTAAATTAAGGTGCAGACTGTGTGGGTTTTCCTTTTCTTTACAGACTGTAAAGCAAGAATCAGCTTATTTAAATGTAATTGCCCAAATGGAGGTATTTGCAAGGGGAACGGGATGTGCAATGTTGGACTATCCCCTTCTTATTCTTCTCCTTGCCTTCATCATGGCTAAGAAACCTTTGTTCATCAGTTTGTGCCTTGCAATGACAGATTCATTAAACTGAATGGCCTGTGTCTGCCCAGTGCACCCTGTACACCCTGTACAGGGTGAACCCTGTACAGCTGAGTAACTGCTCTTTTCTGTCTGCTAAAACTGGGTCTTTTGCTGACCCAGCCACCTTTTTTTTGTAGCGTGAACGTCTGAATCAGCACTGTCACTTCAGAAGAATAAAGCAGAACAAGTCTTGAGGTGAACGATGTTGTGTAGAAATAGGTGCTTTCAATTGTAAGTATATTGAATTTTCCAAGTATGTGTAAAATAGGTGATACCTTGAAAGCTTTATCACAATAGCGTGTGTGAGTTAACCAAAACAGACTTTGGCAAAAACATTTTGTGCATATACTTGACTCCTTTTAAACACTTGTTTTAATTTCCTCTCACTCTTTGGGAAGGAAATTAAGTTTGGTTTGTCCCCTCCAAGGAATAGATGCTAGAAGTTATTCTGGACTCCTTAAGCAAGACTTGAATTAGCAGTCTCTTCTAATAATAAATTATCTCTGCCAATAAAACCTTATCATGCAAGAGGCTGGCAGAGATAAATCCTATGAAACAAAACGAGCCACCCCCAAGCCTCAACATGGCAGTTCTTTCACCGTTCACAATAGAAAGAAAGATGACATTTCAGAAGAAAAGCACTATACTTTAGACACTAGCTATCAAGCAAGTGCACAAAATAGCTCAAAGTTAGCATCTGTGTAATGGAGACCAGATAACAGCAGATTCCTCTGGAGAGGCTCGTTTTCACTTTGTGTCCTTTCTCCCTTACCCACCACATTCTCACTGGCTGCATCTTGGTTCCAAGCTGCTGCAGGTTTATGTAAGAGGCCCAGGATGATCCCAAATCAGTTTATATGTGTCCATCAACTTGAACGACCCGTCCCAGAGGGCTTTTCTTTTTTCTACAAAACATATGACAGCAGGAACAAAAAGGTTATAGGAACCTTACAGTCTTTTGTGCTAATTTCCCACTGCTAATTATCTGTTCTCTTCCCTGCAACTCAGAACAAACACTCTTTAGAAATTTCTGTCTTCTATTTCTTCTTTCATACATATCCTTAATATTCTTTAGCTGGGAATTATTCCACCATGTTTGCCTTATGCTTTCCAGGTCTAATGTGTCTTTCCTCCAAAAACTGATGGGTGATTGATCATGTTTCTTACAGAATGAGTCATTTTAACCTTCTAAAGCAGGTTTTTGCAACACACTATATCCTGTTACGTTCTGCTAGGACTGTGGGGTGATTCATTTAATGATGTGTGATTACAGTTTTTCCCTCCTCCTGAGTACTGAAGTAGAATATTTCATCTCAGAAGGCAAACGTTTTCCAAACTGCTAGCAAAACAGAGCCCTTATGACAAATGTATAATGTGTGCAGTCTCCATGGTTGAAAGGAAAATAATGAAAAATAACCAGGTAGTGCAGTTCTATCACATTTGTCCCTAAGGGTCCTGATACTATGCAGAAAGCTAGGGAAGAGAGCCTAATAAGGGCTGACTCTCAGACAGGTACTATGAAGGCTTGGAGGGCAGGGATGCTCTACAGAGGGACTTGGACAGACTAGATAGATGGGCCAATGTTAATGGCATGGCCTTCAATGCGGCCAAGTGCCAGGTCCTGCACTTGGGCCACAACAACCCCGTGCATCGCTACAGGCTTGGGGAAGGGTGGCTGGAACTGCCTGGCAGAAAAGGACCTTGAAAGGGCATTGGAGAGAGGTTGGTGCTGGTCTCTTCTTACAGGTAATTAGTAATAGAATGAGAGGGAATGGCTGCAAGCTGCAGCAGGGTAGGGTTAGGCTGGACATTAGGAAAAAATTCCTCCCAGAAAGAGTGGTCAGTCACTGGAATGGGCTGCCCAGGGAGGTGGTGGAGTCACCATCCCTGAATGTATTTAAGAGTAGATTGGATGTGGTGTTGAGGGAGCTGGTGTAGGGGAGAACTTGTAGATTAGGGCTGATGGTTGGACTAGATGATCCCAAGGATCTCTTCCAACCTCAATGATTCTATGATTCTATGATTTAGATGGGAGAAGCCACAACAACGAGAAGCCCTCAGCTTCTTCAAGGCAGCTGGCTCTTCACTAGCCCTACCATTGACTCATTTCAGAATTTTGCTCATCTGTGAATCACTATCACATGGAGGCGAAAGTGTTTGACAACGAGCTAGTATCGTTAGGTTAGAAAACAGCAAAACTGCATGTTGCCACACGGCCAGAGCAGACTCCTTTGAGTCTCACATATCACATGTGTGTCAAATTTTACCCCCATATTCGGTATTACACATCTCTGTGCTGCATTGTTCCATCAACCTTTGTTATTCTGGCTAATTAGGTCAGCAAGAAGGAATCTAGAACTGTTTTGCATTTTGGTTGTGCGTGTTGGAACAGGAAAGACTACCTATAAGTAAGTTCATGAGATGAGCTTAAGCGAAAGCAGCTCTGTTTCTTAATAAAATGGGTATTTTCATACTACTTACAGTTTGTTTGGCTTTGTTTACAAGGATTCAGGTTTCCTATCCAACATGGCCTGCAGGGGGCATCAAAAGAATTCAATGGACACTGAACATAGTTTTCTGACTGTAACTCTTTTACTTCTTTAAATGAAGTATTTTACCATTAAATAAAAAAAATAAAAATTGAAGAATGAACTTTATTAAAAGAGAGGATGACATTTCACTGATTCTTTTTCCTGTTTTTTTCTGGCTGCTTGATAAAGAAAGAGTGGATTTTAAAATACATTCATCCTCTTGTTAACAGAACACAATTTGAGAGAAGGCCATGGGAGAGACAAGTTCTAAATACTTCAGTCACCATTGACAATAAGATATAGAAGGTTTTAAAAGTTTCTAGGAAATAAGGCAGACAATTCCATAAATTCTGTGTATATTCAAATAGAGTGCCTCCAAGCATTAAAAGGCATTTTATCTGGGCATTACCTGTTGCGTTTATAAGGGACAAAACAGCCCTGTTGGTAGTATACACAATTCTTTGCTGCACTGTGAGTACAGATATAGAGAATTTGACTTGGAGCAGCCTACACTTTGTTCTCCTGAACCTTCACTCTTAGTGCTACCCCAAACTCCCTATCACTTCAGGCCTTGCTGGTTTATATTGGCATCTCTTAACTGGGCCTTTTCTTCTGATTGTATAGTGTCCTGAAATCCTAATGGTCCCAACAGATAGGCTATTGAGGGAAATCTTAAATGTTTATGATGCTTTGAAATATCTTCTCTCTACTTTTCTGTAGCCTGTTAAACTTTTCCAGCTCTGCAATACCTATTTTCTTGCCTACCTCCAACATAAATCACAATTACACTTTGCCCTCAGATGGGTGTCCCTGCAACGTGGTTCTGTTGCCTTTCAGTGTGCATCTTAATTATTTGTTTGTTTCCTAGTATATAATTTCCAGGAAAGGATTATGTTATAGATGACTCACATTTACCTAGAGTATGCTGTAGCATTTTGTTTGCAATGAGCTCTGATGCCTTTTTCTCTATTACTTTGAAAAAATGTTTATCTCCTCTGTATTTTCTTTGCTGCACACAGGTAATCACAGTGTTTCATATCATTTGGTGAAGTTTTCTCAAAATTAACATTTATCTTCTGATACAGCTGGTATTTTGTCCATTTTGGAACAGATACCATTGGACAGGAGACTGACTCAAGCAGAAAGAAATTCAAGCACAGTAATTTTTCTGGTTGTTCTTCTAGCAAAATAGATTATGGTTTGTTTAGCCTCTTTTTCATTTCCTTGTAATGATGAGGTGTCATGAAAGCAGTTGCTAATCTGAGTGATAGTTGTAATGAAAGTACCCCAAAGAAGACTGAGTCAGGGTTATACAGGCAGCCTTAGTCTGAAACTTTCTAGATTTTTAGCCCCTCCTTGATAAAAACATTCTTTTAAAACGCAACTTTTTTTTTTCCAGTGAGGCATAAGTTCTTCTGAACCTTCTTTTCTTTTCTTTTCTTTTCTTTTCTTTTTTTCTTTTCTTTTCTTTTCTTTTCTTTTCTTTTCTTTTCTTTTCTTTTCTTTTCTTTTCTTTTCTTTTCTTTTCTTTTCTTTTCTTTTCTTTTCTTTTCTTTTCTTTTCTTTTCTTTTCTTTTCTTTTCTTTTCTTTTCTTTTCTTTTCTTTTTTTCTTTTCTTTTCTTTTTTTTTCTTTTCTGGCTTTCTACTCTAGTTTTCCCCTCACATCTATTTCTTTGCCAGGCCTTCTCTTCCCTGGCTTTGTATCTTTCTCTCCATTTTTCAGCTTCAGTATAATTTTTCTTACCCAGCTAATCCTTCCAGACCTGCCACCTGAAAAACCCTGCCTGGTGCTCCCAGTCTCATATCACTGTGCTTTGGGCTCATTAGCTGCTTTCGTGCACTTTTTTTTCTGCCTCTTCCACCTTCCAGGGGAACAAAGTTCCATGTCCAATCTTTCCGCCCTCCCACTTGCTACCTCCCTCCCAAGCTCTCTCTCATGTAGTTTCTTCTCCAATTTTAGTGTTCTCCATCTTAAGATACTTCCATATCTGGCCTTTGGAGATAGAAGGACTGCTACTGCCACCCTCAGCCCATCCCATCTTCCATCCTCACTCCTTTTCTGCATCAGCTCCAGCTCCTCTGGCATGTTGTGGCCAGTGTAGCCATCCTGCCAAAGTATTGGCTTCAAGGTCCATAAACACAGGACCTGTTTAAAGGGAAAATCACCAGGATGCTCTAAGGTGACTCTTGGAAATGATCAAATAAGTAGAGTTGAAAATGTTCTTCCCTGAATTGTACTGGGTCAGAACCCTAGCTTTCAACTTAACTTGGCTGAAATTACGCAACTGGAAAGGGTCCAGCACCTATAACGCAAAACATACCGGGTAAATACAGTAGCTGCTGTGTCTCCTGTGCACATTTTCCACAGCCACATTCATTTTATAACACTGGCATTATAGCTATGTCTAATGCATGCCACTGAAATTAGTGGCATATGTAAGGGAAAACACAGAAACATCTAGCTTTTGGGGATGTCAGGAAACATCAACTATATTGTTCTGTAGCAGTATTTTTAAAGAAAAATATCTTAATTAAAATAAAAAAAGTGTCGGGGCTGACAAAATAAAAGCTATTAGAAGTGAATAAACAAGTTTCCTTGTACATCCATGCATTCCATTCATAATCTTATAAATGCAGGCTCTGAATACGTATTTCGTCCTTCATACCTGAAAGTCGACTACCTTTTAGCAATGGGCTTTTCAGGCAGGAGGAAACCTTTGGTGACAGAGAGCTTTCTGACCCATGTCCACGCACCAGGAAAATGGCAGCTCTCTATGCCTTTACCTCCACGAAAGTACACGTCTATTTTTAACCATCCAACCATTTTGTTTGAGCACCTCTTTGGCTAAACGAGCAACTGCACTTTAACATACCATTTCTTTCTTACTAGAGGAAATTATTAAAAATAGAAAGGCCATCCTGAGCTGCAGAAGCCTGCAGCCTCTGGAAGATTCTTTATTCCTGGCGCACAGTAAAAAAAAAAAAACAGCCAAAGAGGAGGTGGAAATTCACAGGAGACTCAAAGCAGTTTGGGTTTTTTTTTTTCTGTCTGTTTTTTAAAAAAGATTGACAAAATGAAATATGGATTCCCTTCTTAGGCTTGTGTGGAATAACAAATGAGAAAAAAAAATCACGTGTATCTTTGCTTTATAAAATCTAGTGGCCCTAAGTGTAATTTATTTATTTGATTTCAAGAAGCAACACGATATTGTTTTTCTAGATGGCGAAAGGAAAGGTGGACAAACCCTACAAGCAGTGCTAGTGGTGAAGAGCTAGGAGCAGGCTTTTCTTTTTCATGTGTACTGGATTTTCTTTTATTGTCAGGTTAGGATTATCTCTAGTTATGCAAATGCAACGGGATCTGTAGTAAATTAAGAGGATGTAGGAAGGTTTTTGTACAGGTAAATGCTGCTTCCTTGTTTTTAGTACTTATCTTTTTTAAACATTCGCCCTCCAGACTCCCAGAAGCTGGTACTGCTAACATCTCCTGGGGAATTCCTAAAATCTTTATGGTTCATATTTTTTTCCTTAACATTTTAAAGAAATTTATGTAAAAGGGGGCTACGAATAGGTTACTGCTTTTAGTGATTATCGCTGGTGTTAAGAAATCTCTCTGGTACACCAAACTGTAATACCTGTAATATAAAGTATAAAAGGAAAGTCAGAAATAGAAATCTTGAAGGAAAAATAATGGTGGATAGTTAAATAATGATTCAAAATGGTTAAAAAATAATCACTTGCTTCATAGCTCAGCCTCATAATACATAGTTCTCACAAACAAGACGTGGAACAGGCTATTTCTAGCAAAAAATTATTTTTCCTAAGATTTGTCTGAGTTATGTCTTTAAGCTCTTCTTTTACTATCGTGGTGTAAGTACTGCCTTTTTTCATGGAGGCAAATTTCTCCACTAGCTAACTTGCAAGCATCTGCCTTGATCTTTTAGTTTAAATATACGCACTGTGAAAAACCTGAATGTGGACTTGAGGCCTAGATCTTTCCAGGCCTGTTTGTATAGTTTGACTTCAGAGAGCTAATGGTTTCTTCAGAACACATAGCCTCTTATCAACTAGTAAGATCTTTTTGTTGGGGTTTGCTTTTTTTTTAACTCGTAGTTAAACCTGCTGTTTCAAGGCTTTACTGGTGCCTTGAGAAACAAAGTATTTGAGTGGATGGATTGAATTTCCTGTATTACATATATTTATATTCCTCTAGATCCATTGTCTCCATGCATCCCTGAGCAGCGAGACGTGATCCCAGGGGAGGCTGAATGCTGAAGGAAAAAGGTGCGAAGCATTGGGCTGCATGGGGACAGAGTTTGGAGCCCCCAGCACCTCCAATGGTAGCTTTACATTGCGGCCTTTCTCCTCCATTAACAAGTGTTTTACTTGTTTAATTAACAGATACATCTTTTCTTAAGGGTCCCAAAGATGCTTTCAGCTATTAGTTTCCAGCCTTGGTTTTTTTTGCTGATCCTGGCTGACCTTCTGTGTGGCTATTCACGGCAGGCACGTCACTGCTCTCCTCTTGCATGACATATGAAGAGAAGCTAATTCAAAGCGTTCAATGTTTATGGCTGGGTTTTGTAGTTCTTTTAGCTTCAGGGGTTTAGAGCTGGAGAACAGCTAATCAAAGGCTAGCGCAGAAAACTGATTTCAGCTGTCTCTTTGTAGGTTTCACTTTTTTCAGGCATCTTCCCCCTCCCTAATACAGTCCCTTTCCCTAGAACAAAGCGGAAAGCAAAGGCAAGTTTAAAGTTCCAGAAAGGCACTTCTAGCTACAGGAAATTAAGTGCTAGTGAACCATTTTTAGCTTTATCTCCTCTATTCTGTCACTTAAATACTCATTCATTTCTGTTGCTGCTGATGGTTGCCTTCAGATTGCCTTTCCTCACACATAAACCAGAGACTGGTCTTTCCAACCTATAACATTTTTACTGCCTACCTGTAAACAGGGAGGAATATACATATAGCATTTCAACAAGAAACAGCCCCCGTTGTGGCCAGGGAAGCCAAAGCCAGCTACATTTCCCTCACTTCGTCTTTTGGAAACGAAAGATCCATTTCCTTCAACAATACTGTTTATAGCTTCACCAGATGAAAACTGTCATATCCCATTTCCACTGAGACTGAGTGATATCTACTGGCTAGATACGGGATTAAGAAAACAGAACTTGGTTCAACTTTAACGCTTGCATAGACACCATGCAAATTTCCTTCAAACGAGCCAGGAAATTCTAAATGTCATCTTGTTGCAAAAAAAAAATTGTGTCTCCAAAGGTCAGTTTAGAAATGCTGTGACCTGTGATGTCCTTTAGTATTGGCTGCATTTCCCAGAAACTATGTGAATTCTGGATGAGATGTCTGCTCAGGCTAGAGTTACGTATTTAAAACCAAGTAAATAGACAGTTGTATCTTTTAAAGTGTCATAAACCTAGCAAAATGAGTTTTCTGATAAGACTACCAATATAAACAATAATGTCCTGCAAAGTCTATGTAGAATCCTGATGTGTATTTCAAGTAAATGTAGTTGCAAATGCGTTGCTTGAATTGGGTGGGTGAACTCTTTCTAGATAAGCCTGATTTATATTTTTATTTATAGTCTGGTACATTTACCTGTTTTTACCAGTGATTTCTGTGCTACCAGAAAAATGATTTCTATGTTACTGAAGAAATTACTTTGTATAATACTGCCCCCAGTCCCTGGAAACTATCTTACTTTATAATTACTTGGGAGCTTGAGAAATAAATCTTCATTGCCTTACACTCAGTGACAGAGACCAGTGAGCAGAATGATGAAAGGGAAGATTTAGGATCTTCCTATGATAAAGAGGACTCGGAACAATTTTCTGTTGTAAGTCCTGTATTCCTTCTTTTAGGTTAATATGAAGCATTTGAAATGCAACATAATTCTCTGCCTCAGAGTCCACTCGTTAAGGTTGATATTTGTGTATTTCCATTTTGTTACTGGATTAGAAAAAGATCAGCTGATGAAAGGGCGGATGTAAATTCCCTATATACCTCACAGGGAGAGTAGTCACATATATCTTCCTTATTTATACACATTCCTCCCCAATTCCTTCAGAAAATTACTTCAGAGAAGCAGTCTGCCAGTGGATGCTACCATTACTTTTAAAGTCTATGAGATAAATTATTAACCAGCTTCCCAAAATGTATTGCTGATAAATTTTAGATAAAGCTCTGCTTTACTGTTTTTTTTACTGACTACATTTACACTTTAAGATTAGAGACCTGCCTGGAATAGATTTTTTTGCGTTTTAGCTCCTTTGTGGGATGCATTATTATAGTAAATCCATGAAACTGTCATTGGAGCTCTTACAATGTTACCAGATTTTCATCAGGTTCCCATTCTGGTAGAACAGGCAACAGCTCCTGCTGCTAGACAAGTCTGGATCCTGAAACTTGGATTTCTAAAGCTGGGCTCCCAACCACATCTGGGATGGTAAGTTCCCCTGTAAACAAGTCCTGGAGCTCATCTACAAGCTTGTTTGAAGGTGCTGGTAGACATTATCCATTACCTTGGGAAATAAATTTCCTCTAAAGAAGTTTTTCTACAAGTTGAAAGCTTTTTATTTTCCATCATTCACCGAATAAGGTCAGAGAGACTTTAAGACTTCTGCTGGTCTTCTGATTAGAAAAACTATGATATATATATATGGAAGAGTGGCTTAGAGTTGTACAGGTGTTTTATCTCGCTGCTCAGTCTTAAAAATGCTGACAGGAACCTAGGTGAAAAGCTGAAGGCTAGCTTTTTTTGCAGCCTTCACCCCTTGAACCACCATGTTTTGTACCCTGAGCAGTTCAGAGATGGCTGGAATTTAATGTCTTCTGCTGAATCTCCTTGGCGAGAGCAGAGGCACCACTACCTTGACAGACCCAGGGGAAAGCACATTCTTCATTTGCCAGAGCTGCTACTTTGTCTTCTTTATCAACTTGCACTCAATTCCCTTTGACATTGTATTACTCTCCTTCACCAAACTGGCCCTATCCTCAATTCAAGGCATTGCATGAAGTTCTGAAAAGAATTTGAGTCCTTTCTGAAAACTTTTCAATTCTTTATTCCTGAATTTACAGACTTTGGAATGTGAGGAATCAGTCTCATTAGGAGTCTCTGGCAGATGGTAACATTCCTTGAATTCAACTGCACCTGCAAATTTTCTAAGTTAATTTCCGAGTCCTGTACCAAATCACTTACAACCAAAACATTATATTATTTCTGTTCAATATTAACTGTATGTCAGATATGAAAAAAAAAAAAAGATACTTACTTTTTGCAGGTTGGTGTTATAAGAGCAAGCTGCTCTTGTAAAACCACTTTCCAGTGTCAGTTTTGCATGGGTGAATGGAATAATTAGATTCCTATGATTTTATTTCACCTTGGCAAATATCAGGTACCTACTAAAACAAAGGACCAAACAATCCAACATAGCTCTTCATGACAGACACCTGTAACGTATGTGGCTACTTATAAAGAAACACCAATAATGAAAGTATTGTTCACTGGAGAACTGTAGTTCATAGAAGCCCTATTTTTTCCTCCTGGCATCTAAAGGAAACCTCCACTTACACTGCAAGTGTAATCTACTTTAATCTACTCAAAAGGTGTGAATTAAAGAGAATTATTAAATTTCCTTTGCTGACACTTCATTAAATATTTTCACTAAATGTACTGAAGCAGCATTTTATTTTTACATTAACTTAATAAGAGAAAGTATCCCTACCACATTTCAATTAGATTTGCCCAAGAAGGAAGGCAAAGAAGAGAGAGTAATAAGTATAGGAAGTAATGGAATAAAAGATAATGGCAAATAATTTTGCTTGGTAAGCAACAAACAAGCAAACAGAACAAACAAAAATCCAAACAGAAAAACCCTCAAAAAAGCCAAAAACACCACCAAAAAAACACAATGGAGACAAAACTGAATTTCCTGATATTCCAAGTAAAACCTCAAGCCAACCACAGCTGGGTGGATGAGAAGCTTGCTACTTGTCTATTTAAGCCTACACTGGGTTATTACAGTGAATGGATTCCACAGGCTGCATATTTGAGAGCATGCGGTCAGTCCTGCATGCTTTTCACTGAAAGGACAATGCTTAAATAATAAAATTCCTTTGACAATAATAGTATAAAAATGCCTCAGGGAATTCTATAATAGAAAAATCTAGTTTCCTGAATTAATAACAATCTCATAGGAAGTGCTATATGGGAGCACAGAATTATATGTTCGCGTTATTTATTTAAAGAATACGGCTTTGTCAGGGTAAAGTTTAATCGTGTGGAGATGAGAAGGATGAGTCAATGTTGGCTTCTATTTATTATCTTCTGATACTACTGTCGGACAACTCAAGATAATAAGCAAGGCCCTAAGTCAGTCTTTCTGCTTCTCTACACTCTACTGTCATCATTATTATAACTTTTTTTGTTGTTTTTGTAGAGAGAAATTTCTTTGCACATAAAATATATTAGGGAGCTACACAAAAATCAGCCCTCCATAACAGCATAGCTCTGGGAAATGTTCATGAATTAACCAGCTAAGGGAGCACAATGCATCGGCTTTTCTGTAACTGCACAACGGATTTTAGGGGACTTGTAGAAGAAACAGTATGGTAGTTAATAGATCTGCTTCACTTAACTTTCCAGTGAAACATCTGAGAGACCTTTTTTTTTTCATGTGGGATAGTTTGGGTCAGAATAGATTTGACAGTGGTGATTTTTAAAGGATAGAGCTAATCTGCTCTTTTATTTTACATTCTTGTTCAGAATTTTCTTTTTTTCTTAATTGCAACTAATTCCCAGTCAGTACTGTTTGATTTTAAATGTCTGAAGTGAAATCCTGGGGCACCTGAAGTGATTTTACAAAATAATTAAGCATCTAAAATTAAGGGGTGTTGATCCAACTTTCTGCATGCACCAAGCCAGGTTTTCCCTATGACAGAAAAAAGCTGAGGTCTTCTCCTCAGCTTTAACTGGCAGAAGACCCTGTGAGGGTGTGCTGTGCCCTAACAGAATCAGTGGGGGTTCCTACATAGAAAAGCCCTTTGAACTCTCTCTGCAGGCCATGATTATGTAGATAGGCAGCACGAAGGAAGGCGGCAATAGTAACCGTTAACACATGTGAACCTCTGGTTGAAGGATATTGTTTTCATTATAGTTTTGTTCTCTGCAGCTACTCTGACTCTGAGGTGTTGTATTCCAGTTTAATTTCTTCATTAGAAAGGCCGCTGCTTCAGTAGTGATGAACAACAGAAAAAGCACAAAAAAACTGTCAATGGTTGTTTTTGTTTAAAAACCTTATTGTGGCTTAGACAGCTTCTAGTGCTAACACCTGGGATGGGGTTCCTTTCCTTTGCATTTCTGGAAAATAGGTCAGTCTGTTTTCACAGAAATGGTTTGATTCATACAGCATGGGCCAGAAGATACATGTAAACTGGTAATGTTTCTTATTTTCAATAAGAAGTAAAATGCGAAGAAGTTAAGGTATGCTGTTATTCTGCTTATCTACTGTAGCCCATTGTTCACATTGACTTAGTGTAAAATTGGTCTCCCGTTTCCTGATACACAAACCTGGTCTCATGTTCCTGTACAGCACGATCCACCAGATCATGGAATGATGCCTTCATAATTTTTGTTCATAGGATACCTGGATTTTTATGGTATTTAACTTACATGTTTTTCTTAAGATTTATGAGAGTAAATAAGCCTCAATTCACTGTTCTTTGACTTTCCCTTAAGGGAATCATGCTTGAACTTATTTTTCTGTTTGTGCTCCAGGAAATGTCTTCTCTTCCTGCCTTAGGCAAAATTGGAGTTATAGTAATGAAAATATGCACATAATATTAAAGGGGAAAATCTTTGTCCAAAAGGAAACGATAAGGAGTGCTTTAAGGGTAGATTAATTCTAACTACTAAAACTTTACTCCAGTGTCTCTGCTTGTGAGAACTCAACTCCTTTTGATAAGAAAAATACTTTCTTCAGGTCTTGTATAATTAGCCTGGGAGATGAGATAGGGGGATTTTGAGGCGACGGTTGGAATGTAAAGATAAAATTTTGAAATTTGACCAGCAGTTTTTGGGAGACAAAAAGATGGATGAACAGCAGGGCCATCCGCAGCTGCCAACACATGTAGGATGGGTTTTGCCAGAAGGAGTCTCTTCACCACTGCCCCCACTTTTCTAGCAAGAATGAGGAAATAGTTTGAAATCTGATCTTTGCTTACAAGGAAAGTCAAAGGCATATTTTGCTGATGCTCTAATGGTTTTCTGAACTTGATGATTATACTAGTGTGACTTAGGATCTGTGTGCTGACATGAGCAGGGCTAGAGGCAAGGGAAGATAATGTTTATGTACCACATAACAATTTGAAGCATTTGTGCCACATTTTGAAGCATTTCTCTTTTTCAGTTTTGACCAGAATCACCTTCCTGCCAGATTCAGGTTGTGCCAGCTGCTTTTCATTCAGTGTTTGATTTCCTAAAGGGAGAGACAAGTAAGTCTCCCTCTATTATTTGGTAGGTCATTGATTCTTATTATAGCTGAGCTTAACAGCAAGATAGCCCAAAGATAGCCCAAAGAGGGGGAGGGAAGTACTTTCATTTTCTGCCTATGTAAGACTCTGAAACAAGATATAAGGAAGATGTGCACACCCTACTCTCACAGGACTCTGCTCCAGGTGCTTTTTTGGCCGTTAGTCTTGACTTTTAAGCAAACAAGAGCCATCAACATCCTAAATGACAGCAACACAGGATATCACATTGGAAGCTGGTTGTCAGTAAACAGGCCAGGCCAGTCTAGAAAACATTTACACAATGAATGCACACTTGCACACATTAGGAATATCCCCTGGGGTTAAGACAATCTAAGGGTGCCAAGAAGAGCTATCCAATCCAACCTAGTGCATCCAATTCTCTATCTTGTGCATCTCGTGCCTGGGTTGCTTTGTGAATATTTATGCAGGGAGGGGTGAATGAGCATGACTTAGGAGAGCAGTGGGCACCCTCAGCTGGGGACAAAGAGAAGATCACAGGTGTGAGCCTCTTGGGGTACAGCAGTGTACTCCATGTCACCCCCCCAACACCCCTGTCGCATCACTCCATGCCAGCCCAGAAGAATGCAATGTCCCAAGTGAATTCAGCATGGTTCTGCATCCCTCTTCACCTCCATCCAAGGCTGTTGACTGGAGACAGGCTACTGGGGCCAGGGGTAGCAAAACTCTGCTGTGGTTAATGGGCTTCTGCGACATGGTCCAGTGTAGCCCATAAGTATGTTAGCAACATCAGGCCTTGCTCTGCCTTTTTTAACAAAATGACTAGTATTTATGACTGAAAGATTTTTAATCATATACAGAGTCTTATCTAAGGAGGGGAATAATTTGCCGAATTTCCAGGATGCAGATTTCAAAGTTGGTTCTCTTCATCCTCTCAGTTTGTTGAAAAGAGTCTTTTCTTTCTTCCTTCCCTCTTTTAGGGTGTAGTTGTGGCTTGGAAGGTGAGTTTTCTTCTGCGCCATTTCCCTGGTCTGCCTTACTCTGTGTTCAAGCAGACAGCAGAGCTGGCTCTAAGCAAATAGTGGAGGAGGAGCACAAGGGCAATTTGCGAGTAGTTTGAATGTAGAATGGCTCAGCTGTATCGTAAAACTACACCTTGGTCTGACTGGGATGAATAGGGCAGTTCATTGGTCCTAGAGCTAGTGTTCCAGGTGCTCTGCACCTGTTATTTTGTTCCGACATTTGCCTTTTTCTTTGCAGCCATAACATAACACCATAGACACTGTCTAAATAAACCTAATGTTGTGTGCGGTCAACTAGGACCTTGAAAACAGAGCTGGTGTGTCATGACTCCGTGTTCCTGGGTAATGACATAAAATCATTCAGCAAAAAATATTTTTAAAGGATTAAATTTCAGTATGGTTGGACTGCTAAATTTCCATTGGAAGTAATAAGATTTTGTTATTCAAATCTTCCAGAACTGTCAAATGGCAGTTTTTGCCCACAGAATCTTGAGCTTTCCTTATGATATTAAGTATCATATTTGCTCATTAGGAATTGATTAGAACACTGCAAAGAAATAGAAAATAAAAAGACCAGAAATCTTAGTCACTATATTAAAGCTGACTTTAAAAGTATTACTAGGCAGTCTAACAGAGAAATCCTCCAGCCCTAACACACAACAGACCATGTAATCTCATTTTAAATCTCATTGAATCACTCACTCTAGTGGTCCATCCAGTCGTAGGACAGGAAATCAGCACCTACTATCAGGAGTTACATTCACACTTGCAACGCCATCTCCCAGGTTATGATCAACTTCAAAGGACTTGCTTATGGAGGTAGCTGGTATAAGTTCTACTTTTTCTTTGTTTCTCTATTCTCTTCTTTGCAATTAAGTAGTCTCATTTGTCTTACTACTATAAAAGCCATTTTGCAAATTATTTTCTAATAGCTTTAAACCTCTAGTAACCTTCAAAAAAATTCAAACGTCACTGAACTGATTATTTATTTTGTTGTCTAATATAAAGTGTGTTCTAACACTTTCAGCTTTTTGTTAGCATTACCAAAAGCAAAGAAAAATTATCTTGAGAAGTAAAATATCCTTTCCCTAGAAGCCAGTTTGGGATCGTGCATGCCCATCTGAAAGGCGATGGCTGCAATCACCTCCCTGATGGGCTCCCAGGGAAAAAAGTGGAGAAGCACGTCCAGTAATCAGAGCTGGGCGGACCCTTAAGTATATCCAGTGGAAGAGACGGAGGGATTCCACTAAAGTACATGCTGAAGGACCTTGCATTGGCCTTCTGCAATTAAAACCAGCTGAGCAGCTGGGGGTCAGAAAGGGGCACCGAGGAGGTCAGGAGCCGTCTGGTGAAGGTGTCCCTCGCAGTGGCGCCAAGGGGGGAGAGGCAACCAAAGGGAAAGGAAGAGCTGGCCACAGCGTTTGCCTTGGCCTAATTTCAAACAGAGTGCCTTCAGACTCTGTTTACACAATCCTGTCTTTCATGAGCTGTTTTAATTTCTTTAACTAAACGTCTGTGTGCCCTGAAGGTTTGACTTACCCCATGGAAATCAGAAGAAATGCAGCCTAGAGAGCTGATGCAGATGCAACTGCAGGCTTCTATGTTTTTTTCTTCTATTACATTTTTCTTCTATTTTCTACTTATTTCTAATAAGTTTTCTGCATTGCGGTCTCTGACAGACACCAGGCCATGGCTGCTAACATCACATGGGCATTTTCTAAGCACCAAGTTATACTCTCCCTATAAGTTATAGGAGGGTCTACATTAAGAGAATCTTATCATTTATATGTCTAATGTCTAACTTAGCTTTTCAGTAAGTATTTGCACACCATATGTGTAAGTATTGCCCATTCCTTGTGGCTGGGCTACTACATGTTTAAAAGGCAGAAATATTTCCCTCATTCATATTTGAAAAAAAAGCAATATAATAAGACAAACGTTGGACTTTAAAAAATAAATGTGAAGTGCTAGTATTAGTCTTCCAAGACGTCTGGCAGTTCAGTCCTCATTTTGGAACTCATTTAAACATAAAGGCTTAGCTAGTTCAGTAAGGCTGGAGCCTGAAACATACCCATCACAGTGCAAAGCTTCTATCGGCATGGACACAGAGAGCTGGACATCTGCCTCTGAGACCTAGGAAACTTCAGCCAAAACATGAAGGCTCTGCTCAGAGTAAGGCTTGAGGAAACCAGCCACTTGCTGTCTAAAGTCCCTTCTGCTGGCCCACGGGAGCAGTGGCTGCTGTCTCAGCAGGTGGGACACAGCATCTTCCTGCAGCGTAGCCGGTCAAGGGGCAGCCTGTCCGTAACACTGGGACAAGTGTCCCAGAGACAAGGAGGTGTTGATATAACTCTGCCACTCAGGTTGGAGGCAAACAGCCCTGCAAAATTGCATGTGAGCTAGAGGCATCAGTCGTGTCTTGTTTGGTTTTGGAGGGACCGTTTGCATAAGGCACACGTTTTGCTGATACGGCTGCATCCACGCAAAAGCTCTGCTGCTGTAAACTCCCCATGTTTCAAAGCCTGTAACATCTCTCCATTAGGAAAGGAGCCGATCCACCTGACCTAAATTCCCTCTTAGTCCCAGAGCCGGCTGTTTCCAATTACCTCCCTGCCTTTAAAGGCCTGCAACGAGGCCATAGGGCCCCATGTGCGGGTGTCCCAGCTGTAAAGTAGGCAAAGCTGTGTGTTACATCTCGCAAGGATGCTGCAAAGACAAATTCATTAAAGAAACACGGTCAGGCAAACACCTGTATATCTGCATCCACGTTTAGGTAACAGAATATCCGTCTCTGAAAGTGTGTAGGGGGCATTCTCCCCATTTGCCAAAGGCTTATATTTTTGTAGTTTGTATCTTTATTTACAGCAAGTCAATTTCAAATTTTCCTAATAAAGGATTTCACCTTTCCCAACTAGCCTTTCTTTTCTTTGCTTCAGACTAGCACTCTTGGAGAGATGCCATATAGCTACTGAGACCATTGCAGGTCCTGGATTGAATTGTGATCAATAATTTTAAGGCAAATGGAAGCAAAGCAACGTGGCAAAACTCACACAAATGCCTTGTTAATTAGGGTGTGATACTGATCTAAAAATACTTGAAATAAAATGTTGTAATCTGCTTCTGTGATCTGTCATGGGTTAGTGTTTGAATCGAAAGTACAAAAACCCAACAACCTGAACACAGAAGTTAAGGTGCCGTGGGAACACCAAACCTCACATTTATTCTGCAACCCAATAGCTTCTTTCCCAAAACAGGTCAGAGAAAGATCTTATGGTAAAATCCTAAGAGGTGATAGATATTTAGAGGACAGCATTTCATAACATGACAAGAAAGACCTAGTCCTTTTGGGTTCTGAATACTGTAAAGGGACTGAGATGTTGATGTGCTCTAATTTAATGCCATAACACACATGGAAAATAAACGTTTCGAATAGCAAGGTGTGAAGTAGAAACAAAACAAATGTTTGAAGGTGGCTTTTATAACCTTGCAATAAAAAACCCTATTGGACTAAAAAGCTGATTTACACTATCTTTTCAATTAATCTTTATCTCAGTAAAAATGAAGTAATATGTCAGCCAGTAAATGTAAGTAAAAATTGTGTAAGAACTGATTTAGTATATTTGAGAGATTCTTTCACATATTACATCAATGTGAGTAATATAAGCTACCACAGTATGTTAGAAAAGGGCTATTTGTTCAGGCCAGAAGTTCAGTGACTCTAAAGTTATAATTAATATGTTTTTTTTTCTGAGCCTACTGTTGCTGGTTGCCACTTTAAGTGAACTAATTTGTGCCAGAAATGTCACAGAGCAATACAAGGTGTTCCCCACCAATTCTAAACCCAACTCTGGTGCTGTCTTGTATGACCACAAGCTTTGGTGTTTAGCAATGAAAGGCCTGCTGTGGGATCCAAGGGGAAAAAAACAAACAACTTTATAAGAGATTTAAGGGATCTGATAAAACTCTAGTGAAACAGCGGAATAAATTGCACCATCACTCAGCTTAAATTTTAGATAATCACAAAGACTAAGACTAAATCTAAACAAGGTGGAAGACTTCACAGAAACGCATGCCAGGACATTTCAAAAGACAAGTTCAAACTGAAGGATCACTTTTCTTTTAGGGTAGAGCCTTAGGGCAAATGATAATTCAGCACTTATTGGTTGCCGTTAAAGAAAATAAGTTGCATTACAGTCACTTTAAATGAGAGGCTTTACGCTAATTAGCCAACACCCAATTTTCTTATAGTATAATGTATAGTATATAGTATATAGTATAATGTAATACCATAGAGACTTATAAAGTAGTAGCTGAAATTACCTATTAACTAGTCAAAAACCTGCATTTTTGCTCTCTATTTGCACTGTTCCTGGCATAATAGGATCTGTCTCCCAACAAGTATGTTGAAGTGCAATAGTATCACACCTAAGGATAGTCTACTTTCAGCCCTGCAGGGCCTTGGTATTCATATACATGTATTAGTTTTCTCTTAGTCCTCTTTTTAGGGGTGGAAAGAAAGTAGAGATCCTCTTAAAAAACCTTAAGCCTCAAGTCTTTTGAACTAAAACCCAAACTGGAAAGTTTCTTGGAGAATACCTTGAGCTGCGCATGAATTCAAGTATTATTGAATGGAGGCTAAAAAATGTCATGAAGACCTAAAGACCTTAATATTTTGAATTTAATTGTTTGCAGAAACTAAACAGAATCTAGTGTTAAGGGGGGGGGCAGGGGAAGAAAGTGAAAATCCATTATTTCTGGGAGAGCAGAATATTTTGGTTCAGACTGAGTTTTCTTTATGGTCAAGTGCAGACCTCAGTTTCCTATAGAAAATGAAAGACAAAAGGAATATTTAATGACTATGCGTAGATGCAGTAGTTAAAAATATTAACAGACCTATCCTACACTGTACAAACAGACCTAAATTAGCTTCCCCAGAGAACAGATAACCTTTGACTACTCTCCATACTAGAGCTAGGCTATAAATTTGAAACTGCTTAAATTAAAAAGTAATACAATTCCTTCCAGGTGTGAGGGAGTGCTATTTACAATTATATGAAAGAGTTCTCGTCTCTCACTGTGGGTTCACTATGAGAAATATAAACAGTTGTTTAATATTAATACCCAGAATGAGCTCCAAATGTAAATGTCATCAGAAAATGACCTAAAAAACAAATTCAAGCAGAAGAGAATTTTGATTATAGGGGTTGTGTTTTAAATATAGACATTCATCTTGATTTACGGTGATTATTTCTCCAGATATTATCAAGTTGGCTATATACTAATGAAAACCATCTTCCTTCCCTCTCTAAGAATGTTACAAAATATATTAACTTCTATAATTTCTTTTATTGCCAGCAAGCTCTCAGTATAATTCAAACAAATGACCTTGCTATGCCACCCAGTTTGTGTACAAGCAAAAAAAACATAGTTTAATGTAAATCGATATCTTATCCTTATACCAGCAGTAGGAAGTAGCTTAAATGCAGCTAGTGTAAAATCTAGTTTATCCTTGCCACCTGCTCATACATTTCACAGAAGGTTGATGCAAGTGTAGGAGCAGCTCCCTGGTTTCAGAGAGGCTACTCACACACATACTACTTAGCTTATGCCCTCTTTTAGGTCAAAGCTTATACTATAAGACAACTTTAGGAAGGACATTTTTAAAAGTTAATGAGCTTCTTCATAGCTCATGTATTCAAGCCCTATCACATTTTATACTAGAGTTTTGTCTCTAGATGGAGAGGAATTGCTTTCCACACAGATCAGAAAGAGAACAGCTTAATGGCATGGTCATAGTCTCACCTCTCCACTTCATTTTTTGTCAAGGCATTTCCCTTATTGTAGGGGTTATTTGAGGATTGCAGTGGACCTACTCACAAATACTGTGAACAAAATTAAATGATATGGATTATTGAATATGAAATTGCTGTTCAGTTTTTTGGCATTTGGATACGGAGTTAGACTCTGAAATTATGTATCCGATTACACTCTCTGTAACTGGTGTAATCCCTTCTAGAGCCAGGATCTTTCTGAATTCTTACAAGAATGAGCCAAAATATTTGATCAGAGTATGTCATAACTGGATGCTTGGGTCCCAAGTAAATAGTAATTTAAGAGGCTTCTTTGCTTGATTCTGATATTACAGGTAACATTTGTTGGTTACTGATGTATTGAAAACTGTCAGAAAATGTTTATACTCTGTATGGAATTATCTAAAAAAGGGAAAACACATTCTTAAAAGAGTTTCGGCTGTACGTGCTGCATCTGGGAAATCAGATATTTGACATGACTGAGAGCAGTCTTTTTATAAATGACTGTTTGAAAATAACAACATTGTATGTTTTTCTACACAGAGATATTTAAAAGACTGGAATTTAAATTTAAAACTCAAGTGGTTCATCTCCTTTGTATAAAGTACATTTTTGCATCCCATCATACTGGCCAGAAGCAAAGTCTTATATCTGACCTTGTAAGTGTGAAGTTCAACTGACCAGAAGTATGCTTAAATGCTGCTGGGAGTGGGTTTTGATACAATTAGATTCAATTCATTGCCTGGCATGCATAAAATGCAAATTTAAGTAGCTACTTATTCCCCTGCTCACAGTGGGGTAGCAAAGACAGACTACATATGACACCTTTGCTTCCCCAGGGCTTTTTCTCTTGGGAGAAAGTGGGACTGTGGCCATGGTATCTGAAGCATGACTGGTTTGCAAAGAAAATCTTCTTCCACCTTCTCATCTCTTAGAAAACATGTCCTCCTCTACAATGTGTTTGGAAGGTAACCCAAACACAGAGACGTTTGGATTACTTTGCTGTTGTTAGTTTTCCCTCTTCTGACCCAAAGATGAAGAAATGTGTCAAATGATTTAGGACTTTGAAGTGCTAAGGAGGCATTTCAAAAATCAGAGGAGGTTATTCTTTATTTATGTGGCAATTTTCATAATATGCCATTGAATCTCTGTATTGTGTTGGCAATAAGTGCTGAATGGTTTATTTGGGGTACTTTCTATTCTGTTTACAGCAACTTTCCCAGCAAATCTCCCTTACAACGAGAGCCTGAAGACTGGATTGATTTTGCCAACTTTTGATTGGTCCCAGAACTGAATAAATTCACCTATGTGCACAACATGGCTTTTAACTGAAAATATCATGACGACAATAAAGCCTTATTAGCTGCATTAATGCACACAAGAACTTTTAATCACATAGTCTTTGGTCTTGTTTCTGTGCAGAACTAAATTTCCCTGTTGCTTATACACTGCCTATATCCCATTTCCTGGCCATTCACAAATCGCTGATCCAGCCATTGGGAAGTTTCTACCAAAGTTTACTAGGTTATCATGAGAAAAGGGTCTAAGATAAGGCATTGCTTTTGTTAGATCTGCTCACGTGCTTTCTTCATAGTTAGGAAATACAGTAAACTACCAGGTAGAATATGTCTCCTTGTGGAAAATTTCCCGGAAGGAATGCCCCCATCAGTAGATGGAAGTTGCAGCTCTGAGGTTTTTGACTGAAATATCTGAAAAATTAGTTTATAGTTCTTAGAGGAAACAGGGAAAACTCCACCAAAGATCTGAACTCTGACCAGGCTCAGTTGTAGCCAAGTGACTACTAATGCACCTAAAAATACAGCTCACTGTAACTCACTGTATGGGATACGTGCAGGAATGTCCTGTAATAACTGCCGTGATGGGTCCTGGTGCCCTCTGCTCTTTTATCAGGGCACAAGCAGTTGTACAGTACATGCCTAGCACTTTTTTATTTGGTAGTCGAAATTACATCAGAAAATGCCTACAGCGTTCTCTGTCAGAAATGCTGGTTGGAGCACCGCTCTCGTTGCAAGCAATGACGTTTCTCTTTGGATGATCTTACACAAATAGTCTAGTTCTGGTTTTAGGTGAAAGCATAAGCTCCTTTGCCAAAAAAGTGCTGCAGCAATATCCTTGGCCCAAAGAAATGGGGACCAGGAGGAGGCAGCAACACAACCCAGGCAGCAAGTGGTAGTTCGACTCAATTCAGACCCTTGAACCATTAGTGCTGGTGTGGGGGGTGCAGCAGGACCCACATCACATCAGGGCAACTCAACTGGGCTGCTCTCTGTGAGTGCAGGACCAAATCCACCCATTCAGTTCATGCGTCTGGTGGGTCTGCCCTAGGAAAGTGGTTATTCGTTCAGCAACAAGGAAGACCAGGCACACCCAGAAGGAGATTTGTGTCTAGGATGACTGTGTCCTTAGCCTCATGAGCAATGTCCATTAGCTCATGAGCAATCATCTACGTTTATACATCTGGTTTATACATCTGATAGGTTCATTCATCATCCTGAAAGGCAGACCATAGTCCTTCAATATATTGGTCATCATTTCCGCTTTTACAAGTTGCAGAATTACTGTCATATGTAAAGCCAGTAGTGTTTATCTAATCAGCAGGCTGAGCTGTCACTCTCCAAGACTAAACCACCTAACGCGGCTTTACTGGAGTTTTTGTTTTGCAAAGAGTGTTCTTCCAGCAGCTGCTCCAGCTGACCGTCTAGTTGGAAAGCTATTACAGTTTGCCACTGGCAGTGTGGAGACCCTGAAGGGTTTCTGGCTTCCCTTAATTGAACAGAAGAAACTAATTTAAATTTTTAAAAATATAATTAGTTTGACTTCCTCTACCAGGAATTCTGTAATTGATACTATGAATAAATTATGGAGTGCAATTGTGAGGGTTCTTAATTACAAAGCTTCTTAGCTGTACAACTTCTGTGCTGATGACTGATCTATGTTTTGTCCTCCGAAATGTTCTCCTTGTCACAGAATATATCTCCATGCCGCAAGCTGGAAGTGGGGGACTGAACCGAGCGCAAAAATCCTGACTGAATACTTGCTGAGGCAGGTGCTGCTCAGCTTATCTGTGCAGAATGCAAATACAAAGCAAAGTAACTGGTCCAGGCTGGCCCAAAAGCCAGAAGGGGTTTTTAACTTAGTGATTACAATTAGCTTTATCCTTGTGCAAGATCCTTTCTTTTCCATGTGTCTGAATTAATTTTCAGCTGTTTACAGACAAAACTTTAGAATATGGATGCATTTAACAGTTATTTGGGGTAAAAATTAAATAAGAATAAATAAACCTCTTTAATGGAATGTAATCTTATTTACTAAAACAGCTTTGATCTGAATAACAATATAGACCTTTAAACATCTAATTTAGTTAAAAAATCAGTGAAATATCATGCATTAGCTGCCTCTAGGGAATGTATAATGGTTGTGTTTCCCCATTTCTCACTGAGATGAAGCTACCCTTTCAGACACTTCACTTTCCATGCAGCAGACTCTATTTCTTAATCCCATGTAAAATTACCTCTTTATGTGCTTCCTAGACTCAATAGCTAGCATTGACATGATTGAATTAAAAAGGCCAGAGGCTGTTCAATATCCCTGCAGCAAAGCATCCTANGAAGGAAGGAAGGAAGGAAGGAAGGAAGGAAGGAAGGAAGGAAGGAAGGAAATAGCTGTTTTCCAGCCTCACTCACATCTCGGTGTTTGTTGTAACTAATGTTATTCACTCTTCTGAATGCTCTGGAATCAGTAATTTGGCCTTATTCAGTTTTTGTTTTCTACAACTGTCAGCAATTTTGTAGCCATCTGCCTGCCCCAAATTCACCATCAAGCCTTCTGCACCTTCTGAAGTTTGTTGCCTTCACCTGTGAGGCTCAATGCCCTTTCCCCTACCTGGCCAGGCAGTACTAGAAATCCCCATGGCTGGGTTCTCACTGCTTCATGCTGCTGCAAAGCACCAAAGAACAGCCAGAGCTGTAAAACCCATCACTTCCACCACTTTGCAGGAGCAAATGTTTTTTCACGGTACACATCTTCAAACAACTATTGCACAAAAATGTTTTTCTTTGACTTTTTGCATTTAGATTGTACGTGTAAATTATTTCATTTTAAAAGCACAGGGAAGTTCTTTTATTTGCAAGCAGTATTAAACTGCAGTTGGGATTGTGTATAAGTCAGTCATTTAACATAGTTATCACAAGACTAAGCATTACATCCTCAGGAAGTGCAGACTAAGATTAAACCTCAAGGGCAGTGCAATAGATATAGAAAAACATCGATGAACAACTTTTGGATTGCTTTGGAGCACATAAGCAAAAAACACCTTCAATGCTTTCAATATGCTGGTTGGGATTCAAGCTCACCTTCAATGCTTTCAATATGCTGGTTGGGATTCAAGCTCTGTGTTGCTCTGATCATAGCAGAGCGTTCACTGTGTGGCAGCAAAACCAAGTGGAATTAATACGAAAGCTGCTTTTGTGGCTAGCAGGAACAAGTTGGTTTTCAAAATTAGATGCAAGAGGTCCTGTTGGTGAGGATTAACAGTGTATGTAACTCTTTACTATATATGAATGCAATAGCATTAGTGAACTAGACTTTCTGGGTCTTTTTTCGCTATAAATCTTATTTTAAAGGGCTACTGGAATTACTGGGAGAAAGTGGAGGGAACAGAGGGAAGGTGATTGTTTCCAAATGGTTACTTACACTTCATCATGCACTGCTCATGCTGCAACAGGGGGTAGATAATTTCCATCAGCTTATCTATTTGATAAATTACAGTTATGAGTGAGCTGCTGTGTTAGGGGGACTTCTTGGCTGGAAAGTCTTGCAAAACAGATGACTAAGTCAGACTCAGTCCTCTAGAGGGATCAAAAACCTGGTGAACTTCTTGCTGCTTCATCCTCTCAAATCACATTAGATTCCAGCATGTTTCAGATGGGTTCTAATTAATTCATATCGTTTCATTGAAGATAAAGTGTGCAAAATCTTACAAAAACATTTTCACTGCTTGGACTAAGACAGGGATTTTTTAGATTGCGTAATTTTGTAGATATGCTTTGGAGGTTAAGCTATATTTTTTCTTCATTACTTCAACATTTGATTGTATCAAGCTGCCTTTAAAGTAGAAAGAATTTGGTAGCCCTCTCTTTTGCATCTGTTTAAGAATTTCCTTGCATTGTTTACAGATTTTTATCAAGCTTTTCCAGAACATGTTTTCTTCTGCTACTTTCAAGGAAATACTATATCAACAAGTTTAGGCAGTGATTAAAATGTGGCACATGAGCAAATTGGCCATCTTTCAAGGCTCTTCACCAACTTTGGCTGTATTGTTCATACTGAAATCAGAAAAAGACCTCAGGAATTAATTCACATACATTTAATCTTCTCGCATTAAGAGTTTGGCTGCTGTTATTTTAATTGAAAAAAAAGGTGAATGGTACACTGTATAATTCAAATCCCTGTGACTGGCTGAGAAAGAAATTTCATAAAATAACATAGAAGTAACATAGCAAACTCTTGTGCTATGCCACTCCCTGCTAGTATATGAGAATGATAGAAAATTCAGGTACTGTGTGGCCTGCTGGCCTGAATTCTGTGACTCCTGCTCTCCCAAAGACTGGTGGTACATCACTTTCCACTCTTAGTTGGCAAGTTAGTTGGCAAGTGATAATTGCACGTTGTGGCAGTTATTTGGGAAAGGTTGCATATAATAACCATTAGCACTTCATTCTATGGTCTTTGTGTTCCAGATTGAGTTATTCAGTTGGGACATTAGATGACTGTTGAAAGCTTTTGTCATAGTTGGATATTATCCACCCATCGCTGAAGGCCTTTTTTCGGAGTCTAATTGTACAAGCCAGTGGCCTGTAAGGATAAGTGAGGAAATAAAGAAAAGCAAGGCCCACCAGCAGGCCATTAACTCTGATTTTGTGACAATGCAGCTTCCCCACAATGTTGCATTAGGAGTAAGCAGATAGACGTGTCAGGGTCAAAGGTGGTAGCAACCAGATGTCTCAGATCTCTTGCTGCTTCCTTTTCTCACTCCTCTCCCTCTGAGCGCAATGCACAGTGATGCTGGAAAGGGGATTCCTCTATATAAAGAGGGGATTCCTCTTTATAAATCCTGTTCTGAGTTGGATTTGTCCCAAGGCGGGTGGATCATGGCTCTACCTTTCCCCCAGAGACACTTCCTGCTACCACACACTGTTGTGCAGCGTTGTTTCCAACACTGCAACTGCAGGTACTTCTTCCCTCCTGCTTTTTGTCTTTGCCTATTTTCAGCAAAAAAGTCTAGCAAGAAGCACATCCTCATGAATAAAGTAGGCACAAGGGAGCTGTTGATTACAGGATAATTCCACAGCAAAGAACTTACAGTCTTTAAATACAAAGGTCTGTCTTTCATAATAATTTTCCTCCTTGCCTAATTAATTAAACAGTGGCGAGTGTGCGGCCATTGTGAATTGTTGGGTGTTGGTGATAGTTCCCAATGAAGCACTGGTGACATTGGTCCGGGGCTAGTCCAGCTTTTCAGCACAAATATTAGCTGGTAATTAATTCCTAAGGATGTTAACTGAGTTGCAATCTTATTTGACTCCTTTCACAGCTTGATAACGCCACTGTTCTCACACAACCTCATTACACATTACTCTTCTTGTAGCAAAATTGGCTTAATGTACTCCTGCTCCCTTGTCACATCAGCTGTGCCTTCTCTGCTGTGCAAAGGTGTCAGCCAGGCTGGGCACTGGATCAGGGAACAGCACAAGAAAGAAGCAGCAGAGTGAAAAGGTGTCTATTCTGCTGTCAGCCCCAGAAAAAAAAATCAATCTTAAAGGTCCCTTCCAACTTAGATGATTCTTTGATTTTTATCAAGCCACTGAGGAAGCAAAGAGTGGCAGGCAGTGGAGAAAGTCAGAGGGATATCACAGCCTGATAACATTCCACACATTTCACAGCCTCAGAGGTTCTGAACTACATGTCAGAACAAGTATTATGTTCTTGGGACTTTTGATAAGCATCCAGTTAGTATCATATTGCTAGCTTTATACACCCTCCATAACACATATCTAATAGTAGAGATAACAGACATGGTATTTGGGGAATGCCATGTTTGATCTGTTTTCTTCATCTCTTCCTCCCTTGCCATCCACTTACAAAAGGTGTTTTCTGTTTTGAAGTCCCAACAGGACCATGCACTGTGTACAGATACGGTTTGTGTACACCTTCTGTGGATGTGACCGTGCCACTGGGCTTTCTGCCAAATCCCAGGTGTTTGAAGCCTCTGTGACCTGTGCAGAAATCCCTGACCCTGCTCAAGTATGAGTGTGACATACATTAAGTATGAGTGTGAGACATGAGTGGGTCTCATAAGGTCTTGTGGAGCTTTCAAGGACATTTGTTACAGGAAAGTGGGGTTTTTATCATTCTTATTGATCCAGATACTTAAATTCTGCCAAAACCTCAGTATCTAGTATCAGAATCTAGGTATTTTGGAGCTTTCCAGGTGTTCCTTCACTGCATTATCTCTCAGTCTTATTCACTAAAATTTCTGTTAAAAAGGACGGGCAGAACAGGGAGTGGTGGCTGAAAAGAGGAATAGGGATAAAATGCAGGAAAGTCCAAGGAGTATTTCAGTATGCTCAGTGCTGAAAGAGGCAAACCATGAGGGAAGGATAAAAAAAATTTAAGTGAACACACAGGTATGGCACGTGTTACAGTTTATCTCTCACAGAAAGATTAAGATTCAAAAGAATATATTCCCTTTATTCGAAAGCATTAGCAATATGTTAGTGTCTCCCATAGGGAATCTGAGGACTTCATCATCTTCAAATAACTTTTTTATCTGAAACATTACCCACGTTAAGGCAGGCAGTGAGAATTTGACTTGTGAGAGTCATGGACAGTCAGAAGCAATTAATGGCTGCAGATCACTTGATTCTCAGACCCATGCTTTATCTAGCAGACTTTCTCCTTGATATTTGTGAATGTTACATAGAAAACTAGAAAAACTAGAGTTTTTCTAGTGTTGGGTTTTGCTTTCTTTCTGAAATTGCATTTCTGGTCCTCTTTTATGAGGTGTTTTATTATAGGCTTTCTTTGTGCATCCTCTCCATCACCCAAACTGTATTTGATGTGGCTGCAGTTATTGAATGCCCTTGATATCCTATCCGACTGTGGCTACTTCAGAGGATCCTCTTGTCATCAGACAAACTCCTCTAGCCAAATAAAGTAGATTACAAGGAGCAGAAAAAAATGTTTAGACTAGCATGGAAAATGATGTTTTCTCTGATCAGAGTGAGAAATTGCCCTGAAACTATAGGAATTTCCTGTTGCTAAAATATTGTGTAAGTCCTAAAAAAATTGCAGGCAGTTGTTTCTCTTCTGGGCAGCTAGAAAGGTCAATGTGCCTTGGGGTAGGACGTCAGATTGCAGCATTTAAGAGTTCATCTAGTCAGGAAATTATGGCTGTAAAGTTACATAGCCCTGTCACTTATCATTACACAGCTCATTAAATCTCAGCTAATTGCAACTTCACCCTGGTATCCAGGTCCTAATGTTTCTGTGCCTAATTAGCACACTGAAATCCTAAAATCCAACTGATTTTCCTTATTTTTGTCACTTCTTGTACAGAAAGCAATGGAATGTAGAGGTTAAACTTGCTCAGAAAAGTAGAAATTGTATCCTGGTTATTCCATCATTTAGTTCAGTTGCTGAAGAGGTAAATGCTTATTCCCAGAAGCGGATGAAAATAGAGAGAAAATGACATTTTTATAGTGCAAGATACTAAAGTTTCTGCATGAAAGTTGTTTCTTTTTCATTTATTGCTTATTGTATTTCTCTTGCTCCTTCTGTTCCTTCCCATGAATAAATCTCTGAAGAATTATCTTACAAATTATCTATCACATTTTTCTCATCATACGATTTGCTGGGGAAGAGTCATGTCTCTGACAACCAAAGAAATATTTCATAAGCAAAATCACAAGAAAAAAATTTTGAGTGGCTCTTTGCTATAAATAACACACCCTTGCATTTCATTAGAACATTCAAAGTTTATGTTCACATCCAAAACGTTCCACTGCCAATGCCCAACTTAAAAGCATCTAATTCTCAGATGTTTTTAACAAAACTGGGTATTTCCCATTATGACAAAGCAAAAGTTATAATTTAGAATTACTCTTAATTTCACATGACTTTACTGCAGGAGCGATCCATGACTCAGAGCTGTGACAGAGCGCTCTCTCCTCCAAAATGGGCTTTTGAAGATGGAGGTAACATGCACCAAACTTAGTATTATCTTACTTACAAACTTAGTATAACAATGGTCTTTTGTTTTGTGGTTAAAGAAAGCAATCGGTTTCAGTCCTGCATATGTGACAATGAGGCAAATACAGCTATTTTGTTATTCTTCCAAAACTGCCCATTTCAGTTGATAGAAGTCTGGAGTTTTTTGGTGTGTGCTGACAAAAAGATCTCTAAGTAGTATACATATTTGCTATGCAAGTTTAAGAACTTTTGTAAGAATGGGAATAATTTCATTATAATTTGCATTTAGATCACTAAAGTAAATTTTAAATTCTCACCTTTTTGGCATGAAACCTGCTTTTTAAGACAATGTTTATCATTTCACATTGATATGCAAGATTCTAAGTGTCTTTTCAAATTAGTCACCTTGGTAAATAAGTTCAATTTGTAGTTATACCTCATTTCCGAGATATGTTCTCACTGTCTGATTTTCTATGAAGAGCTGAAGTTGTGAGTAAGCTTGCTAATACAGTAGCTTTTGCTGCTGGTTTTACTAGGTTTTGCTATACTTGTTAACCTAGCTTGATTCTGTTAATTATATTACACTTACCTGTGGGTTGTATTTTCAGACACTATATTTTTGAAAATGATGAAGATCAATCCCAAAGAAGGAAAACTCATGAAGTTAAAAGGTAAAAAAAAAATATTTTTGTAGTTAATTTAAAAAACTAGCAAATGTAGGAAGATTTCTCTAGGCTGTAATACAGCATATATTTATCTTTTAAAACACTACCTTTTTATACATAGAAAGTGGCAACACAGCTCTACAAGATTGGCCATGAATCTTCTGATAATAAATACTGATGCCTGGGTAATAATTATTCAAGATGATCTCAGCACAGTTGTTCCTACTAAGAAACTCTAAAGCCCTGGTACTGTCTCACAAGATGCACATTTTCCATACAAATTGGGTCTTGCAGAGCTGGAGAGATGTATGGAATCTCTTAATTTTATAGATGGGAAACCCCAAGAGCCTAGAGGTTAACACTGGGCAAATTACAGATAAAGATATCAAAGAGCTGGTGTGGTGCTAGAGCTAAAGCTCGTGTGGTGACCAAGTCTTCTCGTGCCACTCTCAGTGTCACATTCTCAGCCTTCATGGACCGAGAACAAAAGATGGTCTTGTAAAGTGTGATCCCAGATCTCCTGCTTGCTGATGTAAGCAGCTCTTGTGTGACTGCTATTTTTAACTGCTCGCCACTTACCATTTGAGACCGCTATATGAAATATTGCTATCTAGCCATCATCAGAACAAATGAGTCTTGTAGGTTACATCTGGAATAAATGAGGCAGTGTTCCAAGCTCCCCGGGAAAGCCTGCAAGGGCTTTGCGTGGCTGTTTGGTCGATAGCCGTCTTGGAGTCTTTTCCCCTTCCTCTGTTGATTGATGCTAAGGCACTCTGCCTCTGCATACCTCCACACAGAAATACAAATGTTCAGCCCTGATTTTACAGTTCATCACAAATCAGTTATTAATTTGCATTAATTTATCAACTGCTGGAGGCCAAAAATCTTTCCTCAGACCCCCTTTTTTTTGGTTGTTGGCTAGTATGAGAGAGACAGGACCACTGAACACTCCAGGGTGAAAATCCTTCACGCAGGCTGGTTTATATACTAAAGCGTGCCCATTCTATTACTCTTTTCAAAGCTGATACTGCTCAATCTTGCTGAAATGGCTCTGTTTGTAACTAACACTGCAACTGTGGAGAATCTGAAGGTGGTGGATCTCCCATGCACAGGTTTGTTTAACCCCTGAAGTTCCACTAGCCAGAGTGGCAGACTGAGGGCAAGCTGGGGTTCCTCTGCTCCTTTAGGCAATGCGTTTTGCATTGTGAAACCCTCTGCAGATGGAAGCAGTACTGCTCAACATGCTGGTCCCTCAGGGCTTGGAAAGCCCTAGGCAAAGCCTCTGCCAGGATCCCCAGGCTGCATGTGCCACTCACAGCCTCCAGTAATTATAACAGTAGTGACAGCTCTGGAGCACAGTAAACGTTTACTTAAGTGCTGGGCTTTCTTTGCTTTCCTGGACTTGAATCATGCAGGGATATTTGTCATTATTATTTCTGAATGAACTGGAAAATGTTAAAGCTGTTTCACGGTTACCTTGCTCCTTAATTTCCAAAGGACAAAATCCATGATGTGCAACAGTCTGTGACAGTACACTTTATTCTGAACTGGTTCAGCTGCTCAGGACCATTATTGCATTGTCCCTGACTCACTGGAAAGCAGGTAGCAGAAGCAGCTCTCTTCCTAATTTGGTCAGGCACTATGGTGTCTCATTTCAGATTTCAGATGTAATTTTGTATTTAATTTATCATTTAGGAACACACTGGTAAAAAACTGTAACTTCACTTTGAAAAAGCCAAAATAAATGCAGACATTGTTGGGGGCTTATGTTTTTATTCTTGGGTTGGAAAGCGATGGGTACGTAAGATTCAAAATTATATGACTGCATGATCACTTATTTTCTGTGCAGGACCTCCCTCGTGAAAGATTTAAATACACAAGATCTTCCTGCCTCTTTGAAAGCAGATGATCACTCAGAAGAAAAGATTTTGAAAAGAAAGATTCAAATACCTGATGTTGTTTTAAAAAAACCCCACAAAGATATTTTTTCACCCACAAAAGAAACTGCAGAATTAACAAACCTAGACTCTTATGGTGTTGTTTCCTCTGACCCTTTACAGTCATAGCCTCAGCTCCTCTCCATTCCTCCTGGCTGCAATATCATTAAATAACATTTATGTCTCCTAAACCCTCCCATAGTACTGTGGTCTCTCTCCTCTGCCTCCTGAATCAACACAGACTGGAGCCTTGCTTTTCTTAGAGTATTAATTTAGGTTTCTTTCTCCTCTGCTTAGACACATTTTTTTCATGAACATTGGGTTGAAGTCAGCCAATGGGTTCAAAAGTGGTTGGGTAAGGCGGGGAGAGCCAGATGGATACTACCACTGCAGAAGTCCTGGATCCTCCAGAAATCAGCTTGAAAATCAGACTGCTGCACTCCTCTGCAACTTGCACAAAGTGGGTATTATTTGGTATTACTTGTCAAACTGAAGCATGATCTATGTATCAATGCCTTCCTCTAAACACAAGCAGAAAATCAGGTCTTTCTATTTGTCCACCTTTTTTTTTTTTTTTTTGCCCTGAAAGGAAGGAGAAAAAAGCCCTTGGCTTATTTTACCTCTTCCTGTTTTCCTGCGCCTGCTGATCTGTGATTGCTTAGATAAGGCACAGCGCGGACCACTGTCAGGGGCTGGCATTTGAAAAATCAGAATTTGGGTCCACTCTTTTCTGCTGCCTTATGTCCTGTGTGATCTTGAGGCAGTCATTTAGCTTCTCCCCATCCATTTTCCCTCCATGTTCAGACGGTGGGTCCTTTGCATGAGGGGCTGTGGCACTGCCGACGGGGTTAGCCAGTGGGTGAGATGCTGGGGCTGTGGTAGGAGGAGGAGGGACAGTGGGGTGAAGGTGTTGCTTTCTGGCAACAGCAGACTTTTACACCAGCTCAGCTGCTCACCAGACCACACTGTTAAGAGTTTTTAAGAGTTTAACTGTTGATTTTAACTTTGGGGTAAATGTAGACTCACTCACATTCCAGGCAGTGCTGAAGGAAGGCTGTTCTGTGCAGCTCCTTTTAAAAATTCCCCTTAGCTAAAGCACACAATTTTTCAGATACTAAATTTTCTCTGAGAAAAGTGGGAATTCAGTTTAATTGAAAGAACTGACTTCAAGACGCTTAAATTACTATGATAGGTTTCAGGTTTTCCATGTAAAACTATCTCCAAATTTCTTCTATTAACTTCACCAGAGAAATCCTTTCCAGATGAAGTGCATCTTAACTAGATTTTAACATTGCTTTCAAAATTATATTGAGATTTCGCACAGAAGAGATGGGCATTTTTCAGCAGTGGCTGTTAGGGAAATCAGAGAAGGAAGATTAAAAAAATACAAAGCAGCTTCCAAATCTGAGCAATTGTCTTTTCTCAGCATCAGGTTTCTAGTTAAGGTCTCTGAGAAGGGTCAGAGGCACTGATGGGAGCAGAGAGCCATAGCAACTGTGGATGTATTGAAGATGAATTTCCAAAAGTCAAAGGTTATGATTTATCTCTTTGTTACTAAGAGACATGACTATAAGGCTTTAGCAGAACCTTTGGCAACCTTGAGGTTGCAGTTATTTTTTTATCTTCTCTTTCTATAGTTTTAGCTTATTTTCAGAATATCAGAAATAACTTTCCATTTGAGATGAATAAATATCTTTGTTTTAATGTTTGCATTTGTTCATGACTGCTGAATGCATGCCTATCTTTTTTTATTTGTCTGACATGGCTTGATGGCTTTGATGAACTCCCAGTCTGTAGCTTGTCTGAGCTTTTAACTGAAAAGAACCATTCTTGATAGAGCATATCTTTGTAATTTCTCCAGTACAAGAGAAAAATGTGGTTCAAACTCGCCATTTTTCTGCTGTACAATTTATTATGAACTTCAGTGTTAAATTCAAATGCTCAAACAATTATGTGACCTGTCCCTCTGCCTTTAAGAGACTCTTGCTGCAAAAGCACAAACTGAGGGCAATAACGTATCTGAATACTTTTATCTGAAGTACACTTAACCTGAGATAGGAGAGTATAAATTTTGGGTTGAAATAATTCCTGAGATTGTCTTATCTCAGGGAAGACCATTTTGCATAAATCAGAGAATGTAATATGCCATCCGTTTTTTGTCAAATGGGGTATCACAGGTGAGGTGTGTGTATACACACAGACACACAGATACCCATATTGTAGTATAGTGCAGCTTTTAGAGTCTGCCATCTGATACAGCTAATCAAAATCTTAACATTTGGCCTCAGTAAACCCTCTGAAGTATTGTGCAATATCATAGTTGATTGAAATCTGAAAAAAAAAAGAAAACTTGGGACCTTACCTAGTGTCTACCTACTTAAAGCAATGCACCTCAGCAAACCCAGCTGCACAGCATGCAATCTGGCAGTAAAGACAAGACAACTGCTACACAGCTCTTGTAGAGAACCTATAAAAGTCCTCTTGGATCTCTGTTAACCTTAGAGGGAGCCTGACTTAGCAGATATCAAACTTCTTGATTGCTTTCAGGCCTCTATGAATACAAGTTGAGTTTATGAATCCAAATAAATAGAGCTATACCTGCACCTACATGTGCGTAGGTGCTTCCCTGCAGTGCACAGGTGGCACTTCTGCGACACTGTTGTCTGAAGTATCAGATAATGTTTTCAGCTTGCTAAGGAAAAGAACTAAAGTTCACATTCACGGGGACCTCGGTGCCTGAAAACGCTGATTATGCTACCTTGGTCATTTTTACCTAAAATATTTTTTCTGAAAAGTTCTTGAAATTGTGACTATATAATTATGTTCATACCCTTCTCCTTTAGGCATGCACAGACTTTTGCTAATTGCTTCAGAAGCTGAATAAACCTGTTCTTGCAGTGCTGATAGATGCTATGCAAGCAAATGCTAATTCTGTAGAAACTTTCTTCTCTTTGATTACAAATTTTAAATTACTGTATCTGGTAATGTCTTCCTTGTCACATGTTCAGAGTTTAGTAAATGTTCTTTGAATAAGCATTTATGCTCAAAAATATGAGTGAGTGAAAAGTACAGTAAAAGGAACTGTCTTTGCCTCGGTATTTGTCCACTCACAGACCACTAACTCTAGCTATAAATCCCTAACAGCAGCTTGCTATTTCTGCTGTCTTGAATGAGCCTTAATGAGGTAAATCAAGCCATTGGTGTATAATTGGGCTTTAATGAACTGAATTCCTCAAGAAGAGATTTATGGAGAGTTTACCTGACACAAGCAATTGCACCAGGGAAACTCCTCCTCTCCTCCCCTGCAGCAAGGGAAAAACACAGGAGACACAAACCAGCACAAAGCTGAAACTATTGCCATGCTGTAGCCAGAAGCATTGCTAAATTAGCCAGGAATCTCCAGCAGGAGAAGGAAGAAATACATGCTCTTCCTTGCAGATGTTTTGCTGTCATCCTGACTATTGGCTTGTTTTGGTGAGTGAATACAAGAGAAGATCATAATGCAGATGTGCTGCAGTCAACTGGGATTGATTTGCTGAAAGAGCTGAGGTTGCTGTTCTCACATGTCCCCGCACAGGAAACCACAAAATGTTAGAGATTAAGGTCACTGGAGCATTAGGAAAGGCACATAGGTTTGTCTGTAAAATATGATCCCCTCCTAGAAACAGGCCAAGATGTAACAATGAAAATAGTTTAAAAAACACAAATGGTGTTGAGATGGAAGAGTAAGCCTTTCTACGCATGAAACAGGGGGCCTGAAACAACCTCCAGGTGTTGCTGTAAGGTTGCAGCTAAGGGTGTCCAGGAAGACATGACTTGTTTGCACACTTGGGCCCATAACTTACCTTCACGGGACATGACTTGGTGTGGAAGTCTCCTAATTTCCTCGTGCTATCTGCACTTAGCTTCAAAAGGACACTTCTCCTGTAGACACATTTCAAACCCCTTCATGCCAGTGGTTCTGAATTTTAAATTCTTTGTTTATGCTCCAGGTAGGGCTTTATCTCCTTCAATATATGGATTACTTTATTGACAGTTCTTACTCTCTAAAGGTCTATGGCTGCATTATAGGTGAAGCCATCCATGCAAATGCAAATCCAAATGAATATAACGTGTATTTCCATGTGAGCTGTTAGCTAGTGATATGAAATGTTGAGCTAATAAATTCTTCAAATACAGGCACTGTATTTCCTATTCCCTGAAAGTAAATGAAGAATTTGTGCTGGCAAGGCTGTCCCTGTATCTGTTGTCTAAATGGAGAACTGTGTATTAACCTAATACAGGTTTTATGGGAGAGCCATAGCCTGCTGTGGGTCCCCATGGATACCTGATGTGCCATTGAGTATTCAAAAATCATGACCCAGGCTTCAAATATAATTGGATTGCCATAGAATCAGGAGGCTTTCTAAATAGCAACAACAATAATAACAAAAGCTAATATGTAACTTGTGGCTCTGTTAATTTGCTTCTCTGGGGTTTTTTTAGCCTTAACTTTGCAAACACAAGGGCTAGAAAGTGTCTCTGAGAGAGAGGAAGGAAGGGAAAGGAGGGAGTGAGGGAGATGGTAGTTCATCGCCACAGGAGTCCTTTCAGAAAAAAATCATATCATCTTATTGGACCCTGTAGCAGTTCCAAGGCAAAACAGGGATTTCCTGGCGCTGCAGCAAAGGGTAACTCCTCCTACAGCGGAACAATTTTGAAAAGCATGCAAAGAACCATGAGCTTTTCTGCCAAAAGGAAGATGATCAGATCTCCAGTAGCCTTTTTTTTTTTCTTCTCCAGCTCACTGGCTCCAGGCCATAGAGCAAGTTTCTACTGTGAAAGTCTGGAATAAATCTAAATCCCTTTTGCTTCAGATAGCAAAACTCCCCAAACTGCTTAATATTAAATACCTGGCATCAGACAGAATGCAATTTGAACATGTCTTCAATCAAACTTTATTACTATTAAGCATGGAAGGCAGAATATCTTTAATATAAGCATTACTGCTAGGAAGCTGACTTGCTGCCAAGCTGCCCCAGACCTGCCTTTCCTATGGTTTGCTTTCCTGGGGTTTCAGCTTTCTGACACAGCCTGAAGCTGACAGCCCCGCCAGCGACTACGTGCCCTCGATGGCTGGTAATATGGGAAGGATTGTATGGCTGGCTCGGAGCCCAGGCGTAATATCGAATCTGCCATAACTCAGCTGCCATGGATGTGTCCCCCTGAATTCCTCATTTGAAAATTAATGGTGTTTGCATGGCTCAGTACCTGCATATCTAATGCACATTTATATACTAGGGGCCAAAATACTGATATTATATTAATAATTACCACTGAGAGATCTTGGAGCCTTAGGAGGAGAAAAAAATAAAAGAGAAAAAGAGAGAGAGAAATTATATAAGCTGAAAATAAAGGAAATTCTGGTAAACTGGTAATGCATTTAATAAGTCTCTGACTGCATCTGAATAAAATAGCATTAATGAGAAAATGTTTTATATGCACTGGAATGGTCTAGCTCATCTTCCTGTATTATATTCTTTTAATAATCTGCTTAACACATACAGTCCTGCTGAGTTTTCTTGCCTGTTAGAGGTCTTGTTCTTTTCAGTAAAAATCATTAAAGCAGCAATTCATTCTCCTGTGTCAAATAAGCTTCTATTGCAACAATTACTGATGGAGAAAATGATGGAGAAAGGCTATGATTTCTAGCTGAATTGTATTGTAGTCCCATATTTGCATTACATTGGAATACGTCTTACTGCATTTCCAATGCAGATAAAGCAACATATACTGTAATAAAAACATTTAGCAGGAACAAACAATAGAAGAAATTACTACTAACAGTGAAAGTAATCTGAGTGCTTGTTAACATTTCAGAATGAATACTTTGTGGAATAATATCATAGTTAAAATGCATGATCTTGGGTATATTGTAATTTTCTCTGTTGTCACCCATAGCATGGGTATAACACAGATATAATGGTGTCTGTGCTGGTAAATGTAGCAACTGCAGAAAATTCTTTTAAAGTTATGAGGAATCCAGATCTCTCAACACCACTTACATACATAAACATTGCAAGTATTTCTTCATCTGGTTGGGATGAGCCTTTTCGAAAAAGCCCCAGTGCCTGTCTAGGTATTTTTAGTAGCTCATATGGGAAACGTTCATACTCTACATGCAAAAAAGATCTTTATCTTGGTTTAAATCTTTCCAAATTGCTGCTGCCTCCTGCTTGATACAAAAAGTAAATAGTGCTTCAGTTTGGAATTTAGAAAGGAATATTATCCAATGTATTGGTTTTTCACTATTGATGGTTCCTGTAAAGTGACACGTGCTTTCAGCGTATGAGTAAGATTTTTTTCCTTTCCTCCTGCTCCCTGGCTGATAGAGAACAAAAAGGACCAGCCTCCTTCCCCCCAGCTCAATGGAGTCTACCCGTGGCAGAGTCCAAGAATATCCGATTCATGCATTTATCGCGGCGTCTTCTGTGGATTTACGGTTCTTTGTGCTGCCACTGTGAACCTATACCAGGAAATGCTCAGAAACACAGTCCAAGGGTTAAGTGCATTTTTTACTATATCAACCACTTTTGTAAATGTTTTTTTTTAAGGAAACATTAAATCTTACAGTGGGCATAAATATTTTAACAAAGTTTTCACCCTGCTTTATTTATATGCTGCAATAGTTATATACCATGTTTTGAATTACAGTTGTTCAAACCATTTTTTTGGTACCATAAGTGCACTTACGAAAAGACAAGGTACCTTTTTCTGCTCACTTAGATGTACTAAGGGCATCGAGGGATAATTTTTCAGACACTGTTAGTATTTTGTTGCTTCTACAGACGCAATTAATTACAAAAATGTTTCCAAACATTGAAATTCTAGTTCAATTACAGTTATGAAAATGTGTGGTGAGATTGGCTTAATGTTTTTGTTTAATTAATGGCTGCATTAAACTATCTGATTTCCTAACTGCCGTCATATGCAATCTTTTGCATTGACATTTAGAGGGGTGTTGATGGAGGATAATCTCTCTGCACTTCCTCTACAGGCAGTGGAGAGAAAGGGCTCCTTCAGTGGTATGATTTAGAGTGTCTGAAGTTAAGCTCCTGCTCTAAATCACCCGCCACAACTCCCTACCAACATGCCTCCCCATTGAAGTGAACCTTTGTGAATTCTTCCTTTGTCATTGAAATATGAAATGCTTATACACTATACGTGAAAATGAATAGCCAGATAAAATGCTGCCAGTGAAACTTCTCAAAAAGCAATGCCTTTATTCAGTTCCTGGAGGTTGTTAGGAGACTGTGGAGAATGTTTGAGTCAAACATGCTTTGCAATATCTGGATTTTTAGGTCTTTCTGATGGCAGTTTGGGTCTAGCACAGTCTCTGCAAATGTACTAGTGATCATCAGTTGGTTTGCTTCTTAAAAGAGAGGAGCGGGGATGGGAACTGACAGTCTGCAGGAGCCCTGGTGAAGAAGGAGAAACACAAAGTGTACTGGCAAAGATGCCTTGAATTAATTTTGACTTCAGAAATTTTACTTTGCTTCAAAAGGTGATAAATCTAACACAGTAATCTAGCAGGAACCAGTGATGTTCCCCAGGGTCCCTCTGGGTCCAGTACTGTTCAAGATCTTCATTAAATCATCTTTTGATCTGGATGATGGGACAGACTGCACCCTCAACAAGTTTGCTGATGATACAAAACTGGAAAGAGTGCAAACTGGAAAGAGTTATAGCCAAGAAATCATTTGAGATCCAAGCTGCTGCATGTACCACTAAACGAGAACTAGGACAGGTGAATGACATCAGTCCAGCTTTGCATCTTGTTTTTGTGCTCTTTTATAGCTGTATTTTGCGATCAGGAGTTTAATCCACTGCTGCTCTGTGGTCTTCTTTATGGTGGGTTTCTGATAAGTGGCTTCTCAACAACTCTGGAAAACACAGACCACTTCCCCAGGAAACCAAATGCATTTGAATGAGGCCACCTGGCTTTAGAAGCCCTCTGCTTGAAAATGAAGGCAAACCAGGAAGGCTGTGTTTGCCAAGCACAGTATCTTGGTTGGGAAAAGGTAGTGACTCAACTTGGGAAACAGGCAGAGAAATCATTGCCGAGGATCACTGACCAACACAGCCCTGGCAGAGGGAAGAGGGCAGGAGACCGCCCACAGCTGTGGACACAACTCCACTGTGTCCCGTCTCTGCATTCAGCAAGAGATTTGGAGGCTCAAGGTGTTTCCTCTCTACGTTCGTTCTCTTGTTCCAAATTAAAATAAGAGCTTGGTCCCCGCACTGCATCTCCACAAAAAATATCACAGAATTAACAATGGAAATGCAAGTATAAAAATAATCTGTGTTCTTCACTAGTTTGAAGAATATTCATAAGGTTCCTGTGATAGTTTTCTTCTTAACTATGACCTCACGTGGCCCTTGTTAAATTGACCATTAACCAAATTACAGTTCTAACTGTATGTCCCCTTTACCACTGTACCGGTATCTGGAGAACAACAGTAGAGGTGCTTGAGCACTGGATGTTGGGACAAGTGCTAATAGCTCATGGTGCTGGATTTTGCCGTACTTTGTTTCAGAAACTGGAAACTTGCCAGTTTATGAGAACACTCTAATTTTGGAATATAGCTATGAAAGCTGAGAGTCTGAGGCCTCTAATGGTCATACAAAGAAGCTGGCAAAATGCTCCAATAAATGTCAATGTTCATTATATATGAAAGACAAGCTCTTGAAGGGGGCTGGCAGCAGATGGAGATACCTATCACAACTGATAGCTTCCTTGAGCTCTTTAGTGACCTCTGCCACAAACAGCAAAACATATACAGAGGTCTGTTAGGGAAGAGTTCAAATTTGTCAGGGTGGAAGGGAAAACACTTACTTTTTTTAAATAGCATCTCAAAGTGGTTCTTATTCTTCTGAATATCCTGCCAGAGCTCCATCTTGCTACAACATACTTTAAAATGTCTCTAGTTGCTTCTTAGTTACAATGAGAAAAATTAAATACATCAAAAAAGAAACTTGATTTTACTCTATTCCACTTACACACTAAATGGTTAAGAAAAGAGCCAGAGCACACACTGATCCTGGAGCTAAAGCCAAGAATAATTTTGTCTGCAACCTTCAGGATCCAATTCAGAAAGGCACAAAAATGGTGCCCCTGGAGAGCACAGACATCCCATGGATTTGTAAGTGCTTCGCTTTGAATTGAGTCTGTACCTACATTTTTCATTGTGCAAATTGAAGTCATCTCTTTTGAAAATAGGTCCTTAACTTTCTGTGCTGCCCTGCTCTTGTGGGCTTCCCATGTGCCTGCTCCCCCTTTTGCTCCCTCTGCCCTCCACCCACAGTCTTCTTCTATTCAGTATGCCACCTAGAGACCATGCAGCTCTTGGCTGAAGGCCATTCAGTTCCTTGCCTCAGGGAAGTCACAGAAATGCCTCTGAATATTTTGCTTGATGACAGACGTTCCCCAACAGGAAAGATTCGTTCAGCAGCTCATTGCACAGAGGGTATTGACAGAGGGTATTGAGCAGCTGCCCTGCCACACGCGGTTTCTCCTTGGCAGGGGTATTCCTGCCCTTGCTCCTGCCCTAGGAGCATACAGAAACATGCAGGGCAAGTGGCATACCTCACCTTAGGGGTTGGCACTGGGACTGGGGCTGTTTAACAACATCTTTGTTAACAGCATGGACAGTGGGATCGAGTGCACCCTCAGCAAGTTTGCTGATGACACCAAGCTCTGTGGAGCAGTTGACACATTGGAGGGAAGGGATGCCATCTAGAGGGACCCAGGCAGGCTTGAGAGATGGGCCCATGCAAGCTCCATGAAGTTCAGCAAGGCCAAGCACAAAGTCCTGCAAACAGGCCTGGGGCATCCCCAAGCACAAATACTGTCTGGGAGGAGAATGGATTGAGAACAGTCCTGACAAGAAGAACTCGGGGGTGTTGGTTGATAAGAAGGTCAACATGACCTGGCAATGTGTGCTCGCAGCCCAGAAAGCCAACCACATCCTGGGCTGAATTAAAAGAAGCATGGCCAGCAGGTCAAGGGAGGTGATTCTACCCCTCTGCCCTGGTCTTGTGACACCCCGCCTGGAGTACTGCATCCAGCTCTGGGGCACATGACACAGACCTGTTGAAGGAAGGCCAGAGGAGGGCCATGAATATGGTCAGAGAGCTGGAGCATTTCTCCTATGAAGACTGAGAGATTTGGGGTTGCTCAGCCTAGAGAGGAGAAAGCTCCAGGGACATCTTACAGCAGCCTTCCAGTACCTCAATGGGTTCTACAAGAAAGCTGGAGAGGGACTTTTTACAAGGGCATGTAGTGAAAGGGTGAAGGATAATGGCTTAAAACTGAAAAAGGGTAGATTTAGATTAGATATTAGGAAAATTGTGAAGTACTGGAACAGATTGCCCAGAGAAGCTGTGGATGCCCCATCCCTGGAAGTGTTCAAGACGAGGCTGGATGGGGCTTTGAGCAACCTGCTCTGGTGGGAGGTGTCGCTGCCTGTGGCAGGGGGGTTGGAACTAGATGAGCTTTAAGGACCCTTCCAATCCAAACCATTCTAAGATTACGCACTCCTGTGCTTGAAGCATCTCTCCTTGCTGTGCTCATTTGCCCCAGGGCAGTCTGCAGTGTTGCTCTGCATCTGTACTACATCTGTGGCCGAGGGTCTCCACAGTCACATCAGTGATTCTTTGAAGGGCTGTGGATTTACTGTAGGTCAGCAGTTGAAGGATTAGCTGAACCATTTAGCCTCCCTGAATGGCCTCTATTGCTTCGTACTTTACAGTGAAATACAGCTAAGCTTTTCTGGAGTTTATGCAGAAAGTGTAACCCATATATAATTTTAAAGTTGATTTTGTGGGCTTTTTTTTTTTTATTTCTTTGTTTGTTTTCCTGTTTTATGTCTGGAGTTATACAGTAGCTGGAAAAAATGCTACACACAATAAGCTCCCCTTTCAAAAACAAGATTTTAGGAAATCCTTGGGTTTTCTTGCAACTTCCCACATTTCTGCCTGTGGTTTTGTGACAACTGGTGCTTTTGGAAGTAGTCTGGAAGGTGGGTCCAGTTTTAACCAGAATAAGCCAATTGCAAGTACAGGCAAAACCAGTTTATTGAAGGCCTTATCAGAAACTACCGACAAATTACAGTGTGCAATTAATTCTTTCCATAAAATAAACCATGTAATAAGACATAAATAACCTCTATCAGCTCTACTGTCATTATATTTTTCTGGTGAAAAGCTTGTCCAGAAAGATGCGATAGGATTTTCCGTGGTGCCTGTCACAACTTCAGGGGTAAAATATCCTGGTCTAAGCCTTGTGATTTATCCAGTAGACCCCACTGCTTCTATGCATATATTGAGAAAAGATTCTAACATTTCATGACACGCAGAAAGGGAAAAAAAGAAACTTACATGTGTTTGCGATAAGTAAGAAGTGTTTAATTCTATATCCAGGCCTTTGGATTTTTATATAGGTGATTTAAAAATTTTGGCTTCTTACTGCCCAAAAATCAAATACAATTGTGGAGCAATTGTAATAAAAAAGCATTCTATATGAAACCTGGATCTGTAGAGACTTCACAAATGGTAAGCGTGTGGTAATGGAAAAATGAGCTGTAATTGCTGTGGACTTTCATTTGAGCATCAGTTACATAAACCAGAAGCCTATGCTTGTGTTCACCAAAACGAAGATTTTTTCTGCCAAACCCTTTGGCTCTGAACTTTAAAACAAACTACCGTATGATAAATGCTTCTGCTAAATGCTCAATATGTAAAAGAGAAGGGAGAAAATGCTATCTTTAAAAAAAAGTCAGAAAATTTAGGCAAAGAAACCTACATCCAAGTAACTGGGTACGATTAAGCTTTTGATCTTTGATGCAGTGCAAGCTCATTAGTCAAAGGAAACAAAGCCAACATATTACCAACTTAAGCTGGATGAGAGAAGTCAGATTTAACACAGTTAAGTGTAGGTATGTTTTTGGAGTTTGCACAATTGGCTGACTCAATTTATGATATATTTTACCTGGAACAATCTTCTTGCAGAGATGAGGCCAAGGAAAGGAGACCATGAAGATTTAAGGACATGCTACAGACACATGTCTTAAGTCAAGAGTACTGACAATAGTATCATTCTTGGCACATCTGAGTTGTTCATACATCAACTGACATTACTGGAATTGGGTATAACTAAAGGCCAGTTTAGCTCAATGCTGTCCTGCCTCTGCCACTGGCCAAAAGCAGATTCCTAGGGAAGACCACAGAAGCTGAGCAAGGGCTGTCCCAGCCTGCAACTGCCGATTGCTCAGGGACTGCCTGAATCAAACAAGATGTCTATGCAACCCCTGCATAGTCTTCCTTTCACTCCCTACCAGCTTTCAGTGTTCACAGTGCTGCAAGACAAAGAGATTCAGAGGCTGCCTCTGAGTTTGAAGAAACACTTTTTTTTTTAACCTTTGCATCATTTTAGCTTTATTAGGTACTGTATAGTGCTTGCTTTGACTACATTGAGCAAACAATTGCTGTCCACCCTCTTTGCACCTCGTGATTTACTAGATGCTTATCTTACTTCTCTCTCAGACTGAGCAGAGCTGGTTTGCTCACCCACTGCTTATGTGGATGCTGCTCCCCAGTCTCTGCACTTTTCTCAGTTGTACTTTAACCCTTTCAAGTGGACAAGGGAGTGGGGGATAGAAAGATAATCTCATGCAATATTCAACCTTTGTGGGAAAATATGACAGAGATGGAAAGTAGTTGTCAACTTCTCCCATGCCAATACCTTGGTAAAATATTAAAAAAAAAAACCAAAAGCAAAAGCAAAACCAAACCAAACCAAACAAACAAAAAAACCAAAACATAACAAAACCCACAAACTTGTAGAACATGTTGCAAAGACAGACATTCTGGAATGTCAAAGCATTTGAGGTAGAGTACGTTAAAACATATTTTAGTAATAGGCTGCTATAGTTGCACATTGAAAATGGGATTTTGATTACCCTTCCAAGTGGTAGTTTATTAAACCAAACTAGAACGCATCTAGATGTTTTGGCCTCGCAGCAAACCAAAACCAAAAATCTCCCAAATGCAAATCCCTCTGCATAGAGAGTTTAGTTGAAATTCAATGAAGTAAACATCATACTTATCAAACTTTAGTATTTGCAAGATAATTTTAAAAGCATAAATATTAGTGTATGTAATGACCTCAGAGGAAGCAGTACAGAATTTTAACCAAAGCAATTGAATAAATAAAAGAAAATCCTTATTAACTTTCTAAGCAAGATGTGTTAAAGAGAAAATATACAGGTAGCAAACCAACAAATCCTAACCAAATATTTCTGCTTTTCCCAATTGCATTACATCATATTAGTCAATCTGCAACCTGCTAAATAGATTTGGGGTAATTATTGCTGGAACGGTTCTTTCTCAGGAAGAAAACCTTGATTTTTATTGTGGTCATTGTTAAATTAAAAATGCAGATGCCTGTTCTGTAGTGCATGGAACTGCATTCACTTTGCTGTTTAGGCACAGCTCTTTGAAAAGAAAACTTAGCAGACAGTTTGGGTATAAGACATAAGCAGCAGCACAGGCCCCTCAAAACCAGTTCTTGCTGGGTATGTGTGTGTGCAAACCCAGTAGATTGATGGGTGCAACATTTTGTCATCATTAAATTCGCCTTTTTTTCCCCAAATGTAATCCTCGGTGTATATGTTCCTTTCACAATTCCACTATCAAGAAACTCAATCATGTGTATCACAGGCTGAGTTCAGAGAAGCTTAACTACACTAGGATTTCGTTTGGGTAGTCAAATACAATAAAAATTAACTCATCTTCTGCATTCTTAAGATTGCAGTGATTTTAACTAGGAAACAATTCTGCAAATTAGGAAGTGGTAAAACAGTAGCTTATTGTTGCCAACAACATCACCCTTTAAATTTATATTTTAAAATGTCTTTGGTGGTTGCTCATTCTGTAAAAATCTGTGTTTTGTTTTTTATTGTGAGTCTGCTTATTTTCACAGCCTTTGTAATCCTAATGTGTTAAATAAACATTTTTTGTCCAACCATGAAAAAGCTAACATGCCAAATGATTTGTAGCTTTCCACCTGAACTGTTGCTCATGAAATTGGGATTATATGCCCTCAGGCCCACACATGGTAACTGAGTTTTGTCTTGTGTTGCCTACTGTGATTCCAGGACTTCTACAGCAGCAGCTGAGTCTTCCAAGAGTAGCCCGAGTAACACAAATTCCTAAGTGGTTAACACTTTGAAATGCAACTTAGCTTAACTGTTCCCGTTATAAAATGAAAATATAAAAATTACACATTTTTTGCTGTCCATTTCTTGCTCCTTCTTTCATCTTGTGAAGTGGATGGAAGCACCTTGCTTCAGCTACTTCCACATCTGCAACTTAATCAATTGAGTTACTCACATGTACCAAGAAAAATAGTCTTACTTTGCAGCCTCTGGTTGAGATAAACATGCAAGCAAATACGTAGCAAATGCTGCCAATTTCCTGAAAAGTGACAGGACTAATCCTTGCACCATACTGTCATACAGTATGGAAATGACCTGCTATAAGTAATTTAGACTGGGCTGCAAATTAAGTCCAAGGACTTGCCTTGGACTTCAAATAAACACCTATGCCTGTAGATCTGTAGCACAAGAAAAACAGTCTTAACTAGGTGTTTCATAGAAATTTCTGTAAAATGGTATTTTATGATTACGTGATCCAGTTCTGAATGATATTCACATGAAAAGTAGGATTGCCCCCAATCTAGTTCACCGATGGGGCCTTCCTCATAGAGCAAGAGGCTCCTTACCTCCCCCTCTTGTTGTTACTGCATTTATTTGAAGTGATGGTTTTAACAAACTTCAAACAAAGTCTTGGTGACCTCAGCTTTATTTTGAAGCTCCAAAATGACCCAGTTAGCTGCTGAATCACCAGGGACTTCTCTGTCTTGGAACACAACTGCGAGTGGTGCAGCTGACACAACCGCCACATGCAGGCCAAGGGCGGACACAATGAACAGCCTACATAGCGCCTCCAAAACACGGTACGTGCTGCCATTAGTATGTACAGAATGAAGAACTACTGCATTTATTTTGGCCAGTGAGTGTCAAACTGGACAGGCACAAACCACTGGTATATAGCAAATGGCTGAGAAAATTCTTCCATTTGTGCTTGCAGAGAAAAAAAGGAGCTTTTAATAGCACAATTTTCTTTTTCATAGTAATAAACAGCAGCAAATAAAAAGGGCCTTTATACTGCCTGCTGTTCACAGATGACACAAAGTAGATATTGCCTTTGCAAGCATTGATTAAGAGTCAGTGGTAAGTTCTTGGGGTATGCTGTGCAGAGAGTGGATTGTTTTTCCTTAGGGACATTGGGATCCTCTGCCATTGCATTAACTCTTACAAAAAGTAAAGAAGCAAAGGACAATAAATGTTTCTTTTCCAGTTGTTATGTAGGGAGCCCATGAAATAAACATGCTTGTTTGGTTCATAAAGAACTGGATTGTTATTTTAAACTGTACAGTTGGTTTAGATTTTATAATTATGTTTGACTGCTGAGGATGCTGCTTCATCTTTTCCTGTTGGGTACGTCAGTCAGTTCACATTAAATTCTCACTGTCTTTATTAGTCTGAAGCCATTGTAGAAGTTTTAGGATATAGTATTAAAAGAAAAGCAACTAATTACTGTAGTTATATTCCACTGAAATTTAAATTGAAGAAAACTTGAAGATGTCTCTGAAACGTTTTATACAGTGTTATCTAAAAATATAAAGTTTTTGTAGTTCAGTATGCAAATAATGTTTAATATTTGCACAAAATCTGGTTGCAAAAACTGTAACATGATTTATGGGATGTTGATATTTATTAATTCAGTACTCCAGTTTGGTTTTCTATAGCTACTGGGAACTGCAGATGAGATCGTAAGCCAAGACACTCGTGTCACTCAATTGAAGTTATTCCAAAATCAATCTGAGGCTCCTGGATCTCCACTCATCCCACAGCTCTTGTCTCTCACTTCACAGCCTCTGTGTCCTGCAGTTGCCAGCCATCTGCATGAGGAGCAAAGCTGTCTCTTATCAGTTTGCTCTCCAGTTTTCCCTATGCAAGGCAGGTTGCCCTTTGAGTTTTGGAGCAGAGCTCGTTGCTTCCAAGGCACATCCCAGCCAGGGAAGAGTAATTCCACATCAGGAATTCAGCTGCTCTCCCAGATGATATTGCACTGTACTACCACAAAGCCACAGTGCTGTTCAAAACACCCACTATCAGCCAACTCCATTCCCCTGCCAAAGATCAGAAAACAAGAACACTCTCAGCCTTCTTCGCTCAGTGCTTCCAGCAGTTCACCCGCCCAGTTATGCTGGGGTGTTATGTCCACATCTGTTTTGCAGCACTTCTCTCACTGGCTTAATTGTACATGCTTACCGATATCCGAGACAAACCACAAGGAACCACTTGTATAAAACTAGCTAATGAAGAAAGGAGAAAGACAAAAAATATCAGCATTTTAACACAAAGAAATGTAAAGTCATCTTTATTTCCTCATCACAGAAATATAAATATACCTTCTCTCTTTGCAGATGTTGCTAATTATACAATTATACACACAAGCTTAATTCTTTTTTTTTTTTTTACTTAAAAAATCTGCAATCTTCATCTAAATCTCTGACTCACCTTTAGAAATGTCTGGTTTTGGAGAAAATGAAGGATCTTAATGAGAGTTTGTTTTTGGTGAGACCCAGGACAAACATACCACCCTTTTAATAATCCATCAATTCTCTAGTTATATCCTTCAGGGAGACTAGCTACATCCACTGATTGTTTTAGTGCTGCTTCTAAACAATAGGCCTACTCATTTAACAAATTAAGTTAAACTTTAGAAGCCACCACTTGTGGGACGCTGACTTTGTTGCTCATCTGAGATGTGGGACAATGCTGCTCTGTGTTGGTAAAGTCCAACGCGGAGAAACACTTTCCCTCCTGCTCTTTCATGTGCAGAAGCGTTGCAAAGATTTTCCAAAGCCTTCCTGACAGCAAGCCACCAGAGACAGTTAGGATTCATTCCATAGTTGAGTACAATAAATAACAATAGCATTTATGTCCATAACGATCTTGGCTTCTCTTCAGGACTTATGTGGTGGAGACCTGACTGCTCTTCACTAGAGCAGCACTGATCACAACTATGGGAAAGATTCAGCCAGGAGATAATAATTGTCAGAAGTATTGGGGGTAGGAAAGGGATAGAGAAATGGATATAAAAAAGATAGCTGGAGGCACTTATTTCAGTTACTGGAAAAGGCAGGTTACATCAAAAAAAGTGCTTCCATTTCCTTTTAAATGGTGTTCTTCATGAAAGAGCAAATGGCGGCTTAAAGTAAACAGAAGATAATATAAACCAGAAAGAAACACTGCCCTGCACAGCATGTCACTGGCCTGTGGGATCCACCATGGCAGCAGGTCAGGCAGCTGCTGTAGCTTCCTTTGTCAAGAGGCTGACAATACTAAACCCATTGTCTGTCCTGGCGCATGGTAAACCTGACACATGGTGAAAGCAACAATTTCTATTTGCAGCTTCCTCTGCCTGACACATGTATGGTCTGCTGCATGCAAGGGAGCATGCAATCTCTCCTTCAAGTCTTAATACAACTCCAAATGGAGACTACACTACTTCAGTCAGGCTTCTTTTAATTGGGACTGTACATAACAGGAGTACATCCACTGAGACACACCACAATGATGTCATTCAACCCATTACTTTTGTTGGTCTTATTTAAATCCCTGACTGTCCCCAGTCATAAAATCAGATAATTATAGAACCATTTAGGTTAGAAAAGACCTTTAAGACCACAGAGTCCAACTGTAAACCTAGCACTGCCAAGTTCATCGCTAAATCGTGTCCCTAAGCACCACAGCTCCACATCTTTAAAATATCTCTAGGGATGGTGACTCCACCAGTTGGAGTCTGTTCCAATGCTTGACAACCCTTTAAGTGAGGAACTTTTTCCCAATATCCAATTTAAACCTCCCCTGGCACAACTTGAGGCCATTTCCTATTGTCTGTTACTTGGGAGAAGAGACCGAACTTCACCTCACTGTAACCTCCTTTTAGGCAGTTGTAGAGAAAAACGAGGTCTCCTCTCAGCCTCTTTTCTCCAGACTAAACAATCTCAACTACCTCAGCTGCTCTTCATAAGACTTGTTCTTTAGACCTCTCGCCAGATTTATTGCCCTTCTCTGGACACGCTCCAGCACCTCAATGTCTTTCTTGCAGTGTCTCAAAACTGAACACAGTAGTCAAGTACTCAGCACTGCCAAGTACAGGGGGACAATCACTGCCCGAGTCCTGCTGGCCACAGTTTCTGATACAGAGGGTAGCTACATCCTACAGCCCGTGCCCTTCTTACCAGCAACAGAGATAAAAGAGGAAGCTTGGGTCATGGCCAACGTAAGCAGGGCCACAGCATCCTACCCCTACCCTCTGTAGCCAAAGCACGTGGGCTCTGCTGGGGGACCCTCTCCTGGTGGTCCTTTGCAGCAGAGCCTGGAGCAGGGGGCCTGCAGATGTTTACCCATCTAACTGAGTCAGCTATTGTCTCCTGCCGCAAGTTGCTGCAGGCTGGCAATTAAGGCAGAAGTCTGGAAATCCACAGCACAGTTAGCAGCTTCTGGTCATGGTGGTGATTGGATTAGGGGAGAGAGGGCGTCTGGAAGGATACAGCACTGGCCACTCTGGGGATTTAAGCTGATTCTCCAGCCAAAGGAAAATGAGTGTAGTGGCTGCAGTTTTCTTTCCATTAACATTATCTTACAGTTTATGTCCTAAAAAAATGGGCATAGCTAGCAAATCCTGGGATCTAGGCCCAAAACTGCTTTAGCATGAAGGCTGAACTTTCACCCTTTGAAGTCCAGGTTTTCCTACACAACGCCAAGGTAAAGGGACACAGAAACACAGTAATGTTTTTCTTCCTGCATTTTCTTCTTGTTTCATATGTATGTCAGAAATCCAGGAACCTAGACATTTTCTAATAAATCTACCCATGGGAATAATTATAAGTTTTAAACATAGCTCCAGAAAAGAGAATCTCATACGTTAGAAAATCATACACAGACATTTTCTTTGTGGAATTTAATTAAACAGGTAAAATTAGTTGGATGGAAGTTCTGGGTTGGTTTTTGTTTTTTTGTTTTTTTTTGTTTTTTTTTAATTAACTTTGAGTTGAAGGTAATACTCTGGGGATTAGAATCTTTTGTGCCAAAATACAACAAAACATAAACAATATTAGGCTATTAGGCTTTAACATACATGCCATAGGACAAGGGGTTAAAGAAAAGCTGTCCTTCTGTAATGTAAATCAGATCTTCCCGTGTTTTACTTTAGTAGGTTTTACTAATCTTTTAAATGCAGATCAGCTAACAGACCTCCTTGCTCATGTTTCTATATAGTTGAACTAATCATTCAGATGTCACTTGATGCTGGATGTATCTAGCTGTGCTGAAGCTGTATGCAAGCTAGTATGTATTGAGTTAACTGTACTAATTTTTAAACATTTAACAATTCTTTCAATTTCATGGTATCAAGTATGGATACTTTTTGAAGGCAATGTAGTTAGTTCTAGAGTCAGGACTTTGGCTCTTAGTCTGAGTCTGTAAATTGAAGTTTTCCATAAACCAACTTGTTATGACTCACTATTTAATACATTTATATAAACACTTTTAATTTTTTTTTCTTATTCTGTCCACATTGCAGCACGTTTTCAGGCCATTTATCTTCACTCAAGTTTATGTATCTTGAGGTAGAGACTGGCAAAGTTCCCAAGTGAATTCACAAACTCCCCAAGATTCTCATAGGCTGAAGTAATTTGGTCTGTAATTGTGGAATGAGGTCCATTCTGCACTGCCTTCTAGATCCATTACATTTCTCAAGTGGAAAGCAGGCTGGTATATACAACTAAAATGTTTTCTAGGTCAACTAGAACTCCTAGCTCACAGAGAACCAGTTAGCTGGTTCCCATTCGGCTACTCCTTAGGATATTTGACAATTTTGGCAAGCTGATTTAGAACTGTGTTGTTACAAAATGACATTTTCATAGATTAGTGATATATGTATAAAGAACTAAATATCTTCAATTATAAGCTTTCTTTTTCCCAAAGTGTCCAAGCTACTGACGCTATAGTCACGAAGAAAAAATAAAGACCTTTTATTATTTAAATATAATGTTAATAATGAGAACAGAGGGGAGAACAAGAATTATACATAAAGATCAAAAGATGGAAATCTCACTGTTGTCTTCTATGTTCTTCATAATGTAGAAACATGCACCATAGTCTAGTTAAAAGCCATTGAATGCCAAGAGCATGTGTGTTCTTTCCCTATCAGTTTAACAGAATGAGTTTAATAAAAGTAGAGGATCAAAGAACTTCAGATGAGACAAAAAAGAACCAAGAAACACTCACTGTCAGCCAAGTCACACAGATCCATTACATAGAATATATAAGCAACCAAAAAGAGAGAAAAAATGTTTGCGTTAACCCAACAGCAGAGAGTTCTGAATGTCGATTAAAAAAGCCTAATTGACTGGTTTATTATGATTTATTCCGCAAGTAATAAATTAATATTAAAACTCTGATTTGTAAAATTGTTTGAAACAACTGTGTAGATGTTAAGTAGCATTAAGAGTAATTTATAGTAAAATAAATAAAGGTTATAATCTTAATTTAATATTATTTCAATATTATCTTAATTTACCAAACAATCCAAATTCCTATAAGGGGATTCTGCAGATATAAATGTCTGCAGTTGTTAGTGAAGTACTGGCCATCAACTTATTGCTTACCTTGTTGGAGACTACACCACAAAAATTAAATAAATTAGGAGTCTTTTTTCTCTTCACTAAAAAAAGGGTGCAGAAGCAATACCTTAAATCAAGGGTTGAATCCTTGAGACAGAAGATTCATAAAAGACATTGCAACCGTGTCTTCTTGGACATGATATCAGTTATCAGTTCCAGTGAGTCCATACAAAGCATCTGTGCAGGGTGGGTGTGAAATTCACCCTGTGGTTTCAAGCAACTGAACTGAAGGTGGTTTGTCCCAAGTGCAAAATTTCTCCAGCATTATGTTCTCAAAAATAGTATTTAATTTTCTCTCCGGAAACAACTTCAAGATTGTGCTCATCCCACTTTGCTAGAAATAAACTGAACAGAATGAATGTATGAATATATCATACAAGTGTAATAACCAGTTATTCGTTACTATTAATACATTAGGACCATGAAAGTGAATAGTTAAAGAGCTGTTTATTCTTGAGAAAAGTATTATTAGACTGAAGAGTCAATTACTTTTTCCTAGAATGTAACTTAGTTCACATAACTGGTAACATATACTGAATTGAGTGTCTTTACCTTGCAAATATTGATAGAAAATCCACCCTAAATCCTAGCTGTCTAGATGAAAATCACAGTTTACAAAGAGCACTAAACAGGCCCTCCTACAGTAATACGTCTCCATTTCCTCTTTAAAGTCACCTAGCATATTCTTCAAAATTTTATATTTAACTTTTTTGCCCCTATATCCCATGGAGCATCGGGCATTTTATTTCTCACACTCTATTGATGGACTGCCAAGGCAGTCCATATTCTTTAGTTACTAAAGTAAAAGAAAACAGAGAAATATAGGCAAGATTCAAGTAACAAAAGATTTGACTAAGCTTCTAAATCCACAGTTAGTTTTTAAAGTTAGTTCAAGAATGGATTTTCATACATCCAACAATTTATTTTTCTTTTGGCTGAATAGTTTACACTGTTACTGCGGAATAGCATGAAACAGACCCTGCACCCCCTTTATTTACAGGAAAGGAAAGCTGCTTCTGAACAAACCTGACAAAGCGACATGTGTGGCCAAGACCAGAGTTGAGACCATGCACCAAGGCTTCTTTGGTCAGAGCATGCATTAACAGAACATCAACTGCAGATGTTCTTTATCCAGTTGGATTCCCTGGCTTTTCGCTATCTCTGCTCACATGAGCCATGGCCAAAACAAACAAGTTGTCCTTTCCTCAGCAAAGTGCATTTGATGGTGCCGCGTGGATGAGAGGCCTCCAAAGCAATGGTTCTCAGCATTCCAGCTGATTAGCTCTTCTAATTGGTTGTGTCTCCTCCCATCCCAGAATCTTCTCACAATAACTGTCTAGTTAGGAAAAGTTGCATAAAATACAGTATCAAGGAAGTACTAGGGAGATGATGTGAAAGCAACATTGCTTTTCAAGCTACATTCCTAGCACAGAAGACCAAGAGTTTATTTCCTCTTGGCAGATGTAGAATGCAAACAACCTTTCTTGGTCATTTTGCAGCTTGATCATCTGTTTTTACGTGTTTTATATCCTGTCTCATCATTAGTATTAAAAAGGAAAGCACAAGAAGAAATAAACAAGCTGTGCTGCGCTGAGTGCTCCTCAAAGTATTAAAACCTCTAAGGACAGCCTCTTTGCCCTTGCTCACATGCCCACTTAAACAAATCATCTGAATTAGGATCAGAAAGACAAGTCCTGTCAGGGATTTTTTGCCTGCAGTGTGTGTATATACACTACATATACTTCTAAAGATCATGCAGAAACTACTGATCAGATTGTTACCGCAGGATCCCAAGACGTCTGCAATGCTTCATCCTTCCTCACATGGCAGCTTATAACTCTCAGCCTTGTTAATAGGCTTTTGTAGAGTGTGTAGTGGCAAGAGGTCTTTAGACCCTTTAGATAAAACATCTATCACACAGTTATCTACAATCACACAGCTATCTACAATCACTGGGGTTGTTGACCAATGTGATTACCCCTACTCCTCTGTCCTTATAAAGGGCCAATGCAAGTTGCAGACTCTTCTGTTAGAGGGCTGCTGAAAGAAGAATGTCAATGCTTTAGATAAACTGCAGAATCTCCAGTAGTTGGAGTGAAATCATCTGAGATTATTAGAAGGTGGCCCAAGTGTAGGATAACTGTTAATATAGCTCTGCAACCCTGATCTATAACAGCTGCCTCTTAGGATAAAACTGTTTTAGATATCTGAGGTTTCTTGCCTTTTTCAGTAAGATATAAAAGCCTTCCACTTCAGAACAAGCTCAGTTAAAGCCAAAATATTTGTCTGATACAGTAGAAGGAAATTATTATTAAACAACTGCAAAAAGGCTGAGCCAGTTTATTTCATTCTCTAAAGTCCTTCATGCAAAATAAATGCATGTTCTCAATGCATGTCCTTGCAACCAGGAAAGCTCAATTTCAAGTAAGAACTGTAATGAGCTACAGCAAGTATTTATACACAAAATAACTTCAATGATAAATCACACCTTTTAGAACTTAAGACGACACACATAAGATACTACACAAGTCATACAGGTGATTCCTGTAAAACCTAGAGCAAACTCACCTACACGAATCTCCAAAATGCAGTACTGTCTGAGATGAAAATTCCATGTTTCTTCTTCTTTTAACCAATTCCCTTTAAACCCATTACACCTTCCAACACCATTCACCTGTGTATGCTGTTGTCAATTATAGCAAACCTATTAAAACTACTGTTTACTTTGGAGAGCAGTTATTTCACAGAACAACGTCTTTGTTACATACGTTACTAACAGGGACTAATGATGGTATACAACCTCAGTATAAGGAGTTAAGAGTTTGCATTTCTAATTTCCTGTACTTCTCTTGTATTTTTTACTTGGTTGTTTGGAAAGCTGACACACATAAATATTGAACAAATTGGCATGAAAAGTTAATCAAATTCAGTGACATCTAACTTTCAGAAAGATTGAATAGACTCACGGATTTTTAAAAAATCATTTCTATGTAGGGTATTTGAAATATGTTTGCAGTTCTGTTTAAGTAAGAAAAATGCAATGACTAGTGAATAAAATCCTTTACCCACTTCATTGATCTAATTTTCCTGACTTTCAGCATGTGGGCAAGCAGAAAGGATTAAGGAAGGGCTGAAAAAAAGTCTTCACAAAGCAGAAACAGATATCTAGAAATATAAGCGTCAGATCAAAGTCACAGAGTTGTTTGCCATAGTTGTGCATTCAGTTCATGCAGCTTGGTAGCTGTGAAGTGAGTACTTGACACAAAAAAAAAGGGGGGCAGGGAAAAGAAATCCTCTCTCTACTTGCATTTCCAAGCTTGCAAGTTGGCATGACAACTGTAAGCAAGTAGTCAAGTCAGACACCAACTGAGAGTAAGATGCCAAAAGAAACCAACAGAAACATATAAAAGCCAGGAATATAGAGCAGTGGTAGGAGAAGAAGTGATAAAGTGTGGACATTGCAGAGCTTTAGAGGCGTGGGCACTAGCACAGGCAGTGAGTAACTACGTCCCTGCATAGCAGTAGGCAGACTATCATATAGCTGAGGTGGTGACTAGCTGTTTCTCCAGCGGATAAAAAGATTGTGCTACTCTAGGCAAAACTCCAGCTCCGTTGCGTGCCAACAGAAATAGCTGATCGGGCTGCACAAGAGTAGTTTCATAGTGAACAGCAAGTAGTGATACATAAAGAGCTTATTAATCTTCCTTTGCTGGTGAAGCAAGTTTAATTTCCAGAAAACAGACATTTATATCAAAAACAAAGGGAAGAATTAAGAAGGGTGTCAAAAATGAGAATATGTGACATTTTTATGGATAACTCTACATCATGTAAAGAGAGAAAAATAAAAAAATAGGAAAAAAAAAAAGGAAAAGGGAAAAATAGGAAAAAAAAAGAAAAATAAAAAGAAAAAGAGGTAGGTTTGTGCCTAAGAAGAGACATTCATGGTGGATACAGTAGGCTAGGTTTTTCTATATCTTCCTTTGCAATTTTTCTAGTTTGTTATTGCTCCCTCAGTATTTTCACACAATAAATTCTCTTCTGTCTCCAACTGTTGTAGAAAAGTTGGAGAGCAGAGCAATAACCCTACTCCACAACACTGTCCATGTAGCCTTGGACTGGCCTTAGAAACCACTCCCTTATTATATACTGCCATCACTATCACATGTGAGGACAATTAAGGCCAAATTAGCTCACAGCAGAAGTCTTCAGTCTCATACTTCCTAATACAAGTAGTTTTTAAGATGCCATAATTTTAATAGTCTATTTCAACTGAAATGATGACCTAAAGTTGTTTGTGTACAATTACAATCTTATTACTCGCAAATTTTTTTTCTTTCAGAAACTTGGGTGTTATTATCCCATTTGTCAATGGACAGAAGTCTGCATATTTTTATTCCACTTTTTAAAATACATCTATTTTAAGCCCAAACACAGCAGTGGGTTTAATGGTATTTAATTCTCTAGCCTACCAAGATCTTTTTTCTTTGCTGCCAGAAGTGTGCCTTTAAAATAGAAGCAAGACCAGAGACTCTCACACTTTTTTTACGCCAGGGTGTACTGGCTCTGCTGCCACTGGCATTTCTTACTTCAGATCCCTAAAGCTGAAGGAAGAGAGTCCCACCTGCACTCCAATACTGCTTCTGAGCATCCCATTTTTGTTTTTATCCTGTTGGTGGACTAGGAAACTCTGAAATGGGGAAAAATGGATTTTCATTGGGATGGAGAAGTCTGAATGGTTCTCACATAAGACAAAAACATTACAGCCTTTATACCCAAGTGGCAACTGATGAGAATTCTTCTGTTCCTTCTGCTTCAGGTGTTTATTTCCTGAGCTATTAATACAACTATTATTTTGAGAACCAGTATCTGAGTTCACTACTTTTAACTTGCAAATTTCTAAATCTACTGTTTTCACAATCAGTTACAGCAAAATACAAAACTGCATTGTTTGTTGACAGCAGGAAAAGAGAGGGATCCTCTCCCAAAGTTGTAACAGTTCTTGATAAATAACTTACATTTCATGTGATATTTCAGGTATGAAAACAAAAAGCAGTAGTCCACTGTAATGGTATAACAAAAAATGCCAACTGAAGATCTGGCCCAAAATACAGAAACTATTCAGCTTAAAAGAGGAGTCACTGAGAAATCAACACGAGACAAATATTCTGTACTTAATGCACTTTCCCTTAAGAAAGGTACATGTATGTTATACCACAAACACACGTACATTGTTTCATTAGGGATTCCAGCTACATGAGTATGTTTTTGAAGATCAGTCTCCATAGTTTCAGGTAGGACAGCACTGGTTTGTGTTAAGCAAGTATCCTGGTGGCATTAGCATTTACTTTCTTTTCTCACACGGACTCTACAATCAACCGAGGTCAGCAGTGACTAGTCACTGAAATATAAAATTATTTAAGAATAAGGACAATTAAATAAGCCATTTACAGTAATAAACACGACATTAGAAAGCCTGAATTCCTTTATAAGTAACTTGAAAATACCATAAAAAAATATAAGTCAATACGATTCTTCCCCTATGTCCTCTACCCCTATTCCCTTCCCGTGCCACTGAAACCAACTTTCTAAACCTACAGTGATTAAGAATTAAATACCTGTACATTTGCACTGATCCTATAGATTGTTGTTAACATGCAGTCCATCAGAAATGTGGCTTCCATTAAGTCTTACTACTTTCAGAATGTTAACTTTGGTACAGGCTTATTTTCCTAATTTTGTGTAAAACCACTAACCATCATGTTAAACAACAGAGGTGGGGAAGTGGAAAAAAAAAGAGCTAAAACAACACTGACAGAACAAGGCAGACATAGCATTATCCAGCTTTAATCTGAAATCTTTTCTTTTAGACACTTAATTTTACAGTGCCTAATTGAACAAGACCAGGCACAAGCCATCTCAAAACTCTACGTTATTCATATTATACAAGGCTAGAGAAATAAAAAATATGCTGTATATGACTATAAATATTTATATTCTAAATCCAGTGTGCTAAGTAAGTTCTTAATCAAAGAAAACACTCAAGTTTAGAACATAACTCAGCATCCACTGTCCAAGTAACTTCAGACTTCCCAGGAGATTGTGACTTTCAACCACTAGGGGCCATCACTTATCATGGTGGTACCTGAGAGTAGGTGAGGATTGTTCTTAACAATCTGATATGGAAAAGAAAACCAGCTAATATTTAGGTATTTTCTCTTATAACATATGAAGAAAAACATAGTACCACCATATTTCACAGGAGTATTAGAGTACTTCAAATGCTAAGAACTTGAGTTAAAGATGCATAAAAATCACATTTAAATATACTATGATTTTAAAAGTTAAATATTTAGCTATTAAGAAAATCCACAAATTTGGTTGCCATCAAGCCTTGTCAACATTTATTTACATATATATATCCTAAGTAATGTCTAATTATTTATGAATAAGCAGGGATCTTGGGGTAGTGGTATGGAAACTCAAAGGCTTGAGGAGGTTGTTATCAGCAGTACATGAGAATGAAATTGTACAGGAGACAAGAATTGGAAGGGTTAATGAGAAAAAGCATTTCTTTAGTCCAAATATTTAAATGCTGCCATGGAGAAGCAGATTCTATCTTTGTCTCTATCACAGATCAACTCACAACCCCACAACTTTGGAGTCCTTTATTTCATGGCTGCGTAATTTGAAACATCTGGGAAGTCTGATTTTCAAAAGAAGTGACCTCTAAATGAAAGGTGCAAGGTTAGTTAGCAGAAGCTATACACTAAATATTTAAATACTGCATAAATTTTAATGACTGTAATACAAGTGATGAGCCTCTCAAATTAAGACATTCAAACACCATTGAGCTCAGTTCCTCAGTTAATCACCCTCAAAATAAACCTAATACTTCTTTGTCTTACCAGCATGTTTTTAAGATCTGACTTGTTACTTATAGTTGTGAAAACAACAGACCCACAGTACACAGCCTATATATCCTCTCCTCCTACCACAACTGCTATAACACTCATCATCCTCACTGCCTTCTCTGCCAACATTTTACCCTTCACCACATCAATTTTGGAATTATGAACTACCTTTTTTCTCAGACCATTTAATTGTCAAGTTAATTCTGAACTCTGACCCTACCCTCCTATATCTGCTGCTCCTGCTCTGTGCAGCATTGCCAGCAAACAAATGAGAGAATATTTTGCTCCATCATCCAGATTTTTAACGGTAAATACTACTACATAGCAGACACAGGATAAATCCCTGCAGAACCAAAGCTGATAAACCTGATAAGTTTTAGTGTAATTACCAGCACAGGTCAGGTGAAAGTTTTCCAGCGACTTTCAGCCCCACCTTACACTATTATCATTTAACCTACACTTTCTTAGACTCTGGGAATTCAGAGTAACTTATTATTTACGTTAGGCATTCTTACAACTCTGTCCTTACCCACTGTACACTGTACATGGCATGTCATAGCAAACCTCTGCTTTGTCCACAACACTGGGCAGTAACACCTACTCTTCTTTGAAGCTAACTGGAACATAATTGAGTAAATAATTCGTAACCCAATACTATGAAGTATAATGGAATGCTACCAATAAGCCAGTCATTTTAAACAAGTTTCAGCTACGGCAAAAGTAACAGCTTTGATCCAATATCACATTTCATCATTGTCGTGGTTTAGCCTGAGACGGCAACAAAGAACCACGTTGCAGCCACTCGCTCCAAAGCCCGTCCACGGTCAGGAGGGCAAAATCAGAAGAAAAAGGCAAAACTCGTGGGTTGGGATAAAAACAGTTTAACAGAACAACAAAACAGTAACAAATAACGCGGGTAAAGAAGTATGAAAACAGGATTACAATGCCGACCGCCCACCGACTGCACCCGGCACCGTCTCCAACCACCAGGCGCGCGCCTCCCTCCCCAACTTCCTGTCCCCCTCCCCTTCCCGGCCAGCTCCTGTTCCCCTCCCCCTGCCCGGCCAGCTCCCCACTACCCCCTGGGCATGGCTCACATGGGATGGAATACCTGTGCCCTGCTACGAGAATTAACCCTGTCCCTCCTGGAACCAGGACAATCATGTGGTATTAAGTACAGTGTAATCAAAATGCAAATATTTATAAAAACAAAAGAATGCAAAGGCTACGATGCTTTTGCTTCTACTTCATTTTTCTAGGTCCTCTCATTTTAATTAGTAAATGTTTTGAAAAACTCTACAAACACTTTATCAAGGTACTTATACAAATGAAATGGCTGCACAGAGCAATTACCAATACAAGAGTAAAAAAACGTATTTCTTGGCTTCAGAGGCTTACTGCCTGCAGTGTTAAGAGAAAGACACTGTTGATGTCTGTGCCCCTAAACACACATACATCCACAAGTCAATTTATTACAGAAATGCTCAGTGCTTAAGACTTAAGGATTATGTAATGTTGCCTTACTGCCCATTTTCCACTAAAAATCATAACTCTTAGTACCACATATCGCCATACTTAGAAGAAGTGTGGTATTAAAAAGCAGTGACATTTTCCAAATTTTTCAATTAAATCTAGAGTTGTCACCGTCAATATATGACCACAAACATACAAGTTAGCAAAGAGGGTTGAATGAAGTGGCCTTAAGTGATTTCAAATGAAGCATAATTTTTAGCATATGAAACTCTCTTCAGGCACTGAAAAGCCTTTATCTAGAGTCAGGTGTAGATTTCTATCACTCATAGCCGAGAAAGAGTAATTAAAATGGAGACAAGACACATTGGCATCTACAGAGGAAACAACAGCCTGTCTATAGCAGCTTAAACCAGCTTAGATTGTTTATCACAGCAAAACAGCCAGAAGGGATACAACTGGGATCTCCATAAATATCAGAACACTAAACGTCAAAAGATAAGTAGAGTTTTTAAATTAAAGGATAATTTAGACCCCCAAGAAGAAATGCATATTAAACAGTGTCAGAAATTGGAAGGTTGTCTACTACAGCCAGAATGTTTTCCAAGATGCTTCCAGTAGCAGCAAAAAGGGAAAAAAAACCCACAAAACAAAACAAACCATAAAAAACTTCTTGAAAGGATGTGAGTAGACTCATATGACATTGATAGCAGATGACTAAACCTGATGATCTAGTCAGTCTTTCTAATCAAAACTTAGTCATATGCTTAAATACTTTCCTAAAAACCATCTAGGACTTGAGGATAGCTTCACTTTGGGTGAAACCACGTGAGCACATGGCTCTATTAAAGTCAAAGGTACGCTGAGTCATTCCTGTTCAGGGGCTTGCATGTAGTTGTCAATTATTTAAGATTATTGAAGACTCAGGTACACTAATTATGAAACAGGAGTTGGGAGCACATGTCTGCAGATGTGCACACACAAAAGCCAAAGCTCATCTGAAGCTAGAGATGCGAAAAGCAAAAACGAGGAACACTTCAATACCAGCAGCATAAACCAAAAAAAGACTAAAGAAGCAGTAAGGCCACTGCTTAACATGACAGGATAAAAGGAAGTTATAAAGGAAATGGAAAAGTCTGAGGTATTCAATGCCTTTGTGCCTCCATTATTACTGGTAAGATTTTTCCTTAGGCTTCCCAGCTCCTTCACCCTAGTAACAGAGTCAGTGGGAGTGAAGCATTATCCACAACAAGCAATGACTGCATCAGGAACCTCTAGAGCTAATTGGACATGCACCAGTCCATGGACCCAGACAGGTTGCATCCAAGTTGGCTGATTTCATTGCAAGGCTGCTCTTTTAAAAGATCAATGGAATCAGGAAAGGTTCCCAATGACTGGAAAACATCCATCTTCAAGGAGAGCATTACACCCATTACAGGCCACTGGTCTTGCCTTTGGTCCCAGTAGGGGACCTGCCTAATGGGAGGATATAGAGAAGACTACTCTGAAAGGCCACCGGGACAGGAAAAGCAGCAACCAACAAAATCTGTAACAGAAAAAATTCTAGTTTTTTTCTACCATAAACTGGCTGACCAGAAGCACCGAGATCTCTATCCTTGGAGACCTGACAGAGCTCCAAGCAACCAGATGCAGTTGGAAGGCTGTAGTGAAAGATACTGAGCAATCCCTTATAACCTGATAAGGTAAATTGCATCAAATACTGAATGTTTTCTATTTTTCTGTGTATCTATCAGAACGTGATTTTTCTGCTACAGACTCTCCAAATTATGGGATGATAGGAATAAGAAAAAGTATCTATCACACTAAAAACATGGCAAGAGAGTACTACTCATTATGAAAGAGATTGTCAGATGTACACATAGCCTTTTATGGAAGAAGAGAGGAAGAAAACATCTGCAAGAACACTTGCTTGATTTGTTACCCAGTTATGGAAAAAACTGGTCTAACAATACTGCAAAGACTCAGTATATAAGCAGATCATCACACAAAAGAATTGCAGAAACTGCAACAGCTAATTTGCCCTGTAGAATCTACAGAAGCATTTATTTAACATAATTTACACCACTCTTACCCTGACACAAGTAAGGTTCTCTCTTTTCTTACCTTCACAGATGTTGAACTACACAAAAAGTATGTACTTCTGTATGAGCTTCTTCCTCAGGAAGTAAGTGTTGGATAAAGCAAGATACATCAGCTAAATAATCAGTTAGACTTTTGCTAATATGATTCAGCCAGTTGAATTGCTGAAAGCTAACTTGTAAGTGAACCATACTGGCAGAATTCACTACCCAGAAGGTCAGAGATAATTAACTCACTATAACTTGATTTGTGTTTAATTGTATAGATGGAGGTAGCCGATTTTTGCTTGCAAACAGAACATCTGAGTATGTTGTTACCTGTGGATGGAGCTACTGTTTGTTTCACACAGCCTACACAGGGAAACCCAAAAAACAGACTTGAAATTGCTCAGGCAGTAAACTAATATGCACAAAGGAACAAACTGCTGTAATCAATATGAAGTGCTGGAACCATCTACTCAGAGGAAGTCCAAGAGGTACAACCTATACAACATTAAATTCAGTGATTGTTTGACATAGCGCCCACACAATGGCAAAAGCACATCTAGACTAGCATCGTATTGCCAAAACCCACCAACACTTTATTCAGATAGATACTCTTTTCAGAATTAAATATGTGCCATCAGCATGTCTCTATGAATGATGGGACTAGGCATCCATTAAACATCTGGTAGCTTTCATTCTGTGGACCTGAACAGGCATATAATATTTACTGCTGGCCAGGGAGTCATGCTTTATTTCTGAAGAACCAGATGTGGCAACTGACACTTGATTACAAATGAAGACAAACCACTGTATCAGGAAAATGTTTTATTTAAAATGTTTACTACTACAGTAAGTGCAACCAACATACATTACACAACACAGGTGAACTGTCTGCACAATTTCAAAGGAGAAAAAAAATTAGCAGGTTTGGCACTAGAATTCTCATACTTTCCTACACGATGGTATTTGCATTACTGGCACCAACATATAGAATAGCACTGAAACTGGTAACCGCTTAAAAGATGCTTTAAGCCATGAGCTGCAAAAGCCACTAACAAAGACACTGATAGTGTATGAACCCTTTTGTTAATATTTAGCAGTGATCCACAGTATTTTTCTCTCTTCAAAAACCAAAGATAGCTACAAAAGTATAAATTCATACAGTGATGTTTTATCACCTGGAGAACAGGAATGGTGAAGTATCTTTCTGTTTTTCTTTATGCTCACTTGGGGTGGACTTAGTGTGACTCAGAGTAATGATACATACAACTTCAAATGACACTAAGTCAAATAACTGCAATATAAGTTTTTATATTGTAACCAACTAAACACATTGATAGAGCAACTTACAGGAGCTTTGTGTCCCGTTTTAAATGGGAATTCTGACGCTAAAGTTGAACAGCTTAAAGTTTCCCTGAAACCAGCTGATTCAGTGAGAAGAAGTTTAAAGCCAACACATCTAAAAACACTTTGTACAAATGCAGCTGCAAACACTTATGCTGTGGGCAGAAGAATAGTACAGACCAATGAAAAATGTCTCTTTTCAGATAAAGCTCCAGTTCCACATAACTAGTTACCATTACTGGTAACTGCATAAAGCTACGACGTATCAGCCCTTAAACTTACCAGTTCACCACCAGTTTTCCTATTCTAGAATCAGAAAAAGTAATTTTGTTTAATGGAAGTTTCTCAGGTGGATATTGCCACAGTCCCAGTATAAACCAGGCTACAAATAGGCTACACTGAGCATGCTGCTGCTTTAACTCTATTTTGCATTCTACCTTCACCCTTTTCAACCACTAGTCCTCTGATCAGTGCCTAGATAACATCCCTCAAAAAAAAAAAAAAAGTAAAAAATACCCACAGATGTATTTGGTCTTAGTATCCATAAATTTGTTATACCTACTTAAACTTTATTTAAGGTCAGTTCTCTCATAGTTATCATAGTAATAGATACATATCAGTGGAAAGACTGATTTCTGGCTTTGCTATTTGTTCTTGGTTTTTAAAAGTCTTCATACTTAAATCTTAATCATGAAGGTATATTTTAAGATAACCTTTAAAGCTTTTAAAAATAGGTTACGTCTTACACCACCCCATCCCTCCATGGTTTTCCATAGTTGGATTTATGCTTTTTCATTTCAGGGTAAAAAAGATTGTTTCTCAATCATGCATTAAAATTTTTATTTTGTGCTTGGCTAAGGAAACAAGAACTACTGCAGCTGGGAAGTTCCTATTCCAAAGCAGGGGAAACAAATATGACATCTTCTAACTGAACAAATATTTTTTATAATACATTTGAAACACAAGTTCCTACTTGAATCAAAACCAACCAACCAAAAAAACCCCCATCATATTTGTTTATTTTGCTCCTAGTATAAACTATCTCCAGTGTGAGAACAAGTGTGTGATGAATTCTCTTCTAAAGAATTGCTAGTAAAATTTTTCTATTGAATTCCTGTCACTTTTAATTCCCCAAACCCAGTGAAAACAATAATGTTGGCTAAGTGCCAGAAGGCATAAATCAAAACCAATACATAAGACACAATTTGAGTTAAACCTTAAGCATTTGCAATGGCACGTGACTGGAAAAAGATCTACAGTGCTTCTACAGAAAGGACAGTTCATAAATTGCCCTTATAAGCTTGAGCATGTTTCAAAAGAAAAACCCAAAGGAACAGAAAATAAGTATACCATTTTACAAGAATGGTTTTCTACAATTTCACTACTTAAAGTACATCACATTGACACAACTTTGTAGGCTTGGAAAAGTCACTTGTCAATTAAGCTATGCTTAGAATTAAAGAAAACTGAGTGCCAGGATGATTTCCCTTGGACTGTACTGGCTTTGAGGAGAGAAACACAGTCTTTATAGGGTGAAAAAAATTTCCTCTACTTTGTCCTGACTATTAGACATGACATGAAAGATGCTGAAAATTAAAAGAATGAGCAAGTAAGGAATAAGGAAAAGAATGAACTAGAAGGTCTGGATTCTTAACCCATGGATGTTAAGATCACTAAAGAACCATCCAGGATTTGTTCATAACTAGGAAAAGAAGAAGAAAGGCTAGGAAAAAGTTCCCCCTGGCCTCAGCCAATTACAAGAATTAAGATGCTAGTAGTGATGTTCCTTCGACCAAGCCAACCCTTTGCTTGAAGTTTTCTTCAGACTGCTTTTGAGGCAAATCTGTCGATCACCTCCATGTAGAACACTATGTTTCAGGCTCCAAAGCAGACGTGGAACACACTTCATACTCTCCAGCTGCTAAAATGCAGGGCCAAAACAGAATTTTGTCAAAGTAACATCCCTCCATGAAAGTGAGCAACAGAGACTCAGCACAAACTACCATCCCGTGCTACCTGCTCATGCATACAGGGTCACTAAAAACAGAGCTTCTGCAAAAGCTGTCTAAACTCTGCCTTCTGGTGAAAGAAAGGAGCATGGTTTGTACACTGCTTTAGTCCAGAAGTATATGCAAAGCGTGTTCAGTCAGATAGGAAACTGTTATTGTGTGAAGTTGTATTTATCAAATTTGCAACACATTTGGACATTACCTTCTTTCATCATCCTTGACAGCCTTATACACCCCTCATAACCAGATATTTCATCCTGCCCTTAAACACTTATTTACCCCATTGGCAACGAGAGCATTTAAAATGTGAATTCTTTTTAAAAAGCACCTTATTCCCACTGACGAGCCCCTGGTGGAGTTGGAGCTATCTGCATCTTCGCTGGCAGCTTTGTCAGGAACGTACTGGGCAGGACAGTGCAGAGAGAGAATGAAAATTCAGTCTTTGATGTACTATAGGTGGCTTAGTCCTCCGATTGCCGTTTCTTTAAAACAAAGCAAATCCTTAATCTGTAGTAAACCGTTACCTATTGCTTCTGGCAGGTTTATAAATACAACCAAGAAAATAAAAGGGGGGGAGGGAGAGAATGACTCGTTTACTTCTGTCCCCTTCCCCCTCCCCGATACGCAGCTCTATCTGCAGCCCATGTGGCTGGGAGGCAGCCACAGCCGGTTCCAATTCCTACTTTCCCACTTTGCACCCCTGCTCGCTGCCGGGGCCGCGTCGAGCCAGGACCGGCTGCGGGCTTCCTCCCTCCGCTCCTCACCCCATCCCCCCCGCCAGGCC